>JAKOOJ010000052.1:1221145-1565579 GCA_022577455.1 Arizona elegans
AAAGGAATCTGGAGCATTTCCCCCCTCATCAGAACTGATGAAGCTTCTTGGATGAGAAGTGAAATGTCTTTAAAGAAAACATCAAGAAAATCCAGTTGCCTTTTGAAGAACAAAAAACACCTTTTAGAATTATCCTCAGTGCTAGAAGCAAGGTGGGGGTTGTTCTCTGTTTATATATCATCCCTGCAGCACTGATGCTGTTCCCTAGTTGGGTCAGGAAACATCTGCAAGAAAACTACCCAACTCACAGAGCACTGAGGCCCCCCCCCAATATTACTCCTCCTCCTCCTTATTATAAATCCCCTCATTCAATAATGTTTTTTTTTAAATTCTTTATTATAAATTCCCACATTTAATATTTCCTTTTTTAAAAATATGCTTGATTATAAATTCCCCCAATCAATATTTCCTTTTTTTAGAAAAAGACTGTTGGTGATAAATTCCCGCATTCAATACTTGATTATAAATTCCTGCATCAATATTTTGTAGGATTTTTTCTCTTTTTTATAGTAATATTTTAGATAATAATTAACAATAATAATTTAAAAAATAACAATTTTAAATAATGTAAATAATAACAATTTTAATAATAATTTTAAAAATAATAATTTTAAAAATAACAATTTTAAATAATTTTAATAATAATTTTAATAATAACGATGATGATGATAAGAATCAAAGTACAAAAAAATTGCTATAATGGAGAACATTATAAAAACAATAGAAACAAAGGCAGAATATAAGGAAAAAACAGCTAGATGACAGATTAAATGCATGGAAAACCAAAGCTTTGCATGGATAGCACTTGAAAAACATTGAAGGAAAATGTGGTGACAACTTTACATGGGCATCAGAGGTGGGTTTCAGCAGGTTCTGACCAGTTCTGGAGAACCGGTAGCGGAAATTTTGAGTAGTTTGGAGAACCGGTAGTAAAAATTCTGACTGGCCCCACCCCCATCTATTCTCTGTCTCCCAAGTCCCAGCTGATCGGGAGGAAATGGGGATTTTGCAGTTTCCTTCCCCTGGATTGGGACAGAATGGAGATTTTACAGTATTCTTCCCCTGCTACAATCTAATAACACCAGCGGAACTGCAAAAAACTGCGCTACTGGGAATATCGTACATTTTAAGAAGATATTTGGTCGATACCTAGGATGCTGGCAGCAACCCATATTGACCATCAGCACTAGTCAATAATATTTGTGATACATTTTTAAATGTTCAGTTGACTGAGTTTCATGTTTAATGAATAAAAGATAATAATAATAATAATAATAATAATAATAATAATAATAATAATGCAAAGATAAAAAAAACCCGACAATCCAAACAGCCGACTTTGCAACAACAAAGTCAAAACTGTTTCACATTTAATATGTAAATGCAGCAAAATCACACAAATTGATTACAAAGCTAGACACGACCGAGTTGCTAAATTAATCCACTGGTCATTATGTAAAAAATACGAGTTACCTGTATCCAAAACGTCATGGGAACATAAAGTGGAAAAAGTGATAGAAAATGAGAAGGTGAAGCTCTTGTGGGACTTTTGAATACAGACGGATCGTCATTTGGAACACAACATGCCAGATATCACAGTTGTCGAAAACCAAAACATACAATTTATTGTTATCACGGTACCAGAGATGCCAGAGTCGAAGAAAAAGAACTGTGAAAAAATCACGAAATATCACGACCTGGCCATCGAAACTACATGGCTATGGATGAAACATGTAACCGTGATAACCCATTATCATCGGGGCACTTGGTACCATGTCCAAGAATTTTATAAGATACATCAACAAATTGCAGCTTCCTGCAATAACACCAGCGGAACTGCAGAAAACTGAGCTACTTGGAACATTGTACATCTTAAGAAGGTACTTGGTTGATCCCTAGGACGCTGGCAGCAACTCGTATCATCCATTAGCACCAGTCAATGGTATATTGTGATGCATTTTTGAATGTTCAGTTGACTGAGTTTCATGTTTAATGAATAAAAATAATAAAGTTCATAATCATTAATTTCATAATTATTTATTTATTTATTTTATTATACTTATATGCCTCCCTTCTCCTGAAGGACTCGGGGCGGCTTACAGAAATTAAGAAAATGAAAACAGTAAAAATAACTTACACAAGACAATCAATTTAAAATCCACCCAATTAAAATCATTATAAAATTAAAAGTTCATAAGAACAAGCAAAAAAGAGATTTTAGAGAATGGGCGGAACGGATGCAATTTTCAGTAAAACTAACTGTTTCCCGGACAAGGAAACCTTTTACAGATTAAGGAGCCTATATGCAGTATATATATATTTCAAGGAAGGCTGAGGGCGCAAGTTGGAGTTCCGCTCTCCGGCCCCTTTTGCTTGGTTCTCGGCTAGGAAGGCGGTGTATTCCTCCGGGCCTCCAGGGGCCGCTGCTTCCGACGGGAGCCGCCGCGGAGCGCATGCGCGCTCCTCGATCCGCCCTGCGCTGAGGCTCGCCCGACGCCGGAGCGGCGTCCCAGGGCGCATGCGCAGAAGCTGCACCTAGCGGGTATCGGCCATGGCTGAGTGGACGCCTGCCCAGGTGAGGGTCAGCATTGCCCTTCCCGGGCGGGGAGGGGGAGAGAGGAGGGAAGGGGCAGGAGGGGGTCCTGCTGTCCAGGTTGGCTTGGGGGGGGGGCTGGCTCCATAAAGACCAGACCGACTGCTGCTTCTTTGGGGACCCCCGAACTCCTGATTGACAGCATCAAGGGGTGGGGCAAGAGGGCTCCTGAGCATGTGCAGAGTGCTCAACAATGCACAAAGCCCCCCATTTGAGGAGGGGCTGTTGGGAACAGCAGGCAGGATCCCCTTGAGAGCGGGGAGAGCTGTCAGATGGCTCCTTTTGTGAGGTGGGAGGCATTGGAGGGCCCTGGCTGGCTTTTTGGGGGGAGGTCTGGGGGGCTCCAGATGCCCCAGACAGGCTGCTCTCTGTTTTGGGGACACCTAAACTCCCTGACTGACAGCATCAAAGGAGTGGCAAGAGGACTCCTGGGCATCTGCAAAGCGCACAGCCTTGCAGCAATGCACAAAGCCCTCCATTGGGGGGGCTGAGGGGAGCAGAAGGAAGGATCCCTCTGGGGAGGGGGGAGATGGCTCCTTTTTGGGTGGGGGTCTCCCACCTAAAAAGGGGGCCGCTGGGGGACTCCTGAGCATGGCAGGATGGGAAACCTTGTTGAGAAGCCTTGACAGCATTGGGATGGGGCGGTGAAAGCAAGAGGGCCTCTGAGCACGTGCAGAAGGCATGCAAAAAAAAAGTCCCCTTTGGGGAAGGGGTGATGATGAATTATTTATTTATTTATTTATTACATGTATTTATATGCCGCCATTCTCCCGAAGGACTCAGGGCGGCGAACACAAGTTAAGAAACAAGTACAATAAAATCCCATTTTAAACCAAATAACTAATTAATAGTAAATAATAAAGCCCTGAGTCAGAGTCAGACTATTTATTTGAACAGCCAAGTCTTCAGGTCCTGACGGAAGGAGAGGAGATCAGGAGCCGTCCGGAGCTTGGTAGATAATTCATTCCAGAGGGTGGGAGCACCCACAGAGAACGCCCTACTCCTGGGCACAGCAAGGTGACATTGGCTCACCGTCGGAACCCTGAGGAGAGCAGCCCTATGTGAACGAACAGGACGGTGAGAGGCAGGCAGGAGAAGGTCATGCAAATATCCCGGACCTAAGTCATGAAGGGCCTTATAGGTGAGAACTAGCACCTTGAAGCGGACCCAGAGAACCACTGGTAACCAGTGTAGCTCACGCAGGAGGGGTGTTATATGGGAGTAAGAGGGGCTCCCATAACAACCCGTAACAAAAATTATGCCCTTCAATTGTTAAATGTGTCACCCGGTTGCTAAATGAATCTGGCTTGTCAGAAGGTTTGAAAAGGGGATCATGTGAGCCCCGAATACACATAAATACGAGTCAGTTGCCCAATGCCTGAATTTTGATCACATTAACCGTGGGGATGCCATGACGGTCATAAGTGTGAGACACGGTCGTAAGTCCCCTTCTTTCAGGGCATTGTACATGGAATGGTCACTAAACAGACACTGCAACTGTCATAAATATGAGCTGGTTGCCAAGCATCCAAATTTTGATCACATTGACTGCGGGAATGCCACAAAGGTCATAAGTGTGAAACACAGTCCTAAGTCCTTTTTTCAGGGCCGTTGTACCTTGGAACAGTCACTAAATGGATGCACAACCGTCATTAATACGAGTTAATTGCCAAGCGTCCAAATATTGATCACGCAACAGCAGAGATTCTGTGACAGTCATAAATGCGAACAACGGTCCTAAATAGAGGGGGGAGTGTTGGGTGCACCTTCGAGCTGTTGCTAAACAAACTGTTGTAAGTCGAGGACTCTCCATATAGTCCGTCCATTCTCCGTGTTGTCCCCAGCTGACCCTTTTCCCCGTGGTCACCTTGCACGGGTGCTGACTTCTGATCTTCCTTCCTGGCTAGGCGTGGGAATGGGAGGTGGAGCCTCAGCACCTGGCGCCTTTTCAACCTCCTGCCATTTTCGACCAATCAGCCGAGCGAGAGATCTACCCGGCGGCTGAGATCTCCCTCTGGACGGTGGTGGCTGCTCTCCAAGCGGTGGAGAGGAAGGTGGACACATCAGCAGCTCGCCTGCTCAACCTCGAAAGCCGCACGGCCACTGCCGAGAAGAAGATCTTCGAGTGCGAGAAGACAGAACTAGAATTCAGCAGCCACCTGGCAGCTTTGGGCACCTTGATCCAGGAATACCGGGTGCTCCAACGGCGCCTGGAGAACGTGGAGAACCTCCTGAAGAACCGCAACTTCTGGATTCTCAGGCTCCCCCTTGGTCCGAAGGGGGAGATCCCCAAGGTAAAAAAAAGAAGCACACAAGTTGAATGCAACCACACAACGGGTACGAATACTGCCTGCACCTGGCTGGCTGTGGATGTACCCGATGTGACACGAGTGGCTTGCTCGGTCCCATGGAGCGGGGTCTCCAACCTTGGGAACTTTCCGGCTGAAGAATTCTTAAAAGTTTCCAAGGTTGGGGAACGAGCAAGCCACCTTCGTCATAATGAACGTGTCCGCAGCCGGCCACTGTGGCCAGCTGAGGAATTCTGGGAGTTGGAGTCCACACTCAAGTTGCCAAGGTCGAGAAAAGTGCCATGACTGTCCGTCTTTGAATCTGCGAAGCAGGTGACCTTGGTGAGGTCTTGGACAGCTGCCTCTCATTTCAGGTCCCTGTGACGTTTGACGAGGAGCAAGCGGTCCATTTTTCCACACCGGAATGGGCCAAACTGGAAGACTGGCAGAAGGAACTCTACCGGAACATCACAAGAGGAAGCTACGAGCCGCTGGTCTCTCTCGGTAAGCGCCGAGTTTGCCTTGAGGGGAATTTGTATTATTGCTTTAGGCCAGGGGTCCACAATCCGCCAGCTGCGGTCTATGACTGGGCCTGAACTCTTCGGAACTGGGCCGTAGAAGTGGAACCGTCCCCTCTCCCCTAATAACTAATCAGACAGGACCCCACCATCTTCCTCCATCACTTCTTTCTCCTCCTCCCTCCCTTCTAGCACTGATGTTGTTACCTAGATGAGTCATGAGATGTCTGCAAAGACAGCACCAAGTTCAGAGAGCACCAAGGACCCCACTGTGTGTTTCTCCCCTTCCTCCTGCTCTGCAACCTTCCTCCCTTCTAACACTAACACTGATGATGTAACCTAGTTGGGACATGAAATGTCTGCAAAACTACCAAGGTCAGAGAGCACCAGGGACCCCACAGCCCTCCTCCCCCTCCCCAGGAATCTCACACCCTTCTAGCGCTGATGATGTTCCCTAGCTGGGTCACGAGACATCTGCAAAAAAACTTCACCCAGCTCAGAGGGCACCAAGGAGACCCCCCACAGTTCAACCCAGAGCTACAAAGACTCCTTTCCATCGGCTTAACCTCTTTCTTTCTGTTCTCCAGACTCTGCCATCGCCAAAACTGACGTCCTTCCCCCCCAGGCGGGTCTGGGGGCAGCACCCCACATTGCGGATCAGCCCTCGGCAGGGGAAAAGGGATTCCCCCCGGCGCCCAAACTAGGTGCGTGAAACGTCCAAACAGAGTGTAGCTTTCGCTCTGCAAATTTCTCTCCTGATCCCAGTTGGTTTGAAATCATGGTTTCTTTTTCTTTGTAACCCATCTCTGATCATTCCTCAAAGCCCCCATCCCAATCCCTGGAGAAAAAGGGTCCTTCTTTGGGAGTGAGGGAGGCAAGAATCACAGGCTCTCATCCCTTTCCACGATGGTTTGCATGGCTGAATTTGGCAGGAGGAGCCTGGGTTAGGCTCTGGCACCAGAGCTTTCCCCCTCGCCACTTCAGGCCAAGAATGGGGTATCTTGCAAGCGTTGGGGAGCCCCGAGGTCCCCCAAAGACAGGCTAGGAGTCGATCCTCCTTCTGAAGCATTCTTTTTTTTTTTTTAATAATTTTTATTAAACAGTTTTTTTTAAAATAACAAAGAAATTTTTACAATTGTCGTCTTTTCAACATTTTCATATCAGTAAATGTTTCTTACATATCCTTTTTTCTCCCTTACTTCAATTTACCATTTATACATATAATTTATATACATAAAGATAACAATGTACTCAATTTCAATCATACATTCTATGTCCGTTCCATTTCCACTTATTTGTCATTTCAGTTCCTATATCTTCCTCATTTACTCTTTCCTTGCCCTTTATACCTCTAATTATTCATACCATTTCTCCCATACCATATAGTATTCTGTTTCCTCCTTTTCTTTATTTCTTTTGTGAGCTTGTCCATCTCTGCACACTCCAAAACTTTTCTATTCAAATTTTCTTCCGTTGGTGTATTATTATTTTTCCAATTTTGTGCATATATTATTCTTGCCGCTGTTGTAATATGTATAATTAAATATTGTATTTTTTTGTCTTATATCCCTGGAAGTATTCCTAACAAAAATATTTCTGGCTTCCTCTCAATATGTTGTCTGGTTATCTCTTCTAAATATATTCTAATTTTACTCCAATATTGTTTTACCTTGGGGCACGTCCACCACATGTGGTAGTATGTTCCCTGACTTTGTTTACATTTCCAGCAGGTTGATGGAATATTGGTGAACATTTTGGCCAGTCTCGCCGGTGGAAGGTGCCACCTATAAAACATTTTATACACATTTTCCTTGTAGGCTACAGACATTGTCAATTTGTAATTTTTATTCCACAATTTCTCCCATTTCTCCAATTCAGTGTTATAACCAAAATTTTTGGGCCAAATTATCATATTTTCTTTGACTACCTCCTCCTCCATTTTGTATCTCAATAAATAATTATAATTTTTTTATCAATTTGTCCTCTGTGCCTTGGATTTTGTCTAATTTGTGTGTTTTTTAAAAAATCCATATTATTCTAAATCTGTCCTGTATCTAGATTGTATCTGCATATATGGCCACCAATCAATGTCTGTACCCTGTTCTTTTAGTTCTTGTCTTGTTTTCAGTTCCCCTTGACCGTTTAATAAATCTTTATATCTTTTAATTTTGTCAATATCCAATACGTTGGGTAAATTAGTGCCTAATGATTGTTGATAGCCAATCTGGAATATTATTGTAATGATTCTTTTTTATCCTTTGCCATATTTGTAGTAGCGCATCTCTAATTAAATGTCTTTGGAAGTAGCTATGTTGTCTTTTTTTTCCATCCCATAAGAAGGCACTCCCCCCCCATCTGTAAATTGTGCCCCTCTAACGTTAAGATTCTTTTATTCCTTAATTCAATCCAATCTTTGATCCAGGTGAGTGTGGTTGCCTGGTAGTATGTCTCCCAATCTGGGAGCCCAAAGCCTTCTGAAGCATTCTTGAAGAGCTCAAAAATATGAGACGCTCCTTCTGGGCCTGAGTCTGTAAATGTAGAGCCCGCCTTCCATTTTCCCTTCCCTGACTTTCCAGGGCACGCCATGATTCACACTCGTTGCCGTGGTTTGCGTCTGGGATGACTCTATGTCCGGCAGCATTTAGAAAGTGACTTTGGTGCTCTCCGAATTGGGTGGTTTCCTTGCAGACGTTTCATGACTCAGGTAGGTATCATCATCAGTGCTAGGAGAGAACGGGGTTTGTGGAATGAGAAAAGGAGAGGGAAGAGGAGGAGGAGGAAGAGAAGGGGATGAAGATGAGGAGGTAAAGGACTATAGGGCCTTGCTGCTCTCTTGAGCTGGGTGGTTTTCTTGTAGACCTTTCACGACCCAACTAGGTAACATCATCAGTGCTAGAAGGGACAGAGGTTAGAGAACATATCCTGTTCCCTTCCAGCACTGATGCTGTTACCTAGTTGTGTTATGAAACATCTGCAAGAAAACCACCCAGCTCAGAGAGCAGCAAGACCCCAGTCCTCTCCACAACCCCTCCTCCCTTCTTGTACTGATGATGTTACCTATTTGGGTCATGAAATGTCTGCAAGAAAACCACCAAGCTCAGAGAGCACCAAGGACCCCACAATCGTCATCCTCCCTCTCTGCAACCCCCTTCTCCCTTCTAGGACTGATGTGGTTACCTATTTCGGTTATGAAACTTCTGCAAGAAAACCACCCAGCTGAGAGCCCCAAAGACCCCTCATTTCAACCCTGAGATACAAGAATCTTCTATCAGTAGTTCTATCAGCAGTGTCTGATAGAAAGTCCCTACAGAGAGTGGCGGGGACAGTGGAGATGATAGAAAGCTCACTTCCATCATTCAGGATGGTGCTTATAAGCGCTGTGTGCTTAGAGCTCAAAGCATCGTTAGACCCACACCCACACACGCCACGATCTGTTTCTGTTGCTCCCCTCTGGGAGGAGATTTCAAAGCATTTCTAGCAGGACTTCCCAATTCTGTAGCTGCTTTGTTCCCTAGGCCATCTGTCTGAGAAACTCTAAGATTAGTTTTTCTCGCCATGTACACGTATACATCCGAACTATTGTGTTATTTCTGTGTCATGTAATATAGGTAGGTATATGCATAATTTTGTATTGGTTGATTTTGTCATGTTTATGTAGTGTATATTAGAGGTGCAGACCCTTTGAGAGCTGCATGCAACGATATTTCATTTTAATGTATGCCAATTAATCTACATTCAAAGTCACAATAAAGTTATTCTGTAGTTCTGTATCAGTACCTACCTGTGATCCTCTTTCCTAACAGCAGAACCATTGACTTCCAAAGACGATCTCTTGTCCTGGATTAAGCAGGAGGAATCTCCCGGTCCTGGGAAATGGAATCTGGAGAAAGAGATCCCTGCCACCCTTGGCTACGGTTAGTGTGGTCAAATGATCACAGGCCTCCAGGAGAAGCCATGATGCCATCTCATCTGACATGTTATCACACTTCCTGGCATGATCAACTGGGGAATTCTGGGAGTTGAAGTCCATCTTCATCTCTTAAAAGCATGCTGGCTGGGGAATTCTGGGAGTTGGAAGTCCACCTCTCTTAAAAGCATGCTGGCTGGGGAATTCTGGGAGTTGAAGTCCACCATTCTTAAAGCATGCGGATTGGAGAATTCTGGGAGTTGGTCCACCCCTCAAGTGCCCATGGCTGAGCAACATGCCTTCAAAACATTTAAACCTCTCATCTTCTTCCAATGACAGTCTCAAATATTAGCTCTCCTCCTTCGCTGCAAAATCCGTCCATTTAAGGATTCCCTTTGATTCAGATTCCTCGGGGGAGGAGGGCTTCAAATGACTCGGCTCCAGCTTCTACCCCTGTTTTAACTGAGTTATTTCCCCCTTCCCCCTCGTTCTCCTTTCTTCCAGACGAGAGCACCAGAATCAAAAGCGAGGAACAGAAGCTCCAAGAAAGTTTGAAACAGGCTTTGCCTGTCCGACTCCATGCAGCACCCAGCGACGAGGTCTTCCAGACCTCCAGATGTTGCCAGAGGCAAAGCTGCCCTCAGGGTCAACCTGCCCCTCCTCCTCAAAAACCACCAGAGGAACTACCCCACACCAGTGAGAGAACCTGTCCTGAACCCGAGGCCGCCCCGCCAGCAACCTGCTTGAAGGAAGGCCAGCTGAAATGTTTCAAGGGTCTGGATGAGCTTTCCTTGCCCCCAAGGATTCCTGCAGGAGATGAAGTGTACGGGGAAGGGGTCACGCCAGTGACCGAATCCGGTGTCCCCCAGGTCCCTGAGCCCTACCTGTGCCCAGAGAATAACAACAACTTCAGCAATGTGGCTGTCTCCGAAACAGCCGGCCGGCCACATGCCTGCTCCCTCTGCCCGAAGAGTTTCCGGCTGAAGACCAGCCTGCTTATCCACCAGAAGACCCATGCTGTGGGGAAGAGTGACAGCCCCTTTGTGTGCTCTGAATGTGGCTGCGGCTTCAGCCACCAGGCCCAGCTGACTCGGCACCAGGCCATCCACGCCGACCGGCCGCACCAGTGTTCGGAATGCCACAAAGCCTTCAACCGCAAGTCCAGCCTGGTGGTCCACCAGAAGACGCACCGCGAGCGCCCGCGCCCTTTCCAGTGTCCTCAGTGCAGCAAGACTTTCATCCGGAAACAGCACCTGGACGATCACACCCGCACCCACACAGGGGAAAAGCCCTACCAATGTCCCGAGTGCGAGAAGCGTTTCGCAGAGAAGTCCAAGCTGACTAACCACTACCGGATCCACACTGGGGAACGGCCATACCGCTGCGGGCAATGTGACAAGCGCTTTGTGCGTGCCCACCACTTGGTCAAGCACCAAAGCAGCGTCCACCAAGCTGGGGCTAAGCTGTTCTCCTGTCGCGAGTGTGGACAGAGTTTCAGCCATGCCCAGGCCTTCCTCAGCCACCAGGCCAGCCATGCCAATGGCGAGAGGCGCCACCGCTGCACCGAGTGCCTCAAGACCTTTGCCCGCAGGAAGTACCTCCTGGAACACCAACGCATGCACACAGGAGAGAACCCGTACGCCTGCCCACACTGCGGCAAGCACTTCCGATACAAGCAGTCACTAAAGCAGCATCTGCGCATGCACCGGGAGCAACCACCACCACCACCATCTGGGCCTGCTGTGCCACCAAGCCTGCCAGTCACTAACCTCCTGGAGAAAGACCCTCTCTTTGAGGCCAACCCACCAAGTGGCACCTGAAGCTAGGCCGCATGTGGTCTTTTGTGCCAAATGAACCACTGGGCTACAATTGGCCTGTGGATAGGCCAGCTGAGATCTTCGCTGCCTTGCATGGGGTGGCTCCAATGCTTCTTCTCCCCCCACATGGAGAGGCTTTCTTCTTGCTTGCTGATCAGGACCATGTGGGGCAGACTCTAGTCCTGTGGAATAAGCCCAGCTCCCTGCGATCAGAACACACCGATTGTCTGAAATATTTCTTTGATGGAGACAACTGACGAAAGACTCTCGCCGTCCTGCACTGCAGTCTGAGGAGCTGCAAGTCCTGGCCAAACTGGGGAAAAATGTGCCTAAAATGTGATCATGTCCACTTACCTTCTTGGTTCCATTAGCCAGTCCAGTACTGGAGGCCAGCCTGCTGGAGTCAAAAGGGCTGCACCCCAAGGCCACGGTTCCCCCGCCTGCAGGGAGAAAAAAACAGACCCCAAGATTGCCGTGCATGACTGTGGTTTTCTGGCCTCGCCCTCCATGCACTTAGCTAGATGATCAGAGAAGCGTTTGAAAGTACTTTGTGTGCAGCGGGTACAAAAGACAGCCTGAAAGTTGGAATTGACTGCCACCTGCCTCTCATCTCCGGAGGGCCACACAAGGCAGCTGTCCGTGGCCAAAATTCAGAACAGTTCCACACTCTCGGTCTACAGGAGCTGCCCACTCCTCAAAGATACCCTTCCTTATTTTGCTGCTGTCGATCAAAAGCTGCATTGTCTGGTTTACCAGTTTTCTGCCAGTGTTGACCTATGCCAAAAAGCTCTTTTGCCGAAGGCTCGGCTGCGGTTTTCCATGTGGTCCGTTTATCGCCTCTTATCGACTCTGATGGGCTCCCAGTTCTTATACCCTCCCTGCCTGTTCAGACAGTGACATGAAATCATGAGTTTTGCTCTGTCTTCAAATTTGTCACCAAGAGGCTGTACCCTTCACATCACTCTCCTGCCCTGAAAATGCCCCCCCCAAAAAAAGAAAGAAGACTTGGTAAGCGATCCTAAAATCATGGCCATAAGCCGAGATCTCCAGCCCATTTCCACACCAGGTTCTCACTACTTTAAATCCAATTGTACAACAAGTAGTTCTCAATTTACAACAGGACTACCTGTATTAGGTAAGTCTTCAACCTACAATTCATTTAGTGACTGTTCAAAATTGCAATAGCATGAGAAAAGTGACTTATTACTGTTTTTCACACATACAACCGTTGCAGCATTCTCGGAGTCACCTGATCCAAAATTTAGGCATTTGGAAACTGGCATTTACTTATAACAGTTGCAGTGTCCCTTGATCATGTAATCCCCTTTTGCAACCTTCTGACAAACAAGGTCAATGGGGAAGCCAGATTCACTTAACAGTGTGACTAAGTTAGCAACTGCATTGATTTACTTAACGACCATGGCAAGAAAGGTCGTAACATGGGGTGGAAATGTAAATCGGGGGAAAAGGCTGCATCCCCTAGTGCAGGGGTGGGCAAATGTTGCTCTTTTATAACCTGTGGACTTCAACTCTTAGAATTCTGGGACTTTTACAGGTTGTAAAAGAGCCACATTTGCCCACCCCTGCACTAGTGGTATCTTGCAAAGTGATAAGTGGTTCTGAAATTGCGTGCAGGCATGCTGGATTGTCCATTCGATGCTCTGAAATGTTATCGGCCCCCATTCTCGCCTCATTCCAAGGCACAACTGTGTAGACACTATGTATTTGGGGGGGGGGGGGAGCGTTCTGCCAATTCCATCCCTCCACCTACCAATTGCTAGCAAGCGTATCCCTGCTCCGTTCTATGTCTGTTGGCCAAAACAAGTGAGGCATGGCTTCCTAAAGCCCAATACAGGTAGTTCTTCGCTTACGACAAGTCACTTAGTAGACATTTGGAGTCACAACCAGCCTTGAAAAGGGGACTTGCAACTCCGATCCGAAGTTCCGGCAATTGCCCTCTTGTATGGTCACATCATCATGCGTCAGGTCATTGGCAATACGGCCACATTTGCAGCCATTTTGCAGCATCTCGCGGACACATGACTGCGTTCGGCAAAGGTTTTATTGAACATTGATACTTAATTTCTGCTTTTCGGCAAAACAGCACTGTGGCGAACGAGGGGTTCACTTATTGACTGCAGTGATAGGCCGTACTGACTTGACCAAATAAATTGTGCTACATGTGATACCAAACCGACATTGTGCATCCATTTTCCCACACAACGCAGATAGTTCTTCCTACAAAATCTTTTTTCAACTCTTTTCAGTTTTTCCTGATACAACTCACACAGCTTCCAGTACATCATAAACATAGACGCACACTTTCCCTGAATATGATCAAGGGGGAAAATATAAGGAGAGAGACCATTTGATCTAGTGGTTAAAACATTAGGTTAGAAAGCAGGAGACAGTGAGTTCTAGTCCTTTCTTAGGCATGAAAGTTAGCCGGATGACTGGCTCAATTTCATTTCATTTCATTTATTAAATTTTTATACCGCCCTTCTCCCGAAGGACTCAGGGCAGTGTACAGCCATATTAAAAAACATATACCCACAAAATTTAAAAAACAATTTAAAATATATTAAAAATTTGGCCCTTATATTAAAAACTACAAACACCCAATTAAAATTCATATTCTAGGCTACCAGGAGATGGCATATTCTAGTGCTGCCTTAGCTATGAAAGCTGGTTCAGTAACTTTCAGCCAATCTGGAGACAGTGATTTCTAGTTCTGCCCTTAGGCATGAAAGCTGGCCAAGTGAATTTGGGCCAATCTTGGTGATTACCCATATCACTTTGATGGTTTAAGGTGGGATTAGAACTCACTATCTCCTGGTGATTGGCCCAAAGTCACCGAGGCAGCTTTCACACCTAAGGTGGGACTAAAACTCATTGTCTCCTGGTTTCTTGGCCAGCATCTTTGCACAATTATGTGCAAACTATTAAAACAATAATTTTATTACGGAAGAACAATATATCCGTGGTTTTGGGGTGGAGTTCCATCAGTACGCTGATGATACTCAACTGTACATCTCCACCCCAGACCATCCCAATGATGCCTTGGAAGTGATGTCCCAGTGCCTGGAGGCCGTGCGGGTCTGGATGGGGAGAAACAGGCTTCGACTCAACCCTTCCAAGACCAAGTGGCTGTGGCTGCCGGCATCCCGGTATAGCCAGCTGGCACCATCGCTGGTTATTGGGGGCAAATCGGCCCCCACGGAACGGGCTCGCAACTTGGGCGTCCTCCTGGACACACTGCTGTCTTTAGAAGAGCATATGACGGCCATGGCCAGGGGGGCTTTCTATCAGGTTCGCCTGATACGCCAGTTGAGCCCCTTTCTGGATTGGGACTCCCTACCCACGGTCACTCAAGCACTTGTCACTTCTCGTCTGGACTATTGTAACACTCTCTACATGGGGCTCCCCATGGGGTGCACCCGGAGGCTCCAACTAGTGCAGAATGCGGCCGCGCGGGGGATTATGGGAGCAACTGGGCACTCCCATGTGACTCCTCTCCTGCACGAGCTGCATTGGCTTCTGGTGGGCTTCTGGTGCGCTTCAAGGTGTTGGTGATCACCTTTAAAGCGCTCCATGGCTTAGGGCCGGGGTACTTACGGGACCGTCTTCTGCCACCAATTGCCTCCCAGTGGCCAGTTCACTCCCACAGAGAGGGCCTCCTCAGGGTGCCGTTGGCCAGACAATGTCGGTTGGCGATCCCCAGGGGGAGAGCCTTCTCTGTGGTGGCACCTACCCTCTGGAACAATCTACCCCCCGAGATTCGAGTGATCCCAGACCTTCGGACTTTTCGTCGGGCCCTTAAAACCTATTTCTTTCAGTTAGCCAGGCTGTCCTGATTTTATGGTTGGTTTTTAAAATTTGAAATTGGTTTTAAATTGAAATGTTTTAAATCATGGGCCAAACTTATTTATTTTAAATCTATTTTAACTTTTGTGTACAAATGTTTTACTTTGGCTGTTCACCACCCTGAGTCCAAAAGGAGAAGGGCGGTATAGAAATCTGATTATATGCGCATGCAATCCTGGTTTAGGGACAACTGTCACCAATAACTTGGTCACTAAGTAATGCAGTCCATAAGTGGGGGAGGGAGGGAAATCACAATTTTACTTTTTCCATTCATATGCAATTTAACTTACAATTCTTCCTTTCGTACACAACTTCTTTTACCCTTCAATGAATCAAGCTATATTTTTCATGTTTTAAAACATCTTTATTTCTAAAGAAATCAATTTCGTCCTCCAAGGAATCGAAGATCATTTCCAATATTTTAAAACATCCTTGATCTAACATGTATTATTATTATTATTATTATTATTAAGAGCCATCATGTTGTGTTACAGTACAAAAATAAAAGAATACAAAATTAGCGTTTACAATTACAGAACTGTACCTGTAAACATCAATAGAAATCCCCTTCCAAAGATTAGTCTTTTTGCTGCGTTTTTGGAAACGTCAGATATGGAGGCCTAGAAGGCTAATGAACCAAGCAGCTTCTGGGATCTGCTCTTTTTCAGGATGGGGAGGAAGGAAGAGGTGAGCAAGAAATAACTGTCCGTAAAGAATTCATTAAGTTCTTTGCACATTTTTTTCTTCATCTATTTTCCTAGAACACATGCATTTCCCAATGTAGCTTTCTGAAACGTTCTACATTCAGATCCATACTTCCTAATTTTCGTAGCGTTTCATTAACATCTGAGAAAACACCGATTGATATTTTCACATGAACTTCCTGGGCTCCCAATATACCTTTCCAAAATTGTTCTACATTCGGATTCATACTTCCTAATTTTCGTAACATTTCATTAGCATGAGAAAACACTGGTCAATATTTTCACATGAACGTCCTGGTCTCCCAATGCAACTTTCCAAAATAATTTGGATCCATAATTCCTAATTTTCGTAGCGTTTCATTAACATCTGAGAAAACACCGTTTCAATAGTTCAATATTTTCACATGAACTTCCTGGGCTCCCTATGTAACTTTCCAAAATGTTCTACATTGGGATCCGTACTTTCTAATTTTTGTAATATTTCGTTAACATCCGAGAAACACAACAGTCGATATTTTCACACTGAACTTCCTGAATTTAAGTCTAGAATTTTATTTCTTCTTCCTCCTCCGCAATGCCTTGGGCCTCCAATTCTTCTTTAAGCTCGATCAATTCTTCGTTGGAAAGCTCTCCCTCGGGGTAGGCAATCCATTTTTTCACATCTTCCACGTCTGCCTCTAAACTAAGGGCTCGGGCGAGGGTCAAAATGTTGTGACTGATTTCCTCCAAATCTTCGTTCGGATCAAAGCCTTCAAAATTATGGACGAGGAGAGCAAAGCGTTTTAAGCACCGTTCCCAAATCCCTTGCATGCATTTCATGCTGACATCCTTCCAGGCCGTTGCAATGTTTTCAATGCAGTGGCTGATATCGTACGCTTTCCAAAACTCACGCAAGGTCATCCCGTTGTCCTCCAGTGTGGCGACGGCCGTGGCCAGCGTGGCCCGTAAATAGCACGCTTTGAAGGTTGAGACAGCTCCCTGGTCCATGGGCTGCAGGAAAGGGCTGGTGTTTTTTGGTAGATAAACGACCTTCACGTCTGGATGGACATCGTCCAGGTGTGTGGGATATCCAGGGGCATTGTTGAGGAGCAGAAGAATTCTAAAAGGGATTCTGTTTTGAAAACAATATTCCTGCACTTGAGGGATGAAACAATTCACAAACCAATCCTCAAAGAAGACTTGGGTCATCCAAGCCTTCTGATCAGATTGGTAATAAACGGGCAGGGTCTCCTGGCCAATATTTTCGCACATGGGGGGATCCTCCGATTTGTGGATTAGAAACGGCTTCAGCTTGAATCCGGCAACGTTTCCACCCAACAGCAAAGTGATCCTTTCCTTAAAGGCTTTGTATCCAGGCATAGCTTGGGCCTCTTGGTGAAGGTAGGTCCGTTCGGGCATTTTTTTCCAGAATAACCTGGTTTTGTCCACGTTGAATATCTGTTCGGGCAAATAGTTCCCTTCTGTGAGGAGATCATCGAAGTCGTCAAGGAAGCGTTGGGCTGCTATTTCGTCAGCACCCGTGGCTTCGCCTGGCGGGTGCATAGTGTGGTAATTAAACCTTCGTTGGAAGCGCATGAACCAGCCACGGCTGGCCGTGAATGTTTCAGTACACTCCTCGCCCGCTCGTTCCTTCAGGGTCGCAAAAATGCTGCGGGCCTTGGCCTGAATGAGAGGGAGGCTGATGGGAATCCTTTTCTGGATCTGATCCTCGATCCAAAGCATCAGGAGTTTCTCTGTTTCGTGGATGAGGCCTTTGCGTTGCCTGGTGATAATGGCTTTCGTCCCCGGCGATCCTTTCATGGCCTCCCTGATCCGCTCCTTGTTCTTCAAAATGGTGGAGATGGTGGAATGGGCCAGGCCTTCTTCTTGAGCGATTATGTTTACCTTCTTCCCAGCATCATAGGCTTTGATGATCTTCATCTTCAAATTCAAACTGATGGCTTTCCTGTGCTTCTTGCTACGCTCTTCGGATGAACCGTGGCCCTTTCTCTTCCCCTTTGAGGACATGGCAAGTGAAAATAAGAGCCCGTTGCAAAATACTGTAGGCAGAGAGAGAGATGAGAGATAAAAAACAGTTTAATTGTTTGAATTTAACTTCAGGTGGGAGAAGTGTAAATATATATTTTCCTAGTTTGATAACAATTTCACTCCCTGGATCAAAGAATATAAATCAGGTGTCTGACCTGTGGACTTCAACTCCCAGAATTCCCCAGACAACAAATACATGGATCACCAAGACAATCGGGAGCATGGTGGCTTGCCTGGTTAGGACGCTAGGTTGGAGGTCAGCAAGCCTGCATTTGAGACCAGGTGCTGCTCTAGGTTGGGGTGAGCTCCCGCCCTTCCCTCCAGCTCCTGTCAGGAACATGAAAAGAGCCTTCAAGTGGGCATCCCCCCAGCAACCGTGATGTCACCAGCTAATCCAGTCAACACTGAAGCGCCTCGGTGTTGCTGACACGAGTGCGATGCAATCAGGCCAATCAATCCAGACTTCTCCCTTGAGGCACAAATAACCAGGCTTAAATTATCATATTATGCAACGATTCCACTTGCTTGGATAGTCCATAAGGATGGGAAACGCAGAAGGAAAGAAGAGAGGAGGACAACCAACATAAGGTGAATGAACTCAGAGCAGTCATGGTTGTATTACTTGAAGAGTTGAAAAGCCAAATTATGCTGGACAAGTCATAATTAATGGCCATTAATGGCCAATACTATCATTATTAACGGTCATTAATAATTACTGTTATTAACAGCCAACACTACCTTGATGGCACACAATCAAATAATCAAATAAAGGAAAAATTGATTCCTCCTAGCACAATGGTTTGTCAGGTTGCCACTGAGCCCAGTACAGGTGATCCTCAACTTACAACCATTTGTTTAGTGACCGCTGGAAGTTACAACGGCACTGGGGGAAAAAGGGACTCATGACTGTTTTTCAAACTTACGAGTATCACAGCACCCCTGTGGTCACATGATCGAAATTTGGTAATTGGCATGTATTTATGACAGTTGCAGTGGCCCTGGGTCAAGTGATCGCCTCTGGCGACCTACTGACAAGCAAAAGGGGAAGCCAGATTGACTTAACAACTCTGTTACCAATTTAACAACTATGGTGATTCACAAAAGCTGTGGGGAAAAAGTGTAAAATGGGGCAAAACTTCCTTAAGTGTGAGCAATGGAAATGTTGGACTCATATTGCGGTCATAATTCAAGGACCTGAAGTAGATCCTGCCCTCCCCAAACTCTCCTCCCTGACATTCTTGACCAGGAATTGTGGGTTTCCTAGCATATACCATGGCAAGGTGGAATTATTTTGGTTAATTCAGTGGGAATTCAACAAATAAACTACTGTCACATTCAAAAGGGACATCAGAAGAACCAAAAATTATCCTCTTACCAGAGCTAGGGCCTTCCCCAAAGAACAACGGGTCCTGAGCACATTGGTCTTCCTGGAGTCCACAGAGATGTTCTTCAGAAATGGTAATGGTCTGATATTCTGTCAAGAAAGAGAGGGGGGGGAGGGAGGGAGGGAAAGAAAGAAAGGAAGGAAGGAAAGAAAAAGAGAAAGAGGAAAAGAAAAAGAAAAAAGGGAGGGAGGAAAGGAAGGAAGAGGGAGGGTGGGAAAGAAAGGAAGAAAGAAAGAGAAAGGGAAGGAAGGAGGGAGGGAGGGAAAGAAAGGGAAGGAAGAAGAGAGGGAAGGAAGAGAAAGAAAAAAGGGAAAGGAAGGAAAGAAAAAGGGAAGGGGGGAGAAAGAAAAAGGGAGGAAGGGAAAGAAAGAAAGAAAGGGAGGGAGGGAGGGAAAATAAGAAGGAAGAGAAAGAAAAGGAGGGAAAGAAAGAGAAAGAAAGAGGGAGGGGAAGGAAGGAAGGAAGGAAATAAATAAATAAGGGCTCTCCAATTTATTGCCTTGATGAAATGCACAATATCTGAAAAATCAACACCCATGGAAATTGAGGATTGTTGAGATGTTGACCCAAACATAAAGTGAGGACAGGAAGAGGTATGGGGATCTTAGATGAGCTTAATATAGCAATGATTGTGGGGTGCTTGGTGCTCTCTGAGCTTGAAGGTTTTCTTGTGGACATTTCATGACCCAACTAGGTAATATCGTCAGTGCGAGAAGGGAGTGGTATTTGTTCTCTAACCTCATTCCTTTCTACCACTGATGATTTTCTGTAGTTGGGTCATGAAATGTCTGCAAGGAGACAACCAAGCTCAGAAAGCACCAAGGACCCCACAATCCTCCTCCTCCTCTCCTGATATCCCACTCCCTTCTAGCACTGATGATGTTCCCTACTTCGGTCATGAAACGTTTACAAGCAAACAACCAGGTTCAGAGAGCATCAAGGACCAATCAACCCTCCTCCTCTTCCCCACTTTCTCCTCCTCCGCAAACCCCACTAACTACAGCATTGATACTGTTGCCAAGTTGGGTCATAAAACGTCTGCAAGAAAACCACTGTTCAGAAAGCACCAAGGACCCCACCATTCAACCCTTAGCTTCAAATATCGTCCTCTACTGATAACAGCAACAATCAGAATGAAGAAGTATCTAGATACCACAGCCCAGTAGGACTTCAAACATATGAGTTAAAAAGGGGACCCAGATTGTTGGGGACAATATGCGGACTCTGCAAACCAGTTAAGAGTGGGCTGTAAAACACTATGAACCAATATAGTTTAAGTGCTTTGTAGTTCTCGACAGAAAGGGGTACTTACCCTCACTAGGATCATATTGCATGTGCTCTCTGTGAGATTCCCCGGGGCCCAAGCACACCTCCTCCATCTCCTCTTTAATCCCGGAGGGTATGTCTATATACTCCACTGAAGAACCTGGACACAGAAGAGAGGAAAACAGAGGTGTTGCTCTTCTCTAACGTCAAGGAATCTCATGGACTGGAAGAGGTGTGCAAAAACAGAACTGAGGAGGCAGGACAGAAGGATGCTGCCTGCGGCGTTAAGAGTCAAGGAGGTTGGCAACATGCCGAGATGAACTGAAAGTTGGTGGGACAGAGCTGGAGAAAAAAAAGGTCCACTGAAACCAACCTGAAGTATTTGTTGTAGGACAGGGGTGTCAAACTTGATTTCATTGAGGGCCACATCAGGGTTGTGTTTGACCTGGGGTGGAGGGGCACAGTGGATGTGGCCAGATGACGTCACTTGTGCCTGTGGAGGCCCAAGCACTCTGCCAGTGAAAACAGGCTCCCGAGCCCCATTTTCGGTTGCAACCCTGCCAGGAAAAACAGAGCTTAAGAGGGCCACACACAGCTCTCCTGAGCTCCGTTTTCGCTGGCAGAAGCACCGTGGGCTGTTTCCCTGGTAGCCCATGGGCCAGATCCAAGTACCCTGAGGGCCGGATCTGGCCCCCAGGCCTTGAATTTGACACCCCCGGTCTAAGAGATCATGGAAAGGTATCAAGGGATAGTAGGGGAGGGATATTGTAAAGAGAAGCTTTGATAGAAAATAGGATCACACTGACTTCCGGTTTGCTGTTTGTCCCCGCTGGACGCTCCTTTGGGATCGTCGCACCCACTGCCTGTAAAGAGCCGCCTTTATAGCGGAATGGCGGCTCGAAAAAACTCCGTTTCCATGAGGAAACGGAGATAGAGCAGGCTGGGGTGGGTTGAGTCCTCTGCCTAATCCCAAAAGATTTTTTTTTACTTTTGGGACGGAGCGGAAGAGACTCCCCGTATCCCCAGCCGATGCTCCGGGCTCTGGGAGATCTCTGCTACACGCAGAGCTAGGTGGCAAAAGCAAGCCTGTAAACTTGTTAAACTAATTAAAGAAGACGTGAGATGGACCGCTGACCCTGAGGCACAAGTATTTTTTTTTTCTTATTTTAGAAAAGTTACTGAAGTTGTTTAAGAAGTGAAAGGAAAAAAGATTTTTAAAATGGCGATTGCTGAGGCTTGAAGAGAGGCTGAAAAGGGAAAGTCCTTCCGTTTTCTATTACAGAGTAGCGGAATGAATGCTTCTGGCTGTAATTGAGGCAAAAACCTCACTCTCACTCTTGTTTTTTTTTCTTTCTTTTTCCTGGGGATCTGATATTGATCTTGGTTGGAAACAAGCCCTTTTTTTTTTTTTCTCTTTTCCACTAAATCTTGTCTGTGTGGGAAATGGCATCGGGACTCACACAGCTAGACAAACAGGGGGGGGGGAATTTCCCCCATTAATAAATTACACCAACAAGTTGTAACTCTCCAGTGTCAGAAACCTGATTTTAATATAATAGAATTTCTTCTTGAAGAGATTGTAAGAAGGGATGAGATTGTGAACCAGCAACTCGAAAAATTTAAGCAGGAAATTAAAGAAATTGGTGAATTGGTGAAATCAAAGTTTGACTTTTTGAATCGAAAGATTTTAAATACAGCTAATGGTTTATCAGACTTTCTGATTCGGGTGGATGCAAAGACTAAATTATTAGAGTCTAAAATGAAGGAAACTGAGGAGAATTTGGATGACAAGATTCAAAAAATCAAAAAGGATTTGGTAAACATTCAGGATAATAGCTCAGAAGACAAACCTAAAATGGAGGTTGACCAAAAGACTGGTAATGAAGAAAATGTGCAACAGAGGATTGAAAGAGAAGTTTTAATGATTCAATATAATTTTACAGAATATGCAATTAGACTGAGAGGTCTGCAGGAAAATAATAGAGATGACTTAAGGAAAATATCTTCTGAAATTCTGGCTGGGATTTTAAAGGTTCAACCTGATGAAGTGTTTTGCAGGATTGATAGAATTTATAGAATAAACTCCTGGTTGGCAAAGCAAAGGCAATTGCCTAGAGATGTGGTGATCTATTTTACAGATAAAGAAATTAGGAATAATATTGTGCAGAACTCTTTTAATTCTACTTTGCAATTTCATGGAAGAAAGAAGATTTTTAAGGAGCTCCCGACTAAGATGCTAATGGAGAGGAAGAAATTTGGCTTTCTAGTGACTGAGTTAAAAAAAAGAAATATCCTATTTAGGTGGGATGCCCCAGTTGGTTTAATATTGAGACACCAAGGAGTAAGATATCAACTGAACACTGTTGAAAAAGCGGAAGAATTTTATCAAAAATGTTTAAAAATGAACTTAACATCTTTAGGCACAATACAGGATAAGCAAAAGGAGTTGGAAACAAAAGGAAAATATCAAATTACAGAGGCTGTGGTGGATAAATTGTCTTCGGACTCCCTGGATACCCCAGCTGGACTGTCTATAAATAAGAGAGCAGTGTCATCCGACTCCAATGTGATGAACCATCAAGTCACAGACAAGTGCGCAAATCAACCAGTTGATATACAAGTGATGGAGAAGAAAGATGAGATGACAAAACTAACCCAACAAGATCAACTCATAAAGCAAAATGAAAATCGATCAGCCGACACACAATTGGTAGGCACGAAACGAGGATGGAAATTCAACCCGCAAAAGAAAAAGAAAAGAAATAGATCTCATAGAAACAGCAGTTTCTAAACCAAGCAACAGTGAAGCCAGGGACTTTAAAAAATGAATGAATATCTGAAAAGATAGTGGAGGCGAACAATTGTTTAATACTACCCTGAGGATTGTGGCAGATCTCTGTAATGCCGTGATTTTGGGATGTGAAAAGAGCCTTACCTTGTTGGATTTGAATTATCTACTCTGGATTTCTTTTACTGGTAAATATATTATAATTATTTTGAGTTACAAGGCAAGAGAGTCACGCTGGGGCATGCAGAAGATCTGGATGTTACCCATTAGGATGATGGGAATCAACAATCCTGATGAATACCACAACTATAACTATATGGATATAATTATAATGTCACTCGGGTGGTTGTTTTTACTTTTATATATATACGAGGATATCTACTACTGATGGGGGCAGAAGATGATTGAAGATTTTGAACAAACTGTTGCACCAGCATGTTATTTTACCCTATTATGGGTGATGGATTTAACAATCCAGTGGAAAGACACCAAAGAAGATATTATATGGATTATAAATTTAAAGTTATTGTCTTTTTTCTTTTTACAAAATGCAATGCATATATAGATATGTGTATATCTTAGTAAAGTGGGCAGTGGATTATATTTAGAATTGTATTGCATGATTTTGTAGGAATTGAAGGGTTGAAATAGGTTAGTTTACTGATTGATTAGTCTAAGAAAAAGGATCTTTAAGTCATATATTTAGGGGAGTGGAGGAATTGGATAGAACTGAATAAATATTAAATTTGGATGTAGGGAGAAGGCCACTTTAAAATGTTATATTAATATATATAAAAGATTAAATGTTAAATTGTAATAATACACTATAAGTTTAGGGGAGGAGAAAAAGGGCAGATTATCGTAAAAATGGGAGTTATAAGAATAATATGCTAAGGGTCAGTACTCTGAGGAGGGAGTAAGGGAAAGGAAAGATATTATGTATGTAATTAGTTATGAAATAGCCTATTGTTGTGAAGAAGTCACAGGGGGGGATGGGTAGTGAGGAGGGGTTAGGGAAGAGGGGGGGGGAAAAGGGGGAAAAACTTGTATTTGAAAACTTTTTCAATAAAAAAAAAAGAAAGAAAGAAAATAGGATCACACTTACCACAAGAAATCAAGTACAAGGAAATTACAGGGAGTTTAAATTAATGTTCAACTAGGATTCATAGAAGGTAGGTCCCCAACATCAGGAGACAATGAGTTCTAGTTCTGCCTTAGACATGAAAGCCGGCTGAGTGACTTTGGGCCAATCACAAGTGACTGTGAGTTCTAGTCCCGCCTTAGATATTAAAGCCAGCTGGGTGACTTTGGGCCAGTCCCTCTCTCCCAACCCAATTCACCTCACAGGTCATTGTGGGAAAAACAAGAAGGGGAAGGAATATTACAGATGTTCCCCACCTTGAGTTACCGTCTTTCCCCAAAAATAGGACATGTCCCAAAAATAAGGCCAACCCTGATTTTTGGGGTGGGCGTAAATATACGCCCTCCTCCGAAAATAAGCCATCCAGCAAGCATGGCCGTTTTTGACATGGATTGCGGCCACTTCTGCAGCAGGAGGCCAAGCGATGCGCCCAGTGTGCCTCGCGGCAGCCTTCCAAAGGGTACTGTAGCAGCAGGTATCCACAATTTTTTCACCCTTATTTCATCCCGACCATACAGGGCCACGTGGGTCAGGACGAAATAAGGTTTAACCAATTGGATAGCTGCTGCTATGGTACCCTTCGGAAGGCCAGCCTGAGGCGCGAGTCCCCCGCTGCAGAAGTGGCTGCGCCCAAGGAGCGCTTTTGGGAGAGAAGGCAAAGGGGAAGCGATCCCTTGCAAACTCCCGCCCTGCTCCCGCCTCTCCGCCGGGCGACTCCCAGCAGCCCCAGACGCCCAAAGCCGGTGCCTATGTGGCTCCCTTTTCCACAGTGCCTGGCTCTTTATTGAGGGGGGTGCGGGAGAAGCGAGAGACATGGAGCAAGACAGGGCTCGCTCTTCTTGCCATCTCTTCTCCCCCTCTCACCAGGCATGGCAAAACTTCCTGTCCCTGCCCCAATTGGATGCAATTTGAAGATGGCAAGTGGGGAGGGGTGGGGCTGGGGAGACGTGAAATATGTCTTACTTGCCTTGTAGCTCCGTTGCGAGTCTCCCCGTTGTCTGCAGGCAAACACATAGGTTAAAATAAACCTCGCGAGTTCAATCAAACTTCTCGAACTCACGAGAAGTTTGGTTTTACCCTACATGTTTGCCTGTAGACAACAGCGAGACACGTGACAGAGCTGCAAGGCAGGTAAGATGCGCCTTGTGTCTCCCCGGCTGCTGACAAGGGGGGTGGGTGGGGAGAAGAGACAGCAATACGCATCTTGCTTCTCCCCCACCCCACATGCCACCCCCCTCAATAAAGAGCCGGTTGCTGGGGAAAAGGGAGCCGGGTGGGGGCAGGCTTTGGGCATCTGGGGCTGCCGGGGGTTGCCCGAAGAGAGGTGGGAGGGGGGCAGGAGTTTGTAGGCGAGGGGAATGAATGGATGGATGGGAAATGGGCAAGTGCCCAGCAAACAGCTGACAAATGGCTGTGTTGCGCTGCCACAGAGGCGCTGCCATAGCAGAAGCCATGAGGTGGCCACGCTCACTGTCACCTGTACCCCCAAAATAATAAGACACCCCCCCCGATAATAAGGCCAAGCGCTTATTTCGGGGTTCAAAAAATATAAGACAGGGTCTTATTTTTGGGAAAACACGGGACTTATAAAGTAATCAAGGCGGGATAAAAATCTAATATATCAATATCAAATAAGCAGTAAGGAGATGTCTGATTCATCCATACAAGTTTCCCATTTCTCTCCAGAATATGTCATTCCGGCAAGGTCCAGAGAGAAACAAGATTCTGGGATGCTCATCTCCCTGGTCAACAAGGAAGACTGCCCTTATGGGGAAAATAAGCACAAATCTAAGCCAAACCACAATTCCAGGACACTGTCTATTCACCCTCGTGAAGTCCAGTACTGGTCTCCTCAGGAGGCCTGGTGATTCCACCGCCTTGAGGTCCTTCTACTTCTTCTTTCAGCCACAAAGAAACATCGACTGGAGCAACAGGGGACTCTGAATGGAGGAGAGAGGAAAAGGTTGCCGTAAGCCCCAAGGTCAAAAACCCCAGAGTCTGAAGGCCTTTGAAAAATATCCAGGTTCAAAATGTGGTGGTCGACCTGGTTTTGGAGAAGCCGAGATTTGCAAATAGGTCATCTGTCTTATCAGTCCCTGATTTGCTTCAGCGTCCAATTCACAGTGCTGGTTCTTAAAGCCCTATCATCATCTTTTAATGACCCCTTAATGCGGGGTAAAGTCTGGGCAACTGAATGGAGCTGAGTGTTTACTGGCCAGATGCGCTTCCTGTTGCCAATGCGGAGCTGTATTCAGCAGATATATTCCCATGCCCAGAGAGAGAAATATCTGTCTCTACCTAGGATCAAACTCACAGCCTCCTGATTGTAAGGCAAGAGCTCCACCTCTAGGTCACCGCACCACTCTACAAAAGTTTGTTTAGTTTGAATTTACAAGGCAGCGAAAAAAGTGACTTAGGGATGATGTTCCCTGGTTGGGTCATGAAACATCTGCAAGGTAACTAGTTCAGTAACCCAGTTCAGAAAGCATCAAGGACCCCACAATTGTCTTCCTCCTCCCCCTCTTCTTCTTCTTCCTCTTCCTCCACAACTCACCCCACTTCTAGCACTGATGATGTTCCCAGTTGGGTCATGAGATGTTCACAAGGAAACCACCAAGGACCCCACACTCCTTGTCCTCCTCCCCCCTCTTCTTTTTCTCCTCCAATCCACAAACCCCACTCCCTTCTAACACTGATGATGCTACCTAGTTGGATCATGAAACATCTGCAAGAAAACCATCCAGCTCAGAAACCACCAAGGGCCCCACAACTCTTATGAAAAAAAGGATTAAAAAAAGAAAAAGCTGTATATTTCAAGAAGCAGTGAACTTACCTCTGCCAGGATGTGCCGGTGTGTTATTCTCAGGCATAGTTTCAACATTTGTATCACACAAAGAGTCTCCTTGTTCAATCCGGGTCAGAATATCAGGTTTAGCAATCGCATAATCTATCCACACCACAAATAAAAATAAACTTCTGTTAACTGCACAAATAATTTTTAGAGGAAAGACAAAATAAGTGGAAAAGACAACATTGTCTCTAGAAATGGGGTGATGTCCATCTAATGACGTCTTGCCCAAAACAGTACAGGTAGTCCTCGATTTACAATGGTTCGTTTAGTGACCGCTCAAAGTTAAAATGGCACTGGAAAAAGGGACTGATCATTTTTCACACTTATCACCGTCATAGCATCCCCGTGGTCACGTGATCAAAATTCAGACGCTAAGCAACTGGTTTGTATTTATGATAGTTGCAGCGTCCACGTGATCCCCTTTTGTGACCTCCTGACTAGGTCAAGGGAGAAGCCACTCATTTAAAAACCATGTCACTAAGTTAACAACTGCATGGATTCACTTAACAAATGGCGCAAGAAAGGTTGTAGAAATGGGACAAAACCCATTTCACAACCGTCTCACTTAGCAACAAAATTCTGGGGCTCAACTGGGGTCGTAAGTTGAGAACTACCTGGACTGTGATTGTTTCAAGTTATTCTATGTTGAAATGATGGTTTTCTATCGAGTCTGAAGAAATTGGGATAGCCTAAAATGTATTCAGGGACATTGCGACCATCCACAACCAGTTGCCAAGTGTCCAAATGTTGATTACGTGACCATGGGGATGCTGCAGCGGTCGTAAATTAAAAACCAGCCATGTCACTTTTTTGGGTGCCTTGTAAATTCGAAAGGTCCCTAAACAAACAGTTGTAGAGTGGTGTGGTGGCCTAAAGGTGGAGCTCTTGCCTCACAATCAGGAGGCTGTGAGTTCAATTCTAGGTAGAGGCAGATACTTCTTTCTCTGGGCACAATGAGAATATATCTGCTGAACAAAACTCCGCATTGGTGACAATGTGGCATCTGGCCAGTAAACACTCTGCTAGCTCCATTCAGTTGCCCAGACTCCACCCCACAAGGGATTATGGGGTCGGTAAAAGGAGATGACTATCCTGTTTCCCCCAAAATAAGACGTCCCCTGATAATAAGTCCAACGGGCTTTTAAGCGCATGGCAATAAGGCCAAGCGTTTATTTCAGGGTTCAAAGAAATATAAGACAGGCTCTTATTTTCGGGTAAACATGGTAAATGAACTGTTGTAAATTGAGAACTATCTGTAGTGACTGTGAATAAAGCCTCTCAACCCAGGAAAAACCACAACTGGCACAGAAGATACAAAAGGCCTCCTGGCCACAACCACCACACCAATTCCTCCATATAATTTTTATAAACCAAAGTGAATAAACCAAAGCGAATAAAAATAACACCACCTTATATTCTCACTCTGCACATAGATTAGAACAGGGGACCACAATCCCCGGGCTGTGGCCTATTTAAAACCGGGCTGCAGGCGATGGGTAAATGCATGTGCATGAAATGGAACTCGTGTGAATAGAGGGCGCTTGCCCTCATGTGCGAATATCCATCCATGTCTGTGAGCAGAAGCCACTTGAACTCACGTGTGAATCTCTTCTCAGAGTGGAGGATGCTTGCACAAATGGAACCGCACGAGTGCAAGTGACTAACTCTCACGCAAGTGGAGTTTCACGCCTGCGTGCAAGCACCCTCAGCTTGTGCATGAAGCTCTATTTGCACAAAGGGAGGGCGCACAGTGTGAACTGCTCGCAAGAGTGGAGCTGTGTGTGCCCTTGTCTGCCACTCACACACATACCATGCCATTAGAGAACAAACGAAAATATACAATGCCCTCAAAAGAGGAAATGAATTGAAATGGAAATGGGCTGGTCACACAGAACAAGGAGAACTAAGATGCTCTCTCTGCGCATGCCTAAGATGGCGGATTTGAGCTGAGACGCTCCCGGGAGAAAGGGGCGATTCCTGGCATTTTGGGGACTGCGGGGGCAAATTCGATCATCCTGGCCCCCAGTCCTAGTGAAAGGGGCTTCCTCCCAGCATATTGAGGGATTTCTCGCCCTCCGGGACACCAGGACTGAGGAGATATGGCCGTCAGAAGGCGCCGCGGGGTGGCGGCAGCAACAGCTGTTCAGCGGTGCTTCCCCCCCCCACTATGGTCGGCGGCAGTTGGGACGGCGGCGGCGGCTTTGCAGCAGCGGCGGCAGTGAAATGGGAGTCTCCCCGGCTCTCCGGTCTCTCTGGGGTCTTTCTTAAGGCCCCTGGCGTTTCCGGAGCGTGGTGGGAGCCCTGGTGGAGACGGCGGCGGCTGCGGCACTGGTGCCTAAGAGGCTTGGACTGCCTTGGATGCTGGTGGAGGCGAGGGGGCAGCAGCCAAATGTGAGGAGAGGCAAATTGCCAACAGCCCGGACCTGTCAGGGGCTGGCTCTACAGACCCATTTCCTGGCCGACTCCGGAGGCCCCCCGGAATTGGGGCTGCAGACTGGGGATAAAAATGACTAAAGACCAGGGAGTGGGAGAGGCTGGAGGATGGTGGAGGGCTGGCCATGGGCTGCCTCGGCCCATCCCCTCCCCCCCTTTTTTGGCTTGTGTAGGCCTCATTATAGTCATTACCCCAGCTGCCTTTTGCCTCGTGAGCCACTTTTTCCATCTTTCTGGGTGTCATCGAACTCTGCCCCTGGTCTTACTATCTACTTTTGCCTTCTGGACTGGCTTATTCCATCCACCCCGGACTATATGACAAACGGACAGCTTGAAGTGGGTTCCCAGGGAGTCTGGGTTACTACTACCATCCCTATTAGAGGGGACAGTTTTTGAATTTCTCCATAGCACATTCCATCTGGCCTGACATCGTGAGAGGATGTCTGGGAGGAACATCCCCTAGATTTATCGGAATGGCATGGGACTCCTCCCACTGTCGTGAGAGGACAGTGGAGTCCAGTTACCTACGTTTTTTGTTGCTGCCTTTTGTCCTCAGGACTTTTAGACTTTATGGAACCCTGGCCAGACGCCATCTTCACCCTTTCCCATTCTGTGGATGTATTCAACCATTGAGCTTCTTGCGTTGCGAGACTCCCCCCTCTCGCAGGTCTGGCCCTCCACATTATAGAGGGCCTACCTCAATGACGGGCTTTGGAACCCAGAGAGGTGGCATGCCGCGAAGAGGGGGTTGAGGGGTTTTTTAAGTAAATTGGGTAAATTTTTAAGGGGTCCCGGGGGGGGGAGGGAAAAATTGGTACTAGGGTTGTGGGTTTGGGGGAAGACCCACCAAGGGGAGGGTCAGGCCTGGCCACTATGCGCGGTGGAGGGGATGGGGGATCTGGAGGTGATGGGGGGGGTCGAGCTTGTCCAGATTATGTCTCTATCATCAGTACTGTGAGTGGGAGGGGTAGATATGGCGGGAGCAGGGGGCCATATCATGTTAAGGGAGCGCGCACCTGCTGTCTCCGAGCGGTAGCATGCTCCGGCCCCCAAGGCTCCACTCGTTCTCCAGGTTGTACAGACCCTCAGGGCCCGGGCCTTCGACTGATGTTGTGCAACGCCAGGTCCGTAATAAATAAAGCCCCCCTCATTTGTGATCTGGTTCAGGAGGGGGGAGCGGACCTGGCGGGTATTACGGAGACCTGGTTGGGCCCGGAAGGAGGGGTCCCTCTGGTAGAAATGTGCCCACCAGGCTTCCTGGCATTCCATCAGCCGAGGTCACAGGGGAGGGGTGGGGGAGTAGCGGTTATTATTAGAGAAGGCCTTAGGCCGAGGGAGGCCACTGTTCCTCAGACGGCCGGTTGTGAGACCCTCCTTGTGAAGTGGGGTCATGGGGTTCAGATGGGTTTGCTGATCACGTACCTGGCTCCCTGCCACGTGGCAGCAGCCCTGCCCGAGCTACTCAACGTTATCGCCGCGGTGGCGGTTGATACCCCCAAACTTATGGTCATGGGGGATTTCAACCTGCCGTCCGTGGGTGAGACGTCTGAGGTGGCTCGGGAGTTCATGGCTTCCATGACGGCTATGGATCTGACCCAACTAATTCATGGCCCTACGCACATGGGGGGAAACACACTGGACCTGATTTTCGTCTCTGGACAGTGGTTGAGTGATCTCGAGATAGGGGACATAGTCATCGAGCCCTTGTCATGGTCGGATCACTCTCTCCTTCGCCTTGACCTTCGAACCGCTGCACCCCGCCGCAGGGAGGCAGAACCGATGAGATGATACCGCCCCAGGCGCCTGATGGAACCTGATAGGTTCCAGATGGAGCTTGGGCCAATTCCTGAGGTTCTGGCTCATGCCTCGACTGGAGACCTAGTGGCCGCCTGGGATAGGGCGGCCGCTGGAGCTCTGGATCGAGTTGTGCCTTTGCGGCCTCTGACCCGGCGCCGATCTCACCTGGCTCCTTGGTTTACTGAGGAGCTGAGGGAGATGAAGCGCCGGAAAAGACGCCTAGAAAGTAGTTGGAGGGCCAGTCGTACTGAATCTGACCGGACACTGGTAAGATCTCATGTTAAGAATTACCTAGTGGCAATAAAAGCAGCAAAATGCACTTATCTTGCTGCTCTTATTGCGTCATCAGATAACCGCCCGGCCGCCCTGTTTAGGGTGACCCGCTCCCTGCTCTATCAGGAAGCAAGGGAGGACCCCTTGGAGGGAAGAGCCGAAGATTTTGTTCAGTATCTGTATGACAAAATCACTCAGATTCGGGAAGATCTGGACTCCGACTGGGTAGATCCAGCGGGGGTGACGGGGGCAGGTCCTGAGAATGTTATCTGGGATGAGTTTGATTCTGTGACCCCTGAGGACGTGGACAGGATTCTGGGTAGACTGAATGCGACCACATGTTTGTTGGACCCGTGCCCCTCCTGGTTAGTGCTGGCTTCCCGGGAGGTGACGCGAGGCTGGCTCCAGGGATTATAAATGCTTCATTGAGCGAGGGTGTCTTTCCCGCCGCCTTGAAAGAGGCGGTGGTGAGACCTCTCCTCAAGAAGCCTTCCCTGGACCCGGCAACATTGGCTAACTATCGTCCAGTCTCCAACCTTCGCTTTGTGGCGAAGGTTGTTGAGAGTGTGGTTGCACGACAGCTTCCCCAGTACCTGGATGAAACGACGTATCTAGATCCGTTCCAGTCGGGCTTCAGGCCTGGGTACAGCACGGAAACGGCATTGGTCGCGTTGGTGGATGATCTCTGGAGGGCTCGGGACAGAGGTTGTTCCTCTGTCCTGGTCCTATTAGATCTCTCAGCGGCTTTTGATACCATCGACCATGGTATCATGCTGCACCGGTTGGAAGAGTTGGGGGTGGGAGACACCGTATTACGGTGGTTCTCCTCCTTTCTCTCCGACCGGTCGCAGTCTGTGTTGACAGGGGGGCAGAGGTCGACCCCGAGGCCCCTTATATGTGGGGTGCCACAAGGATCGGTCCTCTCGCCCCTTCTGTTCAACATTTATGTGAAGCCGCTGGGCGAGATCATCCGTGGTTTCGGGGTGGAGTACCATCAGTACGCTGACGACACCCAGCTGTACATCTCCACCCCAGACCACCCCAACAATGCCCTTGAAGTGATGTCCCAGTGTCTGGAGGCCGTACGGATCTGGATGGGGAGAAACAGGCTCAGGCTCAACCCATCCAAGACCGAGTGGCTGTGGTTTCCGACGTCCCGATATAGTCAGCTGGTGCCATCACTGACTATTGGGGGCAAAGCACTGGCCCCCACGGAGAGGGTTCGCAACTTGAGTGTCCTCCTGGATTCACGGCTGTCTTTAGAAGAGCACTTGACGGCCGTGACCGGGAGGATTTTTCATCAGTCCGCCTGATTCGCCAGTTGCGTCCCTTTCTGGATCGGGACTCGTTACGCACGGTCACTCATGCCCTCGTCACCTCCCGTCTGGACTATTGTAACACTCTCTACATGGGGCTCCCCTTGAGGAGCACTCGGAGGCTCCAACTGGCGCAGAGTGCGGCCGCGCGGGTGGTGATGGGAGCGACGTGGCACTCCCATGTAACGCCTCTCCTGCGCGAGCTGCACTGGCTCCCGGTGGTCTTCCGAGTGCGCTTCAAGGTTTTGGTTATCACCTTCAGAGCGCTCCATGGCTTAGGACCTGGCTATTTACAGGACCGCCTGCTGCCACCAATAGCCTCCCACCGACCAGTACGCTCCCATAGAGAGGGGCTCCTCCGGGTGCCGTCGGCCAAACAATGTCGACTGGCGGCCCCCAGGGGGAGAGCCTTCTCTGTGGGGGCACCTACGATCTGGAACGAGCTCCCCCCGGAGATACGGAGAATTCCGGATCTGCGTACCTTCCGTCGTGCGCTTAAGACGTTCTTATTCCATCAAGCTGGCCTGACCTAAACCTTTCCTCTTTTTAAAATGGAATTTTAAATTTTAAATTTGGTTTTAAATTTATTGGGGTTTTAAAATGTTTCAGCCAAATTTATTTAATTAGTTTTATCTCCATTTTAAATTTTGTATCTATATGTTTTATTTTATGGCTGTTCACTGCCCTGAGTCCTTCGGGAGTAGGGCGGTATACAAATTTAATAAAATGAAAATGAAATGAAAAGAGTAGGTGAACCAAAGCAGTCATAGAACAGATCCCACTTGATAAAGAAGCATTCACGAAAGAGAACTAAAACAAGATGGTATGAAGGGATCAACAAGGACAGTGGGCCCAATTGGCAAAAGAAAGCTCAGGACCATATTGATTGGAAACCTGCAGAAGATAAACAGTGGCTAAACAATGGCTGGAAAGACGATGAATTATGATATATTCTCACCCATTGAGACCAACATCTCATAATTGCTTTTCATGACTGTCTTATACAGATCCTTCTGCAATTCATCCAGATTGCCCCATTCTTGCTCGTTGAAATGAACAGACAGGTCATCAAAAGTGACCGGAACCTGGAAATAAATAGCAGGATTACAGTTTTGGTATTCTCTGGCCTCCAAATCCTGTATGTTTAATAGCAAGTTGACAAATACCTGTTGGGTAAATTGGAGTTAAGTTGCATACTGGGGGGAAAAGACAATATTTTATAATTAGCACAAAAAAGCCTACTAGCTTCCTCTAGATTAGGGGTCTCTTGGCAACTTTAAGACTTGTGGACTTTCAATTCCCAGAATTCTACAGCCAGAATGCTTTAGGAGGGAGGATTTCAGCTCCCAGGATTTAATTTAACAGACCGCCAGCTTCCTTCATATTAGCAGAATTCAGGCTGTACAGGTAGTCCTTGACTTATGACCACAATTGAGCTCCAAATTCCTGTTTCTAAGCAAGAGTTTTGCCCCATTTTACAACCTTTCTTGCCACACAGTTGTTAAGTGAAACACTGCCTGGCTAGCTGGGGAATTCTGGGAGTTGAAGTCCCCAAAAGTCTTAAAGTTTGGAGATCCGTTATCTAAGTAAACAAATCTGATTGAAAAAAGAAGCTTGGAAAGGAAGTGTCAAAATCTCCCAAATGTGTCAATCATTCACGCCTCCCCAAACCAACAATGAAGGACTCAGCCTGATGCTGAAGCTGGTCAAGGCAGTCTCTGGTTTAACCCAACTAGATAACATCACCAGTGCAAGGAGGGAATGGGGTTTGGGGAGTGACGAGGAGAAAGGGAAGGGGAAGACAATAATAAGTATGTAGTGCTCATTGAGCTTTGTTGTTTTCTTCCAGACTTTTCATGACCCAACTAGGTAACATCAGCAGTGATAGGATTGAAGTTTGCAGACAGGAGGAGGAGGAGGAGGAAAGAGGAGGAAGATGACGACTGTGAGTGGGGGTAGCCATATAAATGCTCTTACAGGTAGTCCTCACCAACAATTTAGTGTCCGTTGAAATTACACCACTGAAAAAAGTGACAATTTTTCACACTTAATTATTGCAGTATCCCTACAGTCACAAGATTAAAAATCATACGCTTGGCAGCTGACTCATATTTAAGACTGTTGCAATGTCCCAGGTCATGTGATTGTCTTTTCTCATTGTCTGACAAGCAAAGTCAACAGGGGAAGCCAGGTTCATTTCACAATCCTGTAAATCACTTATTTGCAGTGATTCCCTTAATCACTGTGGCAAGAAAGAAGATAAAAAGGGGCAAAATTCACTCAATGTCTCACTTAGCAACAGAAATATTGGGCTAAGTTGAGGACTACCTGTATACATCTTCCAAGAATATCTGCTCCTCGTCCAAATCTGATCTAAGCATTCCCAGCATGCTTAAAATTGAGAGTAACTGCACTGATCACCAAGTGCAGAGAAACACCAAGGACCCCACAGCATCCCTCTCCTCCTGCAGAAACCACCCACTCTCTTCTAGCAATGATAATGTTACCGAGTTGGGTCATAAAATGTCTGCAAGAAAACTGCCAAACTTAGAGATTACTAGGGATCCCACAGTCCTTACGACTTGGAATAACTTTGTCACTTCGAATGTACAGTAATTGGCATACATTAAAATGAAATTCCGTTGCATACAGCTCTCACCACCTCCAATACACACTATATAAACATGACAAAATAAACAATGAATGAATGAATGAATGAATAATGATGTATATACCCACATATATTATAAGACACAGAGAAACAACACAGTCTAGTTCGGATGTATACATATACACGTCAAGAAAAACGAATCTTGTGAGTTTTCGTCCTCCTTTTCTCCACCAACCTCCTTCCCTTCTAGCATTGATAATATTGCCTAGTTAGGTCATGAAACATCTGTAAGAAAACCACCCAGCTCCCACCCCCCAATCCTCCTCCTCCTCCTCCACCCTCACCACAATCCCCCCTCCCTTCTAACACTGATGACGTTTCTAGTTGGGTCACAAGACGTCCACAACTAACCCACCCAGCTGAGAGGGGCCCCCAAGGGAACCCCAAGTTCTCCTTACCCTCCTCCTCTCCACCAGCCTCCTTCCCTTCTGCTCTGATGACATCCCCTACTTGGGTTACGAGATGTCGGTAAGAAATCCACCAAGCTCAGAGAACACCAAGGACCCCACAGTCCTTCCTCCCAGCCCTGATGCTGTCACCTAGCTGGGTCCCGAGACGTCTGCCAGGAAGCCACCCCTCAACCCCTCCCCCCAACCTCCTGTCAGTCCCCCTGCCCCACAGCCAAGCCAACCAGCCCTCCCCCATCTCTTGGCCCATCATCCCCCGCCCCCCAGACGAGGACCGGTCTCCCCCCTCCCCCCCCCGGTCCTCGGCATCTCTCCCCCGGCCGACCTTGGGTGTCTCCCCCTGTCCGCTCGGCGGGAAGCGGAGAATCCAGAAGTTGCGGTTCCTCAGCAGGTTCTCCAGGTTCTCCAGCCGCCGTTGGAGCCGCCCGTATTCCTGAACCAGGCCGCCCAGGGCGGCCCATTTGCCTTCCAGCTGGCTGCCCAGTTCGGTTACCGTCCTCTGGCAACCGCCCAGCTTCTTCTCGGCCGAAGCCAAGCGCCCTTCCAGGCCCAGCAGACGAAGCCCGGGCCCGTCCAACGCCTCCGGGCCTTGCAAAGCCGCCCCGACCGGCCACAACGGCGCCTCCATCTCCCTCGCTCTGAGGTAAAAAGAAAGGAGGAGAAAGGGGGGGGGAGAAAAAGACCGTCATGCCCCGCGGCGGAGGGCCTCCCGACAAGCCCCGCCCACCCCGCTCCCCCGGAGACGCCCCGCCGCCCTTGAGAGGAGGCGGGAAGCGAGAGCTGGGGTGAAGGCCTAGAGCGGCCGCTGCTTGAGCGGCGGGCGACCCCTGCCGGCGGGAGGAGTGAGGAGTCCCGTGCGTTCTCTCTCCTTACGCGCTTTTTTTTTCTTTTTGGGGGGGGGGGGCGGGAAAACTGCCCGTCTCCGCCTCAGAGAGAGCGTCGCCCGCCGAAGGGAATGGTCGCGTCAGGCTGAGGGGAAATTCCTGAGGGGTGGAAGAGAGACCAAAAAAAAAAGAAAAAGGTGGATTTGACTGACTTTCTTTATCTCTCTGTCCGTCTTTCTCTTCCTTTCTCTCCCTCTCTTGCTTTCTCTCTCCTTTTCCCTCTTTTTCTACTCTTTTTCTTTCTTTCCCTCTCGGTCTTTCTACCTTTCCCTATCTCTCCCTCTTCTTTCTATCTTTCCCTCTCCCTTTCTTTCCCTCTTGCTCTTTCCCTTTCTCCCTCGATTTCTATTTCTCCCTCTCTTCTGTCACGAGCCCATCACCCGTAAACAAGGGAGAGAGGGGGGCCATGACAGGCTATGAAAGTGGAGGGTGAAGAGAGCTGGAACTGGGGGAAGGGGGGTGGCAGGCAGGCCACTCCTCAGGCACCCACTCAGCTTCCATCAAGAAAAAGTGGGGGGGGGGGGGGGGGAGGGTTCCACAATGGTCCTACGGCCATCCAGGGTTGTTGTGAGGTTTGCTTCCCATCCAGAAGGGACCCTCTTCAAAAGTCCCATTTGGGAACATTTGGCCTTGTTATCTATCCATCCATCCATCCTATCCATGCTACCTATCCACTTTGTCCATCTGTCCTATCCATCCAATCATCCACCCTATCTTATCTAATTTATTTGCTACACATCTCACAATCCAGGTGATTATGAGTGGACAATCTAAACATCCCCCACTCCTTGACGTCCCTCAACTGCCCGTCACTTAGAGGGAAATGTTTGACCCAGGATGAGCACCACAGAAGTGTTCATATCCAAGGATTTCGACAGGAGACATTTGAAAGAATTAACCATCCAACAGTTCTGCAGGTGCCATTCCATCTGCTTGATTCATGGTAGTTCTAAGAATGTGAAGGTTTCTGGGATACATGAAGTCCTTAAGTTATGACTAATTCATGACAATTTTAAAAATGGAACAGTCATGTGATAGGCTTGATTGGTTAAACAACCACTGTGGTTGTTAAGCAAACTAGTGGTTCGCTATGGGCATGGTTTTGTCAAAAACCAGAAGTAAATTTTTGATGACAGCAGCATAAAACGTGATCATGTGGCTGCTGCAAACGGCCATTAGTGCAATCCAGCTGTCAAGTGCCCTAAGTGTGATCATGTGATGCAAGTGTGAGACCATCGGAACGAAGTCTGAGTCATGAGTGCCTCCCCAGGTAGGTCCATCAGAATTTTGAATGGTCGCTATGCAACCAGTCGTAAGTCAATGACTACCTATAATGTAGCTTTTTCAAGGCTTCTCCACTCATTCTCCAATTCTCTTGTTTCCCTCAGTTTTTCTGAGCATAGTCTTGAGTGGCATGCAGGTATTTGTCTTTCTCTGAATTAATTATGATCTCAGAGGACTAAAATTCATTTGCTAAAACTCATCCCGGTTCATGGCCTTCCAAATATTGGAAATTAGGTCTCCCTTTAATCGAAAGATCCATAGAATAATAAAAGAATTTTTATTCTGAAACACCGTGTCAGCATGTGGCCACTTTAGAGTGCCACTGTAACAAGAGAAAAATGTTGCAAGGTCTGAGGGACAAAACAACTAGGGTGAGACTGGAGGAACTGAACACGTACAGCCTGGAGGACAAAAGATAAAGGGGATACAAGATTGAAACCTTTAAAATATATTAAGGCTGTGAATAAGGTTCTAGAAGGCAGAATTTACAATATTAAGTAAAAACCAAGAACACAAGGGCATAAACTGACAGGAGGGAAGTTCAAAAGTAATGTTAGAAAGGATTAATCCAGAGGAATAGTGGAAGCTTGGAACCAACTACCAACAAATGTAGTTGGCTAATCATCAGTAACTGAGTTTAAACATGCTTGGGATAGTATGTCCATCACCCGACAAAATAAAATAAAATAATTTTTAAAAAAACAAAAACAACCACAAAAATCTCAAAAGGGACTAATCAGCCAACATTGCTAATACCCAAGACTAGAGCAGTTGATAATACAAACTCTGCTAAGATTTTATTGGCAGAACTCCAACAGAATTTGAAGCCAGTAAGTTTAGCACCTTGAATAGACTATAGGACTAAAATAAAATGAAGTTCTAAATTAGGAAGATATGTAAAAATACCACAAAATCCAAATCCGATATTTTGGAGGGAAGTAACCATTTAATGACGAAGCAAATATTAAAAACACTCACAAAAGCGATGAAGTACTTGATGGAGGCAAGTTGACTGATTTCCTCCTTACTATAAAGCACCTTCAGTCGAATCAATCAACCTGGAAAAAGTATGGTTTGGTATATTTCTCAAATGAGGAACAGCCTTTAGGAAAATTAATGGATTAAGAGCAAAGGAAATCATGAGCACACAGGATAATCTTTTAGCATACAATGCACTGAAACCTCTTAGTGACTGCTTCAGGAAAAAAAATATATATAGCAACTCCAGAAGTGAAAACACTAATATATTCTTCCTGATGCGGAGTAAAAAAATAAAGCAACCTTCTGCAACCTGAAATCCTCAGGATATGTTGGATTACATCACATACATTCAGCCCACTTTGCTGTTGTCTAACACATATGGAAAAGCTCAGACCAAGGAAAACTGAAACATAGCATAGGAAGAATACTGAGTATAAATGTGCAATAGCAAAATCAGAAAATATTTCAGAGATTATATATCCAGATTTAGCTTGCAGCTTGTTTTTCAACCATTGCCAGACCATTGTGAAACTTTTTGGAATATTCTTTCTACAGTGACTGGTTATCTATCATTAGAAAGTCCAGACAGACAAGTGATAAGAATTCTCTACAAGGGGGACTTGAGAGTGAAAATGAAAAGATGATTTGGATAAGTGGATGGTAAAAATAGCAGTCCAATTGCAACAAGCTCCTCTCCTATTCATGCCTAAGAAGCAAACCTATTTTACAGATAGCAAAGCAGCCCTCATACAATGCAAGAGGTTGCAATTTCCGACACTTATTCAATGGTCAAAAGAAGAAAACTGCCCACCTGATCACAAGAAAAATCAAATTTTGATGTACTGAGGGAAGAGGGATTAGGAGATTGCAGGTAAGAAATTAAAGAAACACTAATTGCTAATAGGAGCAGGTGGTCTTATTCCACAGCAACAACATCCTTTCTGGACCAATCCAATGTTGCCTAATCCTCGAGAATTAGGAAGACTTCCATGCTATCACCAAAAATAATCTTTGCATCTGACTTGGGATACAGCCTAATGAGGGCTAAGAACTACCTTTGCCTGGCTTCTTTGCATTTTTAACACTCATAGTCACTGAGTCAGACCCCTGAACCTGGCAAGAAGTATTACACTTTTTGCAGTGATACAATTGAGCCCCAGTATGCTTTAGCAATCCCTTGTAGGATAGCCATGAGCCACAGATATGGCAGCGGCGACTCCTTGTCCGGCTATGATTCTGAAGGTGTTCCAACAATAAGCCCTCATGGACAAAAGTTCGGTCGCACTGAGCACACCGGAAAGGCCAGTCTTCTGAGTGCATTCGCTTGTGTTCTGCCAAAGCTGCTGGATCAGTAAAGTAAACGCTGCACTCCACACACCGGCAAACCTGGCCTGGAGCATGAGATAGCTGGTGCTGGTCAAATGCTGCTGTGTCCAAAAATGTCCTGTTGCATGCAGAACAGTGCAGTGGCCAGTCCACTGCATGAACACGCTCGTGCACAGTAAGTGCCTTTTGGCTTGAAAAACACAAATTACATTCAGTACAATGGAACTGTGTCCCAGGTACGTGTATTAGCAAGTGTTGGGACAGCTGTCCCTCAAAAGCAAAACTCCTGTTGCATTCTGTGCACTGGAATTTTCGTTTGCGGCTATACTGGTGATCAGTCAAAGTCTCCTGGTGCGCAGAGTTCTTAGTGCATTTGCCACACTGAACAAGGCATCCTTTTGCATATGCTTCTTTCTGCTCAGGGTCATCTGTGGCATCGTGCAGAAGAGCATTCCTACAGGCCATCAAGGATGTTGGAGTCTTCTGTCCCTCTTCTTCAACAGATTGTAGTAGCACCTGGTGCCCAGCTAAAGCAAAAAGGAACCATTCTTTAAGGAAAAAAAAATCCCTATCCACAGTTCAAAAGACTGCACTTTAGAAACCAAAGTATGAAAAGGTGTTCTACAATTCATTCTTATCTGAAGGACAAATAACAAGCTAACATCACTTGCAATGAAAACATCTATGATAATATTACAGGTACTCCTTGGGTTATGACAACAATTGAGACTTGAATTCTCATCACTGATAAATTGTGACAACACTTGACCAGATCACTTAACAGCAATCCCAGCAGTCCCAATTGCTATTGTTACTCCAGCACTGCACAGTTAAGTGGGAAAAGGTGGAGTCACAGGTGGGGACAGCATGGGTGGCACACATTGGGAGCATGAGTGGGTTGATGGGGACTGTAGGCAAGTAGGTTGGTGGAGGTGTGCTGCAGATGGGCCCATGCTTGGAATGCTATGGAGTACAAAATCCCTGGGATCTCCGTAATGGGGCTTCTCAGGAGAAATATGGCAGGAGTGACTTAGTCCAAATTGTGACCTTCCCTGCCAGTTGCCCCACAACTTTGCTTGTGGGAAGCCAGCAAAGAAGTTTCCAAATGGAGACTGTCACTACAAGGTACTGCAACAGATAGAATTTCAAGGACCAATCTAAATACCACTTGTTCAGTGCCTTGTAACTTCAAATAGTCGCTCAACAAGAGCTCATAATCCAAGGATTACCAGTGTTTCTCAAAAATAAGACTAGGTTTATATTAATTTTTCCTCCAAAACACGTTAGAGCTTATTTTCAGGTGATGTCTTATTTTTTCATTTACAATAGCCATGTCAAAAACAAGGTCCATGGGCCGGATGCCCTTATATCTGGCCCAAAGGGCTGCCCCAGAGTTGGCAAGGGACTGGCCCCTGTGGCCTCCTGCCCAGGTCAGCAGGGCACCTTCCCGGTGCATGCATAGGAGGCAAGTGCGTGGCAGCTGACAGTGTCCGGCATCAGCCCCTTGACTGTCACACTGGGGCTGCGCAGCTTGCGCAGCGCAGGTGAGTCCAAGCACTGCAACTGCCACACCAGCCCTCCCAAGCATCAGGCGCCCACCTTTTCTATCCCATCATCTGTTGTCTTTGCTTGTGAGCTGGCCATGCCCACCCACCCCCAAGGGCAACCACAATGCTGATGTGGCCCTTGATGAAATCAATTTGATACCCCTGATGTACAAAAATCTACATTTATTCAAATACAGTCATGTCATCTTCTTCTGGAACATCGTCATAACTCTCCAAACCTTGAATTCCAGCCTGAATTTCTTGCGACTCCATTTCCTGTAGAACTATTGGCCCCAATCTGTCATGTCCTGCAATAGAGCTCTCCTTAAATGAAAACTTCTTGTCCATGTAGCCTGCTCGTAGTGCATTGGCAACACAGCTGTCAGTGATTTTATCCCAGGAATTCTTCACCCAAGTCACAACCTCTGGCAGGCTAGGCTTCACAAAGGCTTCACACTGATTTCTCTCCATTCTATTTTCAATGTAATCATTGATTTCCATGTGCAAATGGTCCTTGAATGGCTTGTTTATTGCAATATCAAGAGTCTGGAGATAGGCAGTCATTCCTGCGGGAATCATTATTTCATCTATTCTTCTCTCTGCAAGGAAGTTCTTCATGCCTTTAGTGCGGTGAGTGCTGGCTGAATCCCAGACTAGCAGACCTCTTTGGCCACCTCGCAAAACAAGTGGCAGCATTAAATCAACCCACTTCCTTAAAACTGCTTGCGTGCACCAGGCTTTTTCAGTTTCAAGAACATAAATGCCTGAAACACTTTCAATCTTATTCTTTTTGCCCTTAGTGATGATTAAAGGTGGGGCTTTCTTTCCATTCAGACAAATCGCCAAAATACAGGTAACACGTGCACTTCCATAACCAGTGGAGGGAATGTAGATTGATGAGGCACCCCTCTGATCACTTGTTTGAGATCCTTGGCCCATAATCACTGCAGTTTCATCCATAGCAATCATGTTGGAGAGTTGGTATTTAGAAAAGTCGATGCCATCGACAAAGGACTTGAATGCAAGTGCACGTTTAATAAGTTCAGTATCTTCCAGCTTGAACAGTGTTGTCGATCTTCTTAGAGACAGTTCATATCGCTGAAGGAAGTCATCAAGCCAGCGTTGTGATGCTTTGAATTCTTCTGGAGATATTTCTAACTGTGGTGCCATTGCAAGGGCAAATGCTTGAATATCAGCCCTACGCACAACCAAAGCCTTTGCTCTCCTGTCAGCAACCCATTCAAAGATGATGTCTTCCAGTTCAGGAAATAATGGTTGCCGACCTGATCCACACTTGCGCTTCTTAGCATTTCCCTTGTCCAACTGTTGACTGAGGTTATTGTATTCTGCTCGCCATTTTCGGACCATTCGGAGATCCAATTTCTTCTCATTGCAGAAAGCCGTAAGATTCTTGCCCCAAGAGTCCTCCACGATTCCTTTCTTGAACTCGACGGAATAGCTCTTTCTTTTTGCACTCATCTTGTCTGGGGGTGAAAATATTATTCCCTTTAAATCTATCATTAAATCAGGGGTGACAAACTCGATTTCATTGAGGGCTGCATCGGCATTGTGGTTGCCTTTGGGGGAGACGCGGTCCCTGCCCCATCACAGTCGCGGGCAAGCAAAGACCAATGGTGGGACGGAGTGGGCAGGTGGTCACCTGCTGCTTGGAGAGCCGGCCCGGTGGTCATTTGTGCTGTGCGGGCTGTGCAGTCCAAGTGCTCCAGCCAAGGGGGTGGTGGGCTGCGGCTACTACTGGACACCGTTGGTCCCTGTGTGCTCACTGCCTGGGCACGTGGCAGGGGGACAGCCAGCCAAGCTGGGCCGGGGCCGCAAGGGCCGGTCCTCATTTCCATCCGGCCTGCAGGCATGTTTGATATGTCTGCATTAAATCAAGTTTTAATTGAAGACTAACAAGACAGCAATGGTAACAAAAATGATGACAGTTAAGAATGGTGACAGTTAAGAATGACACAAAAATGGGATGAAAAATTGCAGGCATGAAAATTCAGAAAACGTTTATTTCACAGGAGTGCATTAAGTATGTCCATTACAACACACATGTGGTGTGTCTGTACTCTGATTGATCATTCAGGAAAAAGTCTCAAGTTCATCTGTTTACATAGGCGTTTACCTCTCGTCCAAAGACGCCCGTTTGGGTATTTACAAATATTTAATTATAACTTATATCATTTATTTTAAGTATTAATGTCAATATTTTTTATATTTAATTATATATTATTTTATAATTCAAAATGTCTGTTGTGTGTTGCAATGGATGTACTAAATGTCTCCATCGGGCTGACAATCTCAACTGGGGCTTATTTTTGGAAAAGGGCTTATATGAGCATCCTGAAAAATCATGCTATGGCTTATTTTTTGGTTGGGTCTTATTTTTGGAGAAACATCTTATCTGTATTTGTGGACTTAACATTTTCAAGGTATGTAACCAAAAAATGTTATACTTACCATGTGGAATTCATTCTCTACATCATTAAGGACTAAATACTCCTTCAACTTTAGGAAAGCCTGGTTATGCTAAATAATTGTTGTACTTTGCCATTATTACCCAGCACTCACCAAGTGAAGCCAAACCCTCCTGATCCTCGACACACAACTCCTCTTCTTGTTTAATGGTGACTGCAACAGGTGGATCTGTGCACAAGAGATACAAATCAGAAAGTTCAATCGTTTCACCTCCCCAGACCCCAATGTAGCAGACAGAAGGTCTTCTATGAGCTATCAGTGGAAACCAAAGTAGCTTGAAATGCTTGTGGGCTCCACCTTTTTCCCTGCCACAATTTAAACTGTCTTGGGATGCCATTCTTTGCCCTCATACTCCACATCTTTAAAATAGAACACTGTAGAAAATGCCAAATCCATTTCAAAGTAATCACATACAAGTATATCAGGCAGTAATGAAGGACAGCAATTCGAATTCCTGGAATATTCCACTCACCCCAATTTAAGATTCCCAGGAATACCAAAAATTTCCACTATTATTACACTCACATTCATCACTGCTGGGGCTTCCAGGAGACCATGGTTCCTCCTTAATATGCAGTTCTTCTTTTTCTTCCTTGATATTATGACGAACAATCTGATATTCTTTGTGAAATAAAGAGAATTAGACCCCAAATGATTTCAACTGGGATTTTAAACAACATCTTTTTATTTGATATAACAGAGTTTACCTAGTACCAACGTGCATAAAATGCATTACTATGATATTCTGGGATCAAATTAGATTTCCTACCTCAAGATCCTAAAAGAGCTGCCTCCTCTGCAGTTTAGCCTAAATGCTTAAGGAAGAAATAGATCTGTATAAAGTCATTCCTCTAGTAACATTCTGACCTAAAAACAGGACTTTGTGGTAAACAAATTGGTAAATACCAAGTATTTTTAAAGCATGATAGATCATTGTTTGATATCACATTCTTCCGAGAGGTATAACAACATAACAACACAAAGACTGGATCAGGCTAACAACCATTTTGCAAAACGGCTAAGAAGCTTGCAAGCAAGCAGACAGAAGAATGACAGCCTTCTTCCATTATTGTTGTTACCGAAAATATCGCATCTGCAGGCAGCCATCAATCATCGGATCCTCCATTCATTTCTCCAATCTTTTAGATATAACTAAATTGGTTATAGTTATATCCAATAACAAATTTCATAGTTTGATCTTGGCCACCTGGCAGGTCAACACATGAATACAAATTACCAGCTTTGGGACAGGATCCGGTAAACTAGCCATATCGTAAGTGGATTTGTATACGATTTGTTACATTACACCACAAAAGAATGTGGGTCGATGGCTGTGGCTCAGTGGGAAAATATTAAGGAACAAAAACTCACCAAGGCCAGCACTATCAATGAAGCTCATTTCATAGCAATTCTCTTGATCAACGAACAGATTACTTTCTTCCTCTGCTTCTCCATCTCCAGAGGAAGCATCTGCTACATCAACAAACAGATTTGTTTCTTCCTCAGCTTCTCCATCTCCAGAAGAAACCTCTGCTACATCAGCAAACAGGTTAGTTTCTTCCTCGACCTCTCCATCTCCAGAAGAAACCTCTGCAACATCAACAGGGGAAGCTGCACACAGAGAAGGAAAACAACAACCAAGATTAATAAACAGAAGAGAATATCTATATCCAAGAATTGTTTAGTCCTTGGTTGTTTTCTTGCAGACATTTATCTGACTAGGTAACATCACTGGTTTTGGAATGGTTTGCTGTGTTTATACAAGTAGTCCTTGATTTATGACCATAACTGAGCCTGGAATTACGGTTGTAAATTGCAGTGGTTGTTAAGCAGGGCACTATGATCCATCCTGATTTTACAACCTTTTTAAGGCAGCTCTTAAGGAAACACTGTAGCCATATTGCAAATGCCTTATTAAATGAATAAATTTTACTCAATGAGCACCTTTTGCCAGAACCCAGGAATAAACGCTAAAAAGCAGCAAAAAACACCAAAAATGCGAGCTAGTCGCCAAGTGCCCAAAATATGATCCCTGTGATCACAGGGAAGCCACAGCCATCAGAACTTCAGAACCAAACTGGAAGAAGATCTGAAGAGGTCCATCGTAACTTCAATTGCTAAGTGACTAGTTGTTAAGAGAGGACAACCTGTATAGGGTAACTTCCCCTGCCACTGTTGGTGGGGGTATGGTTTTCTCCTAATTGAGGAAGTACAAAGGGCAAAAACCCTCCACCTTCCAACATTACAAGGCATGTTACTGTATATAAACAGACAGTGAACCCCACTCCATTCTAGCACTGATGACGTACCCTGGTTGGGTCATGAAATGTCTGCAAGAAAGCAAGCTCAGAGAGCACCAAGCATCCCACAGTCCTCCTCCTCCCATACTCTCCTCCCTTCTAGAACTGATGGGTTATGAAACGACGGCAAGAAACAAGCTTGGACAACAACAAGGACACAATAGAGTAAAAAAAAAGTATTATAGTGTCAGGTTCTGTGATTGTCCATTCCAACAGAAGCACAGGGTATTCTGAACACGGGGCATTTATTTTTATTATAACTTCTTTTTTTCAATGCATACGGGCCAACATATCTAAGTCCACAGGAAAGTAAATAGTCAATAATGAAGTAAAATACAAGTTCAAGCCCTGATAAAAGAAAGCAGCGGATATAAGGAAACTGCAGTCCTTTAGAAATGAGAAAGTTTCGTCAGTGCCATTAACATACCTGTGCAGCTGGGATCTTTAGGTATCTCCCTATTCTCCAAGACTTCTGACTCCTCCATGTGCACTTCCTCCCCTTGGTCCATCTGGGATAGGATATCAGGCTTGGAAATAGCATGATCTATACCATAGGAAAGGAGACAGGTTGTTAGGGAATCAGGCCATTTAAGCAATGTGCACAGAGGATAACTCAGTCAACAAGAGATCAAAGTACTCACCCAGCGAGACCAGCATATCGTAGTTGCTCCTCATGACGGTTCTATAAAGCTCTCTCTGCCACTCTTCTAGATTCCTCCATTCCTGCTCATTGAAATGGACTGATGCATCACTGAAGTTCAAGGGCACCTAGAAAAAGCAAGATGGCCAAAAAAAATCACTGTGCATCTTCCATCAAATCAATGCCATTTCCCTTCTGCATTTTCATCCTAGATCCCGAGCGAAATCCTAATCTCCTAATTGGTTCTAAAAACTCACAAACTCTAGCTGGCAATATATTATTTATTGATATATATTTTGAGAATTTTTGTGGCCATCCATTCACTCTCATGGATTCTAGGTGGCTTACAAAAAATTTAAATGACCAGCTTTTAAGCAAGTAGTTTGTTCTTTGACGGACTATGGTTTATAACTACAGAATCTGAAGATGCCTAAATTCTAAATAACTCCATGTCGTCATTTTTTCCTTCCAGTCATAAATTGGAGAGTGGATGATCTTCCTGTTTTCAACTAGCTAATCTGCCTTGTCAAAAATCAGAGCAAACTGTGATTCCCTGCAAAGATACCCTGACTTCTCATCGTAATGAGAATCCAGAGAATGGGAGAAATAAACCATAATGCTAACTGAATTCCACAGAATTTCTTTCGCAGGCCGAGCTGTAAGATAGAACTAAACTTTACTGGTGATGGTTCATCTACAAGTCCAGTCACGCTTTGTAGCCTCCTCCCAAACCATTTCTGCTGATTTCTGACTCTTCTCTGGATCAGGCCACTCCAGTGGGACAGAGGTTACCTTAGGGACCTCTCCTTTAAATCCTGGAGGAAATCGCAAGATCCAGAAGTTCCGGTTCTTCAATAGGCTCTCAAGGTTCTCCAACCTCTGCTGCAACAGGCTGTTCTCCTCCAAGATGGTTCCCAATACGGCCAGTTTGCTCTCTAGCTGGCTCCCCATTTCCATCACGGCTTTCTCGCAGCCCATCCACTTCTGCTCAGCTGCCACCATTCTCTGCTCCAAATGGAGCAACTGAGCATTGGGGGGATCCATCGTGGCCTCTTTGGCTTCTCCTGCAGACATGGCGGACCCAGCAGATGTTTCCGAGTTCCTGACCTTCATTTCCCCATCCCACGCTGGTTTGAAGTCTCAAGGCAGAAGGGAGGCCAACCCTGAGGCTCGCTTGCACCCCGCAGTTCGCTTTTCAGGCTAGAGGGAAAGAGGAATTTGCACACCACTCTTCTCCACCAAATTCAGACATGCATCATTTCAAGAATTGCAAAGTTCAGTTGGGCTACTTGTCACCTGCTCCTAAGATTTAACCATCTGTATTCTGCTTGAGAAGTTTAAGTCATCCAACCTCAGTCCCTACGCTTTCCAGTTCTCATTGTTTAGATCAGGGGTGTCAAACTTGCGGTGTCACATTGTTGTCACGTGACATATCATGACTTCTTTCCCCTTCGCTAAACCAGGGGTGGGTGTGTCCAGCACATGTCGCATCCAGCCCACGGGCCGTGAGTTGGATACCCCTGGTTTAGATAAAGTTTCTAGTCCTCATGGGTGAACATTTGCTCCTTAACATTCGGAAAACATTAGGGAAGGCCTAGTACCAGCGTGGACACATAAACCACACATCATGTTTCTAACCTTCACTCAGAAAATACACGGTCTAATCATCTGACCCCACTGCCACTGACGCGCTCTCAAAGACCGGGGGGGGGGGGGGGGACTACAGCTCCCATTGGCCATCCATTACAGCCAATGGCAAAGGACCAAGAGCAGTGGAGAATGCTCTGCTTAATATCCTAGAATAGAATACTTGTATTTGGCCAAGTGTGATTAGACACACAAGAAATTTGTCTCCAATGCAACAAGTGACAGAAAAGGCCCAGGAAGATCCGGGTTCAACTTCACTGACCCACCTAGCCTATATTACAGGGTCATCATAGGGGAAAAACTGGAATCACACGGGATATAAACCCCACAGACGAAGGATACTTACCTCTCTTCCTACCACAGAATAACCCGATGATGGAAAGGATTGTGCAGAAAAAAAGCCCAAAGGGCACCGCTGGGCGAGACTTAGACCTTTGAGCTGTTTGTATATGGAAACAAGAAAAAAGAAGAGGGGCTGGGAAAAAAATCTGTATTTTTCCAGGAGAACCCGACATATAACCCTCCTTTACTCAGGTGAATCCATCACTGCAACTGATGCCTCGCTGAACGACCAACCCCCACTTTCTCAATGCAAAAAAACCCCAAAACATTCCCAGGGCAGATCATTTACAGAAGGCCAAGTCGGGAAGAGACTTTGGAGGTGTTCTACTCCAGCCCCACCCTTGGAAGAATTGCTAGGACAAGCCCTTTCCTTCAAAAGCTTGAAACCCTCCCCCACAAAAAGGGGAGGAGGGAGACAGGAGTGCAGGACTCCCGGAAAGGGGGGGGGGGGCGGGGCAGTCTAAATTCGGACGCGAAGGTGAAGACCTGCAAAGTCAGGCGAGAAAAAAAATCCCCAGCCAAAAATGGAGATTTCCGGGAGAGGCCACGCCGCTAGGCGCAATCGGGCAAAGACGCGCCGGGTGAATTCGGCGCAAAAGGCACCCGTGGCCCCTCGAGGTCTTCTAGAAGGGCCCTCTCCCCGAACTTTTGGGGGCGGGGGTCTTACAGGGGAAGCAAACACCACTCCAGTTTTTCTAGATGGGCTAACCCTCATTACCGAACGGCGATCCCAGAAGACCTCCCCTCCACCCTGCCCGCCGCAGAGGATTCTGGGAAGGCATCCGGAGGGCGCCTGGTTGCCTATGAGCGGCTGGCTCCTGAGCCATAGAACCACCCTCCCTCGGGACTCGCGACCCCCGGTTCTCCACCCGCGCCCCGTTTTGCGCTACCTGGCCGCGCCCGCCCGCCCCTCCCCCGCCCGGACGTTCCCGCGGGGCCGCCTTTGTCTCGACTGCCGCAACGCCGCGCACTCGGAAGGCAGGCCGCTTTGCGCGCATGTGCCGGGTCTGACCAGCGAGCCGAGGCGGCGAAAGAACATCTCTTCTTCAGAGCTCGGACCAGTGCCGCCCTGGCGGTCGGGAGGAAGATCGCCTGGGACCTGAAGCGCTGAAAATACGATCAAAATGTGTGTTAATGAGACAGGTTCATTCCGTGAGTTTTGTCCCGTTTTACAACCTTCCTTGCAGCCTCGAACCTGAAGCGTTTACACGATAGTCCTCGACTTACAACCAAAAATGTGTGTTAAGTGAGATAAAGGTCCATTTTACAACCTTCCTTGCCGCCGTTTTTTAGCGAATTGCCATGGTTGATAAAAGTCAGGAACAATGGTCATGAAGTGAATCCACCTTCCTCATTGACTTTGGTCACTAAAGGGGATTGCGGGTCCCCCAGGGGATGCACCAACAGTCATAAGTATGAACCAGTTGCCAAGTGACTTGAATTTCGGTCCCGCAACTATGGAGCTCCTTATGAAGTCCATAAGTGTGAAACATGTTCACAAATCCCATTTTTCCCAGTGCCATTGTAATTTTGAACGGTCGCTAAATGAACCATTGTAAATCAAGGACTACCTGTACGTGCATCCAGGTATCTCACAGGCGAAATTGCACGCACATCTGGGCAGACTACTCCTTTTGCACAAAGCAGCTGCAACAGGATGGCAGGAATGTGCGGTTAAGGAAAGTCTGAAATTCTTTGTTCGCCTGGCTTCCTCCCAACCCCCCCGAACCAACATGGTTTGTGCAAGCCACTATGACTCTCCTTTAGGGGTCCAGGATGGTCCGCTCTACCGCCAGGATAAGAACCTTCTGGGCCCGTTAGACACTCAAACCAGAAGCTGTCAAACTACTCCCCAGAATTGAAGGCCACCAATCTTAAAGGGGAAGAGCTTTAGACAGGCTGCATGGGGAGCTTCGCCCCGTAGAAAAGCAAATTCCCCTCCCCTCTCTTTCCTTCCCCCCACAAAGAGAAAAAAACCCGACTCCCTTTCAGCCACCAGACATCCAATCCACTTTCCCCAAATCCTGAAAGACGGGCTGCATTGTATTATTTCTGTGCTGTTGTTGGCTTATGACAGTTCGCTTAGTGACCATTCGAAGTTACAATAGCCTGAAAATGGGATCGTTTTCCAAATTTGTGTTTGTTGCAGCATCCCCCCAGTCGCATGGAATCAAAATTCAGACCGACTTGTATTAATGTGGTTGTGGTGTCCTGGGCTCAGGGGACAAGTGAAGTCAACAGGGAAGCTGGATTCGCATGGCTAAATTTAACACCTGCGATTCACTTAACAACTGAGTAACATGGGACAAAACTCGCCTTCAACACATTCCTCATTTAACAACATAAAGTCTGGGCTCGAGTGTGGTTAAAAGGCAAAGACTTGCCTGTATGGATTATACTTCCTTGATCTTCCAGCAAGGGAACAAAATGGCCGACCAGCCAGGAATTCTTGCCTCTTCTGTCGTTTTCACTTTGCGGTATCCAAAAGCTGTTGGTACCCATCATCCCCAACCAAGTACAGCCTAGCAGTGTTCAGAAAGTCAATTCTTTCCTACCCTCAAGCTAAAAAAATTAATCGGTTTTGAGGATTTTCTCCCTCTCAAGCTCTGAGCTTTTTTCTCTTCAATAAATGCCCATTAATATTGAAGTGATCTGGGGCCTGGGGTCAAACCATAAGCAGTTCTCGACTTATGACAGCAACCGAGCCCAGTTTCCATTGGTAAACAAGGCTATTAGGGGAGTTGGGCCCCATTTGAAGAACTTACTTGCCATCGCTAAAACCAATCACTGTGGTTGTTAAGCTACTAAATGGGTTGTTAAGTAAATCTGGATTCCCACTGACTTTGTTTGACAGGGCGCATGACCCCAGGGATGCTGCAACCATCATTAATATGAATCTGTTGCCAATCATCTGAATTTTGATCATGTGATCCTGGGGATGTTGCAATGGTCATTGGTGTGAATGCTGTACATCGCTTTTTTCAGTGCCGTTCTAACTTCAGTCACTAAATGAACTGTTGTTGAGGGCATATAATTATTATTACCAACCGGCTAGCCTTTGGATGCTCTTAGCCCCAAACATTGCTTAATAAGTGGCACTGTTTGATTATTTATTTATTATTTATTTATTAAGTTTTAAGCTGGCAGTCTGTTCACCAACCTCTAACCATCGGTCTCTATCAAATTGGCATCCAGCAGGATTGTCAGAAATTTTTGCCAGCTTGTATCATCGCATCGGTGTGAGCAGCAAAGAATGTGCCAGAATCATAGATTTGTTCACAAATTAACACGATTAAGGGTGTTGTGAAAACATAATTGCCTAGGTTCACACAATCCCAGACACCAGCTGCCTTTGATCCAACACAACATTGGCCTGGCTGAAGAGACATAGTTCCTATATACCCGTTTCCTGTGTTTTTACAGCTTTCAACGTCTATTATCAAAAGAAGAGAATATTTGCAGCTCAGGGTTGAACTGTGGGGTCCTTGGTGCCAACAGACGGTTCATGACCCAACTAGACAACTTCACCAGTGCTGTAGATAGTGCTGTAGATAGTGGGGTTTTTGGAGGAGGAGAAAGTGAGGAGGAAGGCTGGGTGGTCCTTGGTACTCTCTGACTTGGTTGTTTGCTTGTAGACGTTTCATTACCAAATTAGGGAACATCATCAGTGTTACAAGGAAGTGAGATTTGCGGGAAGGAGGAGTAGGGGTACGAGTCCTTGGTGCTCATTGCGATTGATTTTCTTGCGGACATTTCATTACCCAACAATGGAACATCAGTGTTAGAAGGGAGTGGCATCTCCCAGACCACCCCAATGATGCCCTTGATGTGATGTCTCGCTGCCTGGAGGCCGTGCAGGTCTGGATGGGGAGAAATAGGCTCAGACTCAACCCTTCCAAGACCGAGTAGCTGTGGCTTCCGGTGTCCCGATATAGTCAGCTGGTGCCATCGCTGACTATTGGGGGTGAATCTCTGCCCCCCCCAGAGAGGGCTCGCAATCTGGGTGTCCTCCTGGACGCACGGCTGTCTTTAGAAGAACATATGACAGCCGTGGCCAGAGGGGCCTTTTATCAGGTTCGCCTGGTTCGCCAGTTGCAGCCCTTTCTGGACCGGGACGCCCTGCGCACGGTCACTCACGCCCTTGTCACCTCCCGGCTGGACTATTGTAATGCTCTCTACATGGGGCTCCCCTTGAAGAGCACTCGGAGGCTCCAACTGGTCCAGAATGCGGCTGCGTGGGTGGTTATGGGTGCAACTCGTTGTGCCCACGTGACACCCCTCCTGCGCGAGCTGCACTGGCTCCCAATGGTCTTCCAGGTGCGATTCAAGGTGCTGGTTACCACCTTTAAAGTGCTCCATTGCATAGGACCCAGGTAACTTCGAGACCGCCTTCTGCCACCAATAGCCTCCCACCGGCCAGTCCGCTTCCAGAGAGGGTCTCCTCAGGGTGCCATCGGCCAAGTCATGTCGGCTGGCGACACCCGGGGGAGGGCCTTCTCTGTGGGAGCCCCTGCCCTGTGGAACGAACTGCCCCCGGAAATGCGTAAGATCTCCGACCTCTATGTATTTCGCTGTGCCCTCAAGGCCCTACTGTTCCGCCAGGCCGGGCTATCAATGTAATGATTTTAAATTGGGTGTTTTAAATTATTTGGGTTTTAAATCTGAGCTGAAATTATTTAATAATTTTAATTATTTTTAATTGATGTCTTTGTGCTTTTAATAGGCTGTACACCAGCTGTACACTGAGTTCTTCGGGAGAAGGGCGGTATAGAAATACTATATTATTATTATTATTATTATTATTATTATTATTATTATTATTATTATTATTATTATTATTATCTGCAGAGGAGGAGGAGGAGGACTGGGTGGTCCTTGGTGCTCTCTGAACTTAATGATTTTCTTGCAGATGTTTCGTGACCCAACTAGGGAACATCATCAGAGCTAAACGGGAGTGGGGATTGTGAAGGTGGGGGATTTTGTGTTCTTGGTGCTCTGTGACCTTGGTTGTTTCCTTGCAAACATTTCATGACCCAATTAGGTAACATCATCAGTGCTGGAAGGGAATGGGGTTTACTTTTTCTTTACAAACAATGCCTTGCCCTGGTCAATGTCCATGGGAGTGTTCTTAGGGTTCCTTGATTAGACTGTTGTTTACTGTTTGATTTTTGGTCTGGTATTAAACTCAGTGTTGATCTCTGCTTATCTGAGTGTTGATTGCTGGCAGGGATTTGTTTTGATCTTTTTTCCTTCTTAGCATTTGGATTGTCAATTCTGAATGGTGGATAAAGGTCATTTATCACAGTCTGCCTGTTGATGGCCGATTTTAATAAGTGCCAAATGACCAGAAATTTTCTGGTGTTTTGGGACGTAGCTTAGTCAAAAAGGCCCAAATTTCCCAGGGGAAAATGGTGGAGTTTGTCCATGTGTCATGCAATTGCTATTATTATACTTACAGGCCATCCGAATAAATTCATCGCCCTTCTCCCTTCTACTGTCTTCCTGGTGGGCTTTTCTCCACCAGAACCAAATATCTGTAACTAACTTGCATCTGAATTCTGTATCTTGTCTGATCTTTACTCTCTGGGAGGTAGTCCCAGATCCAGGGATGAAATCCAGCAGGTTCTGACAGGTTCTGGAGAACTAGTAGCGGAAATTTTGAGCAGTTCGGAGAACAGGCAAATACCACCTCTGGCTGGCCCCAAAGTGGGGTGGGAATGGAGATTTTGCAATATACTTCCCCAGGAGTGGGGAGGGAATGGGGATTTTGCAGTATCTTTCTCCTGGAGTGGGATGGGAATGGAAATTTTGCAGTATCCTTCCCCTGCCATGCCCAAGCCATACCCACCAAGTCACATCACATATCACACCCACCACACCCACAGAACTGGTAGTATAAAAATTTGGATTTCACTCCTGCCCAGATCTAAGGCTGCCTTCCTAGCTCAACAAGAAATGGTGGACCATTGATGGTCAAAATGGGTGGCCCCAGAGCAGTTAGCTGAACAGGGAAGACAGAGATTAAAATCCATGGAAGCTCCCTAGAGAAATCATGGTTTCTCACCCCACAGGACTGCAAGAAAAAAAAAAACCATGGCAAAAGGAGCCTTGAATGCTACAATGAACTGGTGTCAAAGCATATAAATAAATAAATCCAGCAGGACTTCACATGGATACAGTATTCCTTCTCCGGCATTTTAAGGTTCTCCCTTCTTTTTGTGAAGGTTTGATTTTCAATGGCCTGACAAAAGTTCAGGGAGAACAAAAAAACCGTATCATTTCCTCACATGCACGAGCTCATAATTTTTTAATCAAGGGAAAAGAGCACGGAAAGCAGAGACGTTACACAAATTAAAAAGAAAAAAGAAAAAAGCAAAGAACTATTTTCTTTCGGTCAACCATCCCCAAGTTTCAGCTTTTTGGGAAGTTTTCCCCCCAAGAGTTACAACAGTGCTTATAAAACAGCATACAAATCGAACATAATGAAAAACAACGTAATCCCAATCACACCTTGGGCCCTCCTCGTCTACCTTGTGTCTCTCCCCATCACAACAACCAAGTTCTCACACACGGTCTCAGAGGCGATGCGAGCAGCTAAGATACAACACATCTTCTTTTAGGAGGTCTTTTGGGTCTTGAAATAAGAGGGGAAAAAGCTGCAGGGAATTCCGAAAGTCCAGCAGTGATCTGATCAAAATCCTGTCTTGTCCTGTTTACTTGGGAATTGCAGAATAACAGAATAAGGCAGAAGACCGTGGAGATCTTCTACTCCAAACCTCTGCTCAAGCAGGAGATCCTATAACCATTCTGGATAAATGGAGATCCAGTCTCTTCTTGAAAACCTCCAATGATGGAACACCCACAAGTTCTGGGGGCAAGCCGTCCCACTTCTCAAACTTGGTTTCTGGGAAGACATGCCTAGTTGGGGAAGCCAAAACAGACAACAGGGGAATTCCTTCCTTGATCTAACACCCACGCCAACGAATCACCAAGGAAGACTTCAAGATAAAGCAGCCTCTGCCACATTTGCTTCTAGGTCCACATCCTTTGGGACCTTCTAAAAAATGAAACACAGAGTTGGCCACAGACAGACTGAATGAAGATGAAGGTAATCAGTCAGCATATTTGCCTAACAACAAAGGATCTTTCGTGGCTTATCAAAAGCTGACTCGGGATCTTCAAGAACAGATCGAAGGCTGATTCAGGACCTTCCAGGGATGATAAATGATTTTTCTTTCCAATTAAACAGAATCAGCCTGATTCACCTAGGAACACAATCCACAAAGAAGGTAAACTACAAACAGGAGTTCAGCCGCATCCCCGGATGACACCCAGCCTAGTGAATTGAACTTCTGCACTTGAATTACGGATGAGCTGAACTAAAACGGCCCCAAAGGGTGAGGTGGGGCAAAGTCCCTGTTGCATCGGTGGGTCAGGAAGCAGGTGTCCCTTTCAGGAGAGACAAGGGCCGCCCAGCAGTTTCGGAGGCAGGCACCGGAGGCAAGGCGCAGCTGTGCTGCAGAAGGCGCTGCTTGCAGGCGAAAGCCTTGGGGCACAGGCCGCACTTGTAGGGCTTCTCCCCCGTGTGGGTGCGGAGGTGCTTTTGCAGGTGGTGCTTCTGCATGAAACTCTTCGGGCAGAGCGGGCACTGGTGGGGCCGTTCCCGTGTGTGGGTGCGCTGGTGTTTGGCCAGGTGGTGCCGTCGGACGAAGTGCTTCCCGCAGTCTGCGCAGTGGAAGGGGCGTTCTCCTGTGTGGGTCCGAAAATGATTGGTCAGCTTGCTTTTGTCAGTGAAGCTCTTCTCGCACGCCGGGCATTGGTGAGGCCGGGCACCCGTGTGGCTCATCTGGTGACGTAGCAGGTGATCCGAGCGCCCGAAACGCCGGGGACAGTAGGGGCAACCCAGGGGGTCCTTAGGGATGGGCTCGGCAGGTGTTTCCCGGTGGGTGTTCTGATGGAGCAGCAGCTGGACGTGGAGCCGGAAGCGTTGATGGCACAGAGGACAAGCCCACAGCTCCTCTCCCGGCAGTCCGGCTGATGGCTGCCCTGTCTCTTGAGGGGGCATCAGAGGACTCCCGTTCACAAGTGGTGAGGACAGATTTCGTCTTGAAGAGGTGAGGCTTCTGCAACTTTGCGGGCGCTCTTGGTGGCCAATCTGACACTGCCGGTGAATATTGGCGGCTGCTTCTTTAGCCAGACTGCCCTCGTTGGTGCTGAAATCGGCTGTTTCTCCTGGAGAGTCCCTCGGCCACATACAGGAATCGAAGTCCTCTTCTTTCTTTATAATTCTTTCCACAAATGTTTCTCCCGCCATCATCCAGGTCTCGTGGGCTGCAGAGTCGTCCTCTGGCTCCATTTTGATTAAGATGTGATTTGTCGCGAGGGCTGCGGGAAATAAGGACAGCATAAACCCAACATTCATCATGGTTTAGTCCCACCACACAAATAGGAACGCACAGCACACCCCAAAACCAGTTTTTTGCAACTTTGGAAACTTCCAAGATGGGTGGATTTCAATTCCTAGAATTTCCCAGAGGCCTAGGGAATTCTAGTTTAAATCCACTCATCTTGAAGGTGCCAGAGTTGAGAAATACTGTCCCAAACCCTATCATTTTCTTTAAAAAATGCTTTTTTTATTTCACAATTAATGTAAATCAGCATTTCTCAACCTCAACCACTTTCAAATGTGTGGACTCCAGCTCCCAGAATTTCCTAGCATGCTAACTGGGGAATTCTGGGAGTTGAAGACCACACAACTCACAAGTTCCTGAGAAACCATGCTGGGGATCATCAACAATCCTTTGCTGAGATTTGATGTTGAGGGATTCAACAAAACCCAAAACTCTGCAGTAAACTTGAAAAGACCGAAGAGAAGAATTGGGGTGAATGAAAAAAACAGACTAACATTTAGAGGATTTTGAGCGAATGATTCTGGGAGTGGCTTTTGCAAAATGGCTCTCTCTCTAATATAAGACACGGATACTACAAGGCTGAATGCAGATCACGCCCAGCAAATACAAGTCAAAAAGGCTTCCTTATTTTACAAGGAATTTGGGTCCTGTGCTTGACTTTCATGGATGGTGGCGCATGAGGACAGCTTAAGGAATATTCTCGAGTCTAGGCCGGATCGCTTGATGACAACAATAATAATTTATTAAATTTACAGGCTGCCCAACTCTAAATGAGTTCAGGCAGGTTACAAATTGTTACAAAAATACTTTGAACATTTGAAACCAAGTAGCAATACAAAAAGCAAAAGGAAAAAGATGGCGAAGGAATACACTCAGATCAAAGGAGGGAGGAGGAGGAGGAGGAGGACTGTAGGATCCTACATGCTCTCTAAGCTTGGTGGTTTTCTTGCAGATGTTTCAGAACCCAACAAGGTAACATCATCTATGCCAGAAGACTTAGTTAGAAGGCTTCTAGCACTGATGCTCTTACCTAGTTGGGTCATGAAACGTCTGCAAGAAAACACCCAAACTCAGAGAGGATCGAGGACCCCATAGATGTCATCGCCCTCCTCCCCATCCCTGCAACACCCACCCTTCAAGCACTGATGTTGTTACCTATGTAGATCATGAAACATCTGCAAGAAAACTACCAAGCGAGTGAGGGACTCGGAGCTTCCATTGTTTCAGAGTTTGATTCAGAGACTGACATCAAAGGACACCAGAGAGTTAAAGGAGCACCAATTTTGGTGGATATGATATGGACATTTAAGGTCCCGCTTTGGACTTTTGAAAACTATAGATACAAACATTTTAGAGCAAATAAAAAAGTTCATTCAAAACTGACATACATAGATTTGCAATTATTTCAATGGCTGGAGTCACTCTGCAACTCACACATGACTTGCCGGTTTGGGTTTAACCAGCAAATCCCGGCAATTCGGGGAGCCGAAGAAAGAATTTCTGGCTTGTTTAGCAGGTGATGCAACCAAGATACTGGTTCCCTCTGAGAGGAACAAACCAAAGTAATTGGTTTGACAACACCCTAAACCTTCCAGACCGAACCATTTCCATGTTTGCCAGGCTGAAAAAGTTAGTAGGAAAAATGATGTTTGTTTATGGCTAAGTCATATCATTTAAGACATCCCCCCCGCCCCCAAAAGGACAGTTTTCCTTAAATTCTTTCAATTTGTTTTAAATATATTTATCGGGGTGTTTTTTTTTTAAGCATTTAAAGAATCAACCACTTCTTAATGTATTTTGGAAAAGGATTTTGGGTCAGTTATAAGTTGTTCCTGTTTGAGTGGTGGGGTGGCCTAGAGGTGGAGCTCTCGCTCTCATAATCAGGAGGCTGTGAGTTCGATCCTAGGTAGAGGCAGATATTTCTCACTCCGAGCACAATGAGAATATATCTGCTGAACAAAACTCCGCATTAGGGTCAGGAAGGGCATCTGGCCATTAAACACTGCTAGCTTTATTCAGTTGCCCAGACTCCACCCCACAAGGAATTATGGAGTTGTTAAATGATGATGATGATGTTAGATGCCCTGTTCATTTAGACAGTTTTACACAATCCAAAAATTAACACATATGCCCCTCAACTCTGATCCATGGTCAGGGGGAAAAACAAGGACCACACACAAAGCCATTTCTTCACATCTCTAATTTATTTCTCAGTTTCCACAGAACGACAAAGAAAAAAAGAAATCCAGAAAATATACATTTAAAAAAAAAGTGTCCTCCTCAGACTCATTTGAGTTCACCCAATAGCAAACCAAGAGGTCACTTCTGGACAGTCCCCCGTCTCCAGGACTTTGACATGGAGACTTTGTGGTTAGGGGAACAACACAATACCTACAGTATTGTACACTGCAAAGAAGACCGAAACGACCATCCTGGAAGTCCTTGGCTACTACCCCTTTTGTTAGCTTTCGCCGTTTGGAAGCATCGTTAGAGACCCCGTACAAAAATGCCTTCGCTACAATAGAGCGCCAACGTCTCCGGGAATCTGAACTCTGGGCTAGAGAGGGGGAGTTCACCCAGAACACGTCTTTTTGAGGTAGCCTGGTGTCCTCACAGGAGCGGACTAAATGAAGATGGCATCCAGCAGGGCTTCCCGGACAGCCGTACCCATCAGCCTGTTCTGCTCACGCAGGTGGATTTTCTGGTGCTGGAGAAGATGTTGCTTCTGGGTGAAGCTTTTATCGCACTCGTCACAACGGTAGGGCCTCTCTCCAGTGTGGATGCGCTGGTGCCGGACCAGATCCGAGGGGTGGCTAAAGTTCTTGCCACAGTAGAGGCAGGCTAGGGAGCTGCCACCACGCCCGGAATGCAGCCGCTGGTGCGTGACAAGGCTCTTCTTTTGGGAGAAACTCTCCGGGCACCGGCTGCAGCGGTACGGTCGTTCACGCCCGTGGCTCTTGGGGTGCTGTCGATAGGCCGACTTGACATTGAAGGTCTTCACACACTTGGCGCCACCGTACGGCTTGTCTGCTCCAGGACCCCGAGGAAGGGGCTTCAAATTATGGCTTTGCTTGAAGGTCTCCTCGCAGGCCACCGAGGTGTACCCTCCGCCCCCGGTGTGGATGTGCTGGTGGAGGGTGAACTGCTGCTTGTAGGTGAAGCTCTTTTCACAGGCCGCCGGTGCAGCAGCATGGCTTTTCTGGTGGCACACAAGGCTCTTGTAAAGGCGGAAACGTTTCCCGCAGTCCGGGCAGGCGAACATTTTGTCCTCTGGGCGGTCACGGGAGTCCATCAAGGCATCAGGACTGCCGAAGCCGCCTTCTCCGGCCAAGGCCTCTTCTTCCTGTCCGGGATTCTCGGCGTGCCTTCGCTGTTGTACAAAGTACCGGCTGCCGATGGAAGCTGCTTGGGGGTGAGCGTGGAGGAGCGTCTCATCCGTGCACTTGAGCCCCAAGCTTTCGCACAACGCTCGCTGAGCTTGGAGCACCTCGGCTTTGAAGGCCAACCCGTCATCTGGGGGGATTGAAAGAAAAAGTCATGGGGCATGCTTCTCCCAACGGACACGGATTTATCCACCCAGCGGGCTGCCCTGGTCAATGGGCTAGGAAGACCCTCTTTGTGCACAGCTGGAAGACCCTGCGTTCCAGCCTCGTCGCAGGACACCTGCCTATATGCCACACGAGGGAACCCAGCCTCTTCCCTGCCCTGCGGCAAGTGTAGTTCGCTTTCCTTCTGCGAGAAGGAAATGCCACCGGATCTGGCTGTGCATGATGGGAGGAAGCCAATCAGCTCTTGCAGGGACCTCGTGGGGGAGAAGATATGCAGTTGGTCGCAAGAGTCAACAGATACACAGACGCCACGGCAGCCGTTAACTCCAGAACTGGGTTGCATAAGTCAGTTTTGATAGGTCTGGCATACTTGTGAACCGTCACAAAGGTTATCCCAAAAGTGCTTTGCCAAAAGGCAACTGAGACTTAGAATAACTTTATTGTCACTTTAAATGTACACAAATCGGCATACATTAAAATGAAATTTCATCACATACAGCTCTCAAAGGGTCACCACCTCCAGTATACACTACATAAACATGACAATATAAAAAAATATGCATATACCCAGACATATTATATGACATGTATAAAGTCCACACCTGGACTTTCTTGCTTGCTTTCCTTGAAAACGTTTCGCTTCTTCAGTTCACTGAACTGAACTTCACTTCATTCTTCAGTTCATCCCGGAAGAAGCTTCTGCGATGAGAAGCGAAAGGTTTTCAAGGGGGAAAAAAAAAATCTAGACAGTCAAGTTGCCTTTTGGAAAAAGAACATCTCTGGGATAACCCTGATGTGGAGGACTGAGACTCTCCGTAAACGTTGCTAAGGTTGAAAGTCTACCTGTAATTCATAAAGGATTCACTTTATGGCCAGGTGCACTGGGCACATCGTTGGCATCACTGTCCACCTCACCCTGGATCATTGTACCCCACCTGGTCGGGAACATGACTGTGTTCCCAGAGCAGGGGGCAAGCAAGTAAGTGCGTTTTAGCAAGTCTTGAATACGGAAAGACAAAAGGGAGAGAAGCAACATGGCCGTCCTTTGTCCCACACCCCAAGGCACCTGCGGGAAAAAGTCCGAAATGGAAAGGGAGTTAGCTTTGTCCTTACATGAAGTTCTTTGCTCTCCCGGCAACTCCTTGCAGCTCGCCGACCTGCTCCTCCCAGCCTAGGTCTTTGTCCAGGTGGCCTCTAAACCAGCCTCGCCCAATCTCTGGAGTCTCCACCTTGGAGCCTCCAAGCCTCTTGGTCATCCTCACTCTGGCCTCTGCCACCCTCTGCCACCAACTCCACCCTGGGGACATGCCCGGAGGTCCTGCTCCCAAGATGGACCTGCATTCATTGCCTCCGTCCCAGGGATTGGTTTCCCCTTCCCAGATCAAATGAGGCATCTGATCCACAGCATTTGAGCAGTGAAACCACATCAAAAATAGCTCAGCCCAAGATAAGGGGCCATGGTCTAGCAAGGAATGGAAGAAACTCAACCCTAAGGCAGAAAGCAAACATGATCCACTCCTGACCATGGACATGAACCCCAAGAAGCTTCAGTTTGTCCCATGAAATTTAAAGGATTGAACGAAGACAATGGGGAAGGGGATCTAGTGGAGAATCTCCAGCTAGAGTAGAGGGTGGTGAAAAGAGATCCTCCCCCTTAAGACCCCCCCAAAGCCTTTCTCTGCCTCTTTCTCTGCGTGTGAATGTAGTTGGTCTGGCAAGATTCTTGTAAATAGGCAAGCAGCAATCAAGAAGCAACTTGGATCGGCTCACGGCATTATTCTGGTTTTTTGCGCCCGACGTAAACCCAGATAACAAGATTGCCTTTTGCTAGCTGGTTCCTGGGAATGCAGACCCACTCCTTCCTCCGTCCTCACCTGCTTTGCCCTGCCTAAAAGGAACCCAACCGGTGTCTGTGTGTGTTAAATACACACTGGACATAAAGTGAAAGTAAGTCCACTCCCTTTGCTTTGGACTCTACATCAACACTAAAGCTTCTAAGGTAACTGCATCATCTGTTGTACGCCTTGAGCGTTGGGGGCAGCGGTCCCCAACTTTTCTGGCTTGGCGGTCCAGGAGGGGGGAGGGAAGATAGTTCCTTGTGAGTGGCAGGCAGGCACACGTAAGCACATGCAGCTACATTTGGGTGAATGGTGGGTGCTCTCAGCTGCTGCTTGAGCAAAGGGAGCTTCGCACGCAAGCACTTGGGCAAGGAAGCTTCATGTTCTAGAGCCAGCGGCTGCCGCTCACATGAAAGGTGCGCTTGCCTGCCACCTGTGTGGCCAGTTCTAAACACGCCACAGCCCGGTAGTAGACCATGGCCATGGTTTGGGGACCTTTTGGTTAGGGAGATGGCCACATCTCTGGACATGTCCCAAAGGTGCTTTTTCAAAACGCAAATGGAGTTATCTTGGGGGGTTTTCCCCCCTTGAAAACATTTCGCTTCTCATCCAAGAAGCTTCTTCAATTCTCTGAGAATGAGAAACAAAACTTTTTCAAGGGAGAAAAAAACAAGAGAAGTCCACTTTTGAAAAAGCACATTTGGGACAGCAGTGATCTGGATGGTGGAGACTCCGTAGACACTTCTGGACACGGGTTCTAAACATTGTGATGGGCATCCCAGAAGGGACCATTGGGAAAGGAGGCGAGACACAGAACACCCAGAATGTTTTAGCCTGCGCAGGGAATCCTCGACTTATGACTATAATTGGGACCAGAATTTCAGCTGCTAAGCAAGATGATTGTCAATCATGCCTGATTTTTACGACCTTTTGGCCGCAGTTGTTAAGCAAATCATTGCAGCTGTTAAGCAGATCATGCGGTCATTAAGTGAATCTGGCTTCTCCCATTTGCTGGTCAAAAGCCAGCTGGCAAGGTCCCAAATGGCAATTCCACAACCCCCGGGATGCTAACAATCGTCGCAAATACATGCTTGAATATTGATCACGTGACCGAGAGGATGCTGCGACGGTCGTAAATGCAAGGACCAGTCCTTAGTCACTTTTTTCTTTGAACTGTCGCTAAACGGATGGTTGTTAAGTCGAACACTCCCTATATCCAGAGGATACTAGCGCACCCTGAACTTCCTCCAAGAATTCACACAAGAGAGAAAGCAATGAATCAGAAACAGAGACACCAATCAAAGGAACGTAACCGGGCCAAAGGACCATGACGAGCTTCTCGCCTCCCAAGTCTTTGGGCTACAAGACGGGTGGGGAGACATGGGTGAGGATGGTGGAGCTCATTGGGGGTGGAAAATGGCCTACAAAGCAGCAGAAAGAATGCCTGCCCCCTGCCTAAACCCCAGAGACCATTCTCCACAGCGGACAGACAGGCAGACAACCTGGAAGGAAGAAGTTAACGGTGACCATCTAAAGGAAAGTCTACAGGCTGGAAAGAAGAAAACCACAGAAAGTCTCAAAGCATTGATAATCAACCCCCCCCCCCCCCAAATCCAAAGAGGACCGTCTTCTCAGGTGGGGGGATGAGAAGATGCAGCCCGCCCACACCCCCAGCAGCTGGAGTGGAATACAGGTACTCCTCAACTTACGACCATAACAGAGCCTAACATTTCCACTGCTAAGCGACAGAGTTGCGAAGGGAGTTTTGCCTCATTTTCCAACCTTTCTTGCCACTGTTCAGTGAATCCCTGCAGCTGTCGAGATCGCAACACGAATGTTAAGTGAATTTGGCTTCCGGCTGGACAAAAGATCGCCAAAGAGGGACCATGTGATCCCCCCCGGGACACTGTAACCATCCTAAATAGGAACTGTTTGCCAAGCATCTGAATTTCAATCCCATTGCCTTGGGAATGCTGCGACAGTCGTTAAGTGTGAAAAACAAGTCACAAATCCCTTTTTTCAATGCTGTTGAAACTTTGGTTGCTAAATGAATGGTCGTAAGCTGAGGATTGCCTGTATTCAGGAGCGTGCCACCCACCTAAAGGAGGTTTTTATGAGTTTAAATGACAGCAAATGGGTCTGAGTTTTAGCAACCAGGAAACAGCTCGCAGTTTGAGCCCGGCGACAGGAAACAAAAATACAAGGACACAAATGAAATGCAGGCACGATTTGAACCGTCTCTGGTGTTCTCACATCTCCAGGCCTGAAAAACAATGTGGTTCCATCCAGGAAAATACTCACCCATGCTTGGCGGGACATGCATCTCGCCTTTGTCCGAGAGGTCCGGGCCCTCCACGTTCCGATCCAGATCTCGCTTCCCTTGGGATCTGAAGGATGTCTGAGCGACTTCGTCATCTGTTCAACCAAAGAGAAGGTGATATTCATGGTTGGTTTGGAACCTTCCTCCTCTTCCCGCCAAGCATCTGTATCCTGCATGCACCCCACCAAATCAACTGAAGCTCATTTCTCTTACTAAGCAAGACGGTGTCTTGGAATTTGGCCCCATTTTATGACCTTTCTTGCACAGTTGTTAAGTGAATCACTGCAGTTGTTAAATCAGTCACAGCTGTTAAGTGAATTGGCTTCCCAGTTGATTTTGCTCATCAGAAGGTCGCAAAAGGGGATCATGTGAGCCCTACAGACACTGCAATTGTTGTAAATGTGAACCAGTTGCTAAGTGTCGGAATTTTGATCACGTGACCGCAGGGAGGCTACAATGGTTCTAAGCATGAAAATGGGTGTAAATCTCCCTTGTAACTTTGAACAGTCACTAAATACTGTATTTTTCAGACTATATGAGGCACTTCCCTCCCCCCGCCCAAAGTGGGTAATGTCTGTGTTCTTATAGAGCAAATGTTGCCAAAGCCCCGCCCACCCACTGGCCTTTCGGCCTCTGCCTCCCAGAATTTGCCTCCTTGCAGCAAACAGCAAACAGCCTGGTCCGCTTCAGCACAGACTGACTTAGCACAAGCAGCTGATTGGCAATTGGATCTGCCTCCCAGAATACCTCCAATCAGCTGTTCCAGGCTGCGGGGAACCACCCATTGCCGCCACCCTTCGGCGCTGTTGCCGCCCACTGCCACCACTACCTATCACTGCCTCAGCGCATCCCATTTTCGGCCTCCACATGCCCTGTTTTCAGCCTCCACGTGTCCCATTTTTGGCCCATTCAAGGCGGCAGGAATCCCCACCGCCTAGAACAGCTATCAGAGGTATTCCATGTTAGAGTTTGCAACAATTCAACCAGCACACAAGTAAAGAATTCAGCAGGATTCATTTATATAAGAAACTTCTTTATATACAATACCATACAGCAGAAGCGAGAACCAGAACTCAGAATCCAGAAGTACAGAATCAAGAATCACAGAAGCTACAGAATCACAGAAGCACTCATATATCTATAGATCAGTGAACCTAAGCCACACCCGGGCTCTGAGCTATCTGGGTCACCAAACAGTCCCCAGTGGCTGATCTGTTACAATGTCTATTCGAATTCATGAACCCTTATATACTGACATTCCAGGAGGCAGGTCCAATCGCCAATCAGCTGCTTGTGCTAAATCAGGCTGTGCTGAAGCTGACCAGGCTGTTTGCTGTTTGCTTCAAGGAGGCAGAAGCTGATTTTTGTTTTGTTTTGTTTTCCACCCCCAAAGCTAGGTGCATAGTCTGGAGCGTCTTATAGTCCAAAAAATATGGTAAATGGTTATAACTCAAGGACTATTATTATTCAATTATGTCAATATATTTTGCACTCAATGTTTTTCTGATGAATGAAAATCAGGATGCCGCTGTAACTTCGAATGGACATTAAGTGAACAGTTGTAAGTGGAAGACTACCTGTATTTAATTATAGGTAGAACTCAACTTACGACCATAACTGAGCCCCAAATTTGTGTTGCTGAGTGAAACACTGGTTGAGTGAATTTTACTCCATTTCATGACTTTTCTTGCCAGTGTTAAGTGAATCACGGCAGTTGTTAGTCACACGGTTGTTAAAATTAATCCGGCTCCCCCATTGACTTTGCTTGTCAGAAGGTCACAAATGGGAATCATATGACCCCAACACTGCGACCGTCTAAATATGAACCAATTGCCAAGCATCTAAATTTTGATACCATGAGCACGAGGATGCTACAATGGTCGTTAAGTGCGAAAAACAATCCTAAGTTATTTTTTCACTGCTGCTGTAACTCTGAATGGTCACTAAATGAACTGCTGTTAAGTCGACAATTACCTGTATTGTAATATATTTTGCATTCAATGTTTTTCTAAAACAGAAAATGTGCTTTCTTCCTTATACCGTTTCTTTAATCCCCACGTATCCAGAATTCCCAAGTATTGCAACATCTTGACCAGCGAGGGAAACCCGAAAAAAAGATTTTATTCGGCATTTGGCAAGATTCTTATTGGCACGGAGCCCCTTTTCGGGCGCTGCAAACCACCCCAAAAATCTGCCAAGTTTCCAAATGCGGTTAGTTGCCACTTACCGATGCCGGATGCTTGTGGGACCCCCCGTTCTTCCCCATGTTCCCCTTCTCGACCTCCTTGTGCGTGACCCCCTTCTTCCGTTGGAGAGGAGAGGCAGGGTCTAAAAACCAGGATTTCTGTGTTGGATGACATAACAGGGAGGTTGTGATGACCCGGGACAAGGCACAAAGGCCTCACAGTCAGCTGAGAGTTCAAACTTCCCTTTAATGCTCCAACTTTCCTCCCAACGCTCCCACGTTATGCAAGCCCCAGAGCAAAACACTCTCACACACACAATAGCAATGCTTAACGCATTGTAAGCCGCCCTGAGTCTCTGGAGAAGGGCGGCATATAAATCAAATTAAAAAAAAAAAAAAAAGAGCAGCCTCCGGCTACATGCAGTCCAGCGAACGCTGTTAAGACAATGGCTTCAAAACAAGAAGTCCAGCAAGGCAAAGGAATAAAGAAATGAATCCACGAAGCAAGGAAGAAGCAAGAAGTCCTGCAAACGCAGACATCGGCAATGGCACACAAAACTCCACAAACTCAGTGTTTCTTCCCAACAAACCCCCGCTCCCCACAGCTTCTTCTTAAGTCTCAATCCCCAGGTGTGCCTTGTGAAGTGAGGCAGGAACGGACTCCTCTGCACTCTCCATGTTCGGAGATCAGGAAGGGTTGGTGGGCTTCCGGTACTGACGTCATAGCAATAAGGAACAGGGTTAGGAGCTCTCCTAGATACGTGTTCCCTTTTTAGTGTTTGGTGGCTTAATTTGGCCATTGCCGTTCGTGTTTAGATCGGCAAAAGAAGAGGGGATCACAGGGCGACTGCAGGGTGGTGCGGACCCCTCAGGAAACCCTGAAATTTCCCCCCCAAGGTGCTGAAGCTGAAAGAAGGCATCCATTATGGTGCCCCTAACCTGTGAGTCTGCCGCTATCTGAAGTCTATTATCATCATACTATAACCAAAAAGCGGCTGGTAGCTGATATTGAAGATCGAACTTTATTGTATTACTTCTATCTATATCGGAACGGACATCTGACCTATCAAGCCAGTGATCGGGAAGCGGCAAGAAGGAGGAGGCTGAAGACAAAAACAGAAAAACTAACCGATGATTGCTGAGAGCTGCTGGTTCGGACGAGATAGCTGCTGGAGCGAGACAGTCCGAAGGTGATCGTGGAGCTGCTGTTGGATTTATTGGATTTTTTTATTTCCTACTTGCTTATTCGAATTGTCCCAGACTGAGCTGAGTTGAGTGGTGGAAGAGGACTACGGTGATTCAGCTATATGATCTAAGTCTCCATTAGAGTGATCGGGAGGGAAAAGGAAAGAGGAAGTTGATAGACTGAGAATTCCTAGTGGAGTCGTAATATATAAAAGACTTGAACACCAACTTGTGGCTGATACTGGAACTGCACTTTGACTGCTTTTTTTCCCCTCCTTTTTTTGACTCTTCTTCTCCCTCCCAACCTGTTTCCTTTCTCAAGCTTTAAAGATTGAAGTTGAATAAGTTTCAAGATTATTAGCTATAAATTACTTAAATTTGTTTTTTGCTAAATAGCCTAATTGATATTGAACCAAAGCCTCTAGATTCATCAAGTGTTCTAAATTAATCAGTTGGTGGTTGATTGATATATTTATACATAACTAAGATAGGATCGATTATTTGTTTATCTTGTTGAACCCCTCTAATTAGAATAAGACTAGGGTAAAGATATACGCTGTATGTTAGAGTGGAGCAACCTTTTTTGTCCAACAAAGATGGCTACAACCACAATTACCACCAAGAAGACACTCACAGTACCACCAATATCATCTCCAGTTACGACCTCCCCAAAGACACATAAATCACTGGAAGATATGACATCAATGGCATCAGTAGGGAAAGCTTCAAGTACAACTGGAATACCCTCAAATCTCCATGACATTCTCAAAAAACTACAAGATACAATGACGACAATGGTAAAAAAACAAGAATCAACGACTAAAGGAATAGATGAATTGAAATCAGATGTAACAATGGTGAGGGATGAGTTAAGGCAAATGAATGTCAAAATGGAAGAGATGAACTCGACAATGGTGTCACATGGGGAGCGGATTGTGGAAATGGAGACTAAAGTGGGGGAAGTGGAGGAGAAGATGATGCGACTGGAAACAAGACAATCTAGAGTAAATAGGAAGTTGGAAAACGAATTAATATTTATGGAAATGGATAGGGCAGCCTTCTATATACGGTTTCAGAATATCTCAGAGGACAAAGATGAGAACTTGGACCAAATTATGACAGATATGGTGGCAGAGATTACAGGGAGAGACAGAGAAGAAGTATATCGATATATAGATGAAACTTTCCGAGTATATACCAGTTATGCTAGACCTCATAATTTACCAAAAAAAGTCCATGTACGATGCACCAAGAGGACTTTATGTGATGAAGTACTACAAAAAGTGAGAGATCAAAAAATAACGTATAAAGGACGAGAAATAATTAAATTACGTCAATTATCAAAACGGGTAAGAGAAATAAGGAAAAATTATGAATTTCTTACGAGGAGGCTTCAGAAGACTGGGATTTGTTATAAATGGCTATTACCGGATGGGCTGAGTTGGCAAGATAAGCGGATATGTATAGAAGATCTAAGAGATGCGCAGGAATTTTTTCACATGCACTTTAAAGCTGATAAGCAACAGAGCGGGGAAGAGGTAGAAAGTGAAAGTCAAGAAGAGATGCTTGAAACGGAAGCGATAAAGGAGCAGAAGGATTTAAGAGAACAAGAAGACCAATTTACTGGGGGCTCGGGATCCCAGATGGTGACAAGACAGAAAAAGAAACAGATCAAGAGAACCAAATAAACAAACTGGCAGGAGACAGACTTAGGTTAATATCAATTAATATTACTGGATTAAACCTGCCCAAAAAAAGGAAGAAAATACAAATGAAGTTACAGTGGGGGAGATATCAAATAATAAGCTTGCAGGAAGTACATATCAAAAAAGGCTACCAGAATTTACTCTTATGTCCCAAATTAGGTGATTTATTTGTATCCTTGGCTGACCAAAAAAAAAGAGGAGTTGCGATATATATACAGAAACATTTGGAACCCAAAAAATTTTTTGCTGATGAAGAGGGAAGATTCTTGCTGGTAGAAATTAAAATATGCCAAAGGAAGATTTTACTAGGAAATATATATGCCCCTAACTGAAACCAGAAAAATTTTTATAACATGATTTATAACAAATTAAATGAATTGGAGTATGAACATGTTTGCTTAACGGGCGACTTCAATGCGGTTATAGATGTCACTAAAGATTATGCCAGGGGGGTGGATATGGGGAATAGGAAAGGGATAAGGAAGACACTGCCGTTGATATGTGACCAAATTCGGGATGAATTAGGACTGGAAGATGTTTGGAGAGTTGCACATCCAAGAGAGGCCCAATTGACGTATTTCTTCCCTAGACATAAGACATGGTCCAGGATAGATATGATTTGGGCTACTCCAGAAATATTAAGATTGGCTGTAGAAATAGAAATTGGACCAAACAAATGGACAGACCACAATCCAGTGACAGTAAGTTGGAACGAAAGAAAGTGTAGGGGAAGATGGACAATGAGAACAGATCTGGTAAGGGAGGAGGATTTTGTCACGGGATTGAAAAAAGAACTAAAGCTTTTTTACGAGGAAAATAGATGAGAGGATACCTCACTACAAAATACCTGGGATACTATGAAAGTGGTTATAAGAGGATATTCAATAAAAATTTCGACGCATAAATGGAAATTAGAAAGAGAGAAGAGGGGCAAAATTTTAGAAGAATTGGAAAAGGAAGAGAGGGCATTACAAGTAGACCCGAGAAATGAGAAGATAAAAGAGAGAAAAGAACTTCTTAGATATAAATTATCATTACTGGATCAAGAGGAATTGACGAACAAACTTAAGCGGGGGAGGCAACATTTTTTTGAACATGCTAATAAAGCAGGTAAATGGCTCTTGTAAAAGGCTAAGAAAAGAAACAGAAGCAAAGAGAATTGATGCCTTAGAAAATGGTGAGGGAAATCTCCTGGGGAATGTGAAAAGGAAAAAGAGGGTGATTACAAAATTTTTTGAGAAATTGTATCAAAAAGAGGGAATACAGGAGATGCAAGTAAGGGCATACCTTGAAAATTTAAAATTAGCTAAAACCCCACAAAATATGAAGGATATTCTTAATTCAGAGATTAGGGAAGGAGAAATTGAAACTGTTATTAAGAAGCAGAAATGTGGCAAATCAACGGGACCAGATGGATTGCCAGTTGAATTATATAAAGAGATATACGATATACTATTGCCAAATATGAAGCAATAGTTAGTTAGTTAGAATTTAATGAAGTTCTAACTAAAGGTATAGTTCCCAGGTCATGGATGGAAGCTTACATCACGTTGCTTCCAAAGCCTGATTCTGATCAAACACAGATTAAAAACTATAGACCCATCTCCCTACTAAATTCGGACTACAAAATATTTACATCAATATTAGTGTCAGCCTCCGCCTTTACTGCTTTGGCTGCCATAGTAACGGGAGGGGGGGGAGAGCTAGGTAGCATGGAGGGGGAAGCGTGCTGGAAGAATCTGGAGAAATCGAAAGCGATAGTTAAGCCACCAGACTGTATCTTTGAAGCTGCTGTCGGGTCAACCGTCGTGGCATTCCTGATTGATGACGCTGCCAGACGTGTGCTTCCACCTGATCCCTGGAAGACCTTTGGATTGGATGATTTACGATGGACAGTGGGAGGGGATGCTTTCTATATGCAATTTTTGCGCTTATTGCCTTAGATTCTGCTTTCCTTTGGTTGCATTCACTTCATTTTCTAGTAAAAGTACCTTTCTCTATAAACAATGGAGTTTGGGTCATTCTTTCCTGGACTTTGAAGGAAGCACACCTGACATTAAGCAGAATCTCATCTCCAACCATCCTGGACAAACATCGAGGGGGCTTAACCCAAAATATGTCTGATCAAGAGAGTGAAGAAGACCAGATGGGAGCTTCTGGCTCTACTATAATTTCACTTCAAGCGGAGAAGGAAGCTGCAGAATGGATGGAAAAAATTTAGCTGAGAGAGGAGTCAGAGGAAGCTAGATGGTCAAGGAGAGTAGGAAGGTGGCCGGACCTGGGGAGGACTCCCCAAGGAGTAACCAACTCCAGACCCTGTAAAGAAGAGGCAGTGTGGCTGCAAGAGCAAAAGGAGAGCCTCATGATTGCTCAAAAGATGCAACTCCTCCGCGATGCCGAGGAAAGCCGGAAAAGCCGTGAGTCTTATGTATTCCCTGTGGGGAAGAGAGGAGACTACCCCAGGCTGGATCCAGAAGAGACAGCCTGTGGGGGAGTGGAAGAGGAAGCTGGGGAAGAAACATCTCAGGCTTCTGGAGCTCAAGCGAGGTATGCAGCAGCCCAGGGACCCCCAGCCTTACAGGCCCCACCCCGCAGATGCAAAAAGCCAAAAATTCCCCCCCTAACCGGAAAATATGATGGGAATCCGAAGACCTTGGGGCTTTTCCTGACCCAAGTGTGGAATCACATACAGGACTGAGGGGAGGATTACTTATCACATGTGGCACAAGTGAGATGCGTCACGAATGTCTTAAGAGGGAGTAGCAGCTGAATGGATGGTGGTCCTCCACAATAATAACTCCCCCTTGCTGAGGAATTACAACCTGTTCATGGGGGCTCTTAGGAGGCGGTTTGAAGACCACCTAGTTGAGCGGAAAGCGAGACTCAGGATGAAGGGTATCCAGCAGGGCTGGAGATCTGTGGCAGAATACACCCAAGAATTTCGCGAACTGGCACCCTACATGACAGGGTGGTCAGAAATGGCCCTACTGGAGAGTTTCAAGGGCGGACTAAATGAAGACATATACAAAGACTGTAGAGCACGGGGGGTCCCCGAAGACCTGCACAGTTGGTACGTAGTAGCTGAGGATATGGAGTTCGAGCTGGCCCGAAGCCGACTCCGAGGGGGCCGTGCAGGGGACCCGTCATCCTCCCTTTACCGCAAAGAAGCACCAAAGACGGGTGCGGGGAGAGCGGAATTCAAACCCAAATCAAAGCCCTTCACGTGCTTCAAATCTGGAAAGGCCATCGGGCCACCGAATGTTTCTCCAAGCCAGTGCCAAAATCTACCGGCTCGGAACCAAAGAAGGCTGACAAAGCACCCGCAAAAGCTCGCGAAACCACCCTGAAAGGAGAAGTCGTTGAGTTCGCTCCCCGAAACCAGGGTGAGTTGGGAACTCCGACCACCATGGACGACAGTGGGACGGACACCGACGATCTGGTGAGTCACATTGAGGGCCCCATGCTCATCCCCATAGAAATAAGGGTGCCGTCCACAGGGGCCCTGGGTGCACCAGGTGCATAATCAGCCCGGAAGTGGTGGAGAAAATGGGCCTGAGGCTAAAAATGTTAAAAAGGCCCATTGCATTCTGCCAGTTGGACGGATCGATTGCAGGAGGGGGCCCAGCCAGCTTTGTGACCGAACCCATTGAAATGCAATTGGGGGATCACATAGAGACCCTCAGTTTTATTGTGGCCCCTGGCATGGAACGACTCTTCATACTTGGACTGCCCTGGCTCCATAGATGGAACCCACGTATTAACTGGAAGATGGGGGAGATGGGGGTTTTGTGCATTAGCACCAGAAAACCGAGACTAGAGAGGGAAGAAACTCCCCTGGAGGACGGAGCAGAACACGAAAGGGCGGAAGTGGCAATAGGCCACATCGAAGGGGAGGAAAAGATTCCAAAGGAGTATTGGGATGTCCAAGAAGTTTTTAGTGAAAGGGCCTCAGATGTGTTGCCCCCCCCCCCCCCGAGCTACGGACTGTACCATTGAAATACTCCCCGGGATGAAACTCCCTAAGCCAAAGATCTATTCCATGACCCCTCGAGAACTAGGGGAATTGCGAAAATTCATTGATAAAAACCTAGAACGGGGTTTTATCCAATCAGCCAGACCAAGGGTGGCGGCGCCTGTAATATTCCGAGAAAAGAAAGATGGCTCCTTTCGTTTGGTAGTTGATTATAGGAATCTCAACGCTATTTGCATGGAAAACGTTTACCCCCTGCCACTCATGAAGGACTGGACTTACGAGAGGCATACAACAGAGTGAGAATTAAGGAGGGAAATGAATGGAAAACAGCGTTTAACTGTCCATTGGGATGTTTCCAGTTTCGAGTGCTCCATTTTGGACTACAAGGAGCCCCTGCTGTGTTCATGCAATTGATTAACGAAGTACTGCATGAGCACCTGTATAAGGGGGTGCTGGTTTACTTGGATGACATCCTTATCTACTCTGAGAGCATGGACAACCATGTGAAATTGGTGCGAACTGTCGTGAAAAAACTCAGGGCTGCTGAACTATATGCCAAACTCTCTAAATGCGAGTTCCACCAAAGCAAAATTAACTATCTTGGATATCACATATCGCATGAGGGAATAGAGATGGACCCTGGAAAAGTTCGGGCAGGATTGGAATGGGCGGCGCCACGCAACTGCAAACAACTACAAAGTTTCCTCGGATTTGCTAACTTCTATAGACAGTTTATCCCCTCGTTCACCAAAATCGCGCTGCCAATAACAAATCTTCTGAAAACAAAAGATGAAGTAAGACCAAAGCCCTCACGAGCCCTTGAATGGACTAGGGACTGTCAGGCGGCATTCGAAAAGTTGAAATGGTCGTTTGCTGCTGAAGCAGTCCTCAAACATCCATACATGGAAGAGCCTTTTGTAGTACAGGCTGACCCGAGCGACGTGGCAGTAGGAGCAGTACTTCTGCAGAAGAATGCAGAAGGGAAATTACAGCCCTGTGCCTATACGTCCCGCAAATTGTCAGAGACCGAAAGGAGATGGGCCATATGAGAGAAGGAAGCTTTTGCAGTGCGATGGGCATTGTTAATGTGGAGACAATTTCTTGAAGGAGCTAAGCATCTTTTTGAAGTTTGGACTGACCATAAAAACCTGGAGGCTTTGAAAACACCACGTAAGCTGTCACCAAAGCAAGTTCGCTGGGCTCAACACTTCAACCGTTTTAATTTCACTTTACGCTACCTTCCTGGTGGAAAGAACTTCATGGCAGATGCACTGTCCAGATTGCCTCAATACAACAGTAACAAGGAGGAAGTGGTTCGGCCTATCATACCTGTGACACAACCAGCAGCGCCAGTAACTACCAGAGCACAGACGAGGGCCGATCCAGCCCTCTCGGGCGATTTGCTTCAGAAACTACAAGAAGCTCTAAAGACCAACGAGTGGTTTCGAACCCACTCGAATGAATGTACACTCCGTGATGGACTACCTTGGATTGGGGCCAAATTGTATGTTCTGGCCAGTTTAAGAGTAGTGGTGTTGCAGCACGCTCATGACGCCAAGACAGCGGGACATTTTGGATTTGTTAAAACTCTACATCTCGTTAAAAGACAATTCTGGTGGCCTGCACTCGAAAAGGACATAGAGGCATATGTAGCTAGCTGTCCGGTGTGTGCCTCAGCTAAGAGACCTCTGGAGAAGCCACCTGGTTTACTTCAGAGTGTGGCAAGGCCAAATGCTCCTTGGAAAGAGATATCCATGGATTTTATTGTAGACCTGCCGGAGAGTGGGGGGTGCACAGTCATTTGGGCAGTAACGGATTTGTTTTCCAAACAAGTGCATTTCATCCCTTGTTCTAAAATCCCTTCAGCTAAAACCCTTGCAAAATTGTTTATTCAACATGTTTTATCGATTACATGGGGCTCTAAAACGTATAATCTCGGACAGGGGTGTGCAATTTACCTCCAACTTTTGGAAGGAGTTTTTAGGGTTAATAGGCTCCGCCCAGGGGTTAAGCTCCGCCCACCACCCCCAGACAAAATGGGGCTTGTGAGAGAACCAATGCCGTGTTAGAACAGTACCTGAGATGTTACGTAAATTACCAGCAAGACAACTGGGTGAACTTATTGCCATTTGTGGAGATGGTGTATAATAACTCCATATATAGCAGCAGCGGTTTCACTCCAATTAAGGTGGCCTCTGGCCAAGAGTTTGTGCCAATTCCAGAGCTACCACAGGATAACCTACAGAACTGCTCTTTAATTGAGTGGATCAAACAACTACGGGGTACTTGGGCAGTAACTCGAAAAGCTTTAGATGATGCACACCGAGCACATAAAGCCCAAGCTGACAAAAAGAGGTGCGGGGCACATGTTTACAAAGTGGGTGATATGGTTTATCTTTACACCAAATATTTACAGACTTCCCGGAAATCAAAAAAGCTCGGATCCAAGTATGTGGGCGCTTTCCCAATCACTAGACATCAACCCAGTCACAGTTGAATTGGAATTGCCAAAAAATTTGAGACGAATTTAGTTTACTGAAACCGAAACATTGGTCCCCTTTGTGTCTGAACCAGGACTCTCCTCCGGTCCCCATACTGATAGAAGGGGAACAACATTTTGAAGTTAAGGAAATCTTGGATTCTAGGAAGCATCATGGTAAAGTGCAGTATTTGGTGGCCTGGAAGCATTTCCCATTATCTCAAGCTGAATGGGTGAATAAACGTGATGCCCAGGCACCAAAGAAAGTTCAGTTGTTTCACACCAAATATCCTGATAAACCCTAATTTTTGTGTTGTATTATTTTCTCTTTCCCTATTTAGGACTAACATCTCTTCTGCAGAGGGGCCGAATGTCAGCCTCCGCCTTTACTGCTTTGGCTGCCATAGAAACGGGAGGGGGGAGAGCTAGGTAGTATGAGGGGGGAAGCGTGCTGGAGGAATCTGGAGAAATCGAAAGCGATAGTTAAGCCACCAGACTGTATCTCTGAAGCTGCTGTCGGGTCAATGGTGGTGGCATTCCTGATTGATGACGCTGCCGGACATGTGCTTCCACCTGACCCCTGGGAGACCTTTGGATTGGATGATTTACGGTGGACAGTGGGAGGGGATGCTTTCTATATACAATTTTCGCGCTTATTGCCTTAGATTCTGCTTTCCTTTGGTTGCGTTCACTTCATTTTCTAGTAAAAGTATCTTTCTCTATAAACAATGAAGTTTGGGTCATTCTTTCCTGGACTTTGAAGAAAGCAGACCTGACAATTAGCGGAAAGATTAAAGGTTTTTTTAAACGAATACATCCACCAAGACCAAAACGGCTTTTTGCCATATAGATACTTACGAGACGACGTTAGAACAATCATGGATACACTGGAATATTATGAAATACATACAGACAAAGAAATGGTTCTAATGTTCCTCGACGTGCAAAAGGCATTTGATAGGGTTAATTGGGACTTTATTTTATTACAAATTGAGGAGATAGATTTTGGATCTAGCTTTACACAAGCTATCCGGGCACTTTATACGGCGCAATACGCAAGGGTGTTAATTGAAGGTGAAACAACAGAGGAGATACAAATACATAGGGGAACTAGGCAAGGATGCCCACTGTCCCCGCTATTATTTATTTTGACTCTTGAACCTTTACTAAATCAAATCAGACAAAACAAAGAAATAAAAGGACTTAATGTTAGGAAAGAGGAGTTTAAAATACAAGTGTCTGCAGACAATCTCGTCTTTATATTGAAGGAGCCAATGACCTCGGGGCCAAATTTGTTAAGAAGTATTGAGGAATTCGGCGCAGTAGCGGGTCTACAAATTAACAGGGACAAAACCAAATTACTTGTTAAAAATCTTAAGGGGACATGGAAATTGGAGATAGAGAATGTGATGGCAATACAAATAGCTAAAAAGGTAAAATACTTGGGCATATGGCTGACCCCAAAATGCTCCTCGATAAAAAAGAATAATTATGATAAACTCATCTTGCAAATGGAACAGGATTTAGATCGGTGAGGAAAGTACAGCTATCCCTGTTAGGAAGAGTGGCAGTGATAAAGGCACACGTGCTGCCAAAATGGATATATCTTTTCCAAACAGCCACGGCAAGATTAGAGAAAAGTTTCTTTAGAAAAATGGATGAGATAATTGGAAAATTCATATGGCAAGGGAAAAAGCCACGTATTAAAAGGAAAATGATGCAGGAGCATAAAACAAGGGGAGGCTTGGGACTCCCCAACTGGGAGCGGTACTATCAAGCTTCTTGCCTGGTTTGGGTAAAAGATTGGATAATACTGAAGAGGAAGTGTATATTAAAAATTGAAGGATATAATCTACAGCAGGGATGGCATTATTTTCTCTGGCCAATCAAAGCAGGATAGCATAAATATTTTACAAATCACTATGTAAGGGGATGTCTGATTAAGGTATGGAATAAGATCAAAGGAATGATGTATAGTAAGATTCCATATTGGTTTGTGACCCTTGAAGCGACTATATACCCGCCTCTATACAACTTGGATAAACATGTGATATACAGGGAATTGTTGGACGGTGGGGAAAATCTTAGATCTAAAGCAGAACTACAAATACGGAGAATCAATTTGGACTGGTGGGCATATGCACAAATTCAAGCAAGATATCAAAAAGATAAAGCCAATGGGGAGGGGGGGGTTCACTTCACCACAAGAGTTGGATAAGGCCCTCCTGGAAGGTGACAAGAAATGTATCATTAAGGTATATAACCTCCTCCTGTCCCGATTTGTAGCTGAGGAAATAGTTAAAGACTCGATGATAGCCTGGGGGAGGAATTTCGGATATTCATTAGATCTGGAAAAATGGCAACAAATATGGAATAGGAATGCGAAAATGCCGATGGCAGTGTCTTTCAAAGAAAATATATTTAAAGTGTTATATAGATGGCATATACCACCAGCAAGAATCGCAAAGATGTTCCCTGGAACCCCAGCAGAATGTTGGCAATGTGGGTCAACCAGGGGTACATTTTACCACCAATGGTGGACATGTCTACAAGCCCAAAACTATTGGAGTAAGATAAAAGTTTGGCTCATGGAGATGACAGGAGTCAGCTTTCAACTGAGACCAGAGGTCTACTTGCTAGGAATAAACCCTGGGGGCAAAAGGAAAGCAGACTGGTACCTTTTCATACACATCACCACTGTGGCTAGAACTGCATATGCGCAACTTTGGAAAGGGAAGGAAGTACCATCGGATCAGATGATTACCAACAAAACTTTGTGGTGTGCAGAATGTGATAGACTAACATATATTCTTAAAGATAGACAAGAATCAACTTTCAATCAAAGCTGGGATAAATGGTACCAATGGATAGAAGTAAAAATGTCATAAGGTAGATGTTAGGAAAGTATGAAGCATAGTTATGTAAATAGCAAGCTAAATATAAATAAGGGAATATTAGATATAAGAAGATTAACAAATGCAAGATGCAGTATGATAAATCAAATTGAAGCTGTAGTATGATGATAAGTAATGTTATTTAGAAACTATATATATGGGGGTTGAATCAACTTCAGTTGTTATGTATGCGATTGTGTTTCGTTATAGTCTTTATTCTGTTTTATGTTTCTAATAAAATTTTATTAAAAAAAGAAAGAAAGGGGCGGTCCTTGCTCGTTGCCTGAGTTCCGTCATTCCTCATTTCCACTGCCTGCCCTCTCTTGGTCGCCCTGCCCCTGTTCCTCCCTGATAGCAAGCCGTCCCAAGCCAGAGGGGCCCGGGTCTGCCTCATCCTGCTCCTCTGCACATTCCTCCGAAGCTGCCCCCTTGACCTCCATAGGCCCTAGCTCATCCTCCTCCGTGGATTCAGGTGATGGGGACATGACAGGGTTTTTCGCTGGAGAATCGGGCCCTGGCGAGACTTCATGGCTTCACTCAATTGTAAAATTCACAGACAACCACAATTCAGTCCAAAATTTCCGTGGCTAAGCACGTTAAGTGAGCTTTGCCCCAGTTTATGAACTTTCTTGATAAGGTTGTTAAGCAAATCACTTAAGCAGTGATTAAGTTAGTCATACGGTTAAGTGAATCTGCCTTCCCTGTTGACTTTGTTGGTCGCAAAATATGAGTCAGTTGCCAAGTGTCCGAATTTTGATCACATGACCGCGAGGATGCTATGATGGTAGGGTGAAAAATTGTTGTGAGTTCTTTTTTCCAGTTGTAACTTCGAGCGGTCACTAAATGAAGGATTGTAAGTCGAGAACTGCCTGTAAATGCTGATTTGGGGTAAAACCCTTGTAAATTTTGGTCCCAGGACCACAGGCTAGATGCCGAGTGCCAAAAATGCAATCTTTCATGAGATTCTGTGTGTCTGACTGACCATCAAAACTGGGTTGTTAGCATCCTTTGGAGAATCTGCTGTCACTTCGCACAGTCACTAAACAACTGGTCATAAGGACTACCCATACTTAACAATCCCACCTCCTGTTTTGCACCCTGTGAACTGGATTGGGCTGAGTGGCTAGTTTAGGAATTCTGGGAGTTGAAGTCCACAAAAGACTACCAGGTTTGGAGACCCTCAATTCTAGCCCCTTCCTCCTTACCTGGGCTAGGTTCTGAAGGTATCACCCTGTCCATCGTGGCTGCCTCCTCTTCCTCAGCACAGGGACGTTCCCCTTGTTCAATCCGGGACAGAAGATCCGGTTTAGCGATGGCATAGTCTGTTGGACAAAAGAGCACACCCTTCACAAGATAAGCTTGATTGGTATGAAAAATACAGGCAGCTTACAACCACAATCGAGCCCAACTTTTCCGCTGTTAAGTGAGACATTTGTTCAGTGACTTTTGCCCCATTTCACGACCTTTCTTGACACAATTATTGCAAAAGTCAATCACCGCAATTGATAAGTTAGTAACCCGGTTGTTAAGTGTACCTGGCTTCCCCATTGATCTTGCTCAAGATTGCAAAACGGGGTCACGTGACCTTGGGACACAACAACAGTTGGAATTTGTTGTTGGAATGTGGTTTTATACAACAACCACAGTAGTATTCAAGCCAGTAGACAGCAGTGTTTACAAGTTTGGATCTATGCTCTTTTGTTCTAAGTAGAGTTTCTTGTTTCCCCTAACACTTAAAAACAGTTGAGCAGTAAAGCACATGGTGATAGTGCGCTTCATTTTCTCTGGTGCTATATATAAACAGAATTTCTAACAGCAATGGTCATAAGTATGAGTCAGTTGCCAAGCATCTGAATTTTGATCAGTTGACCTTGGGGATGCTGCAAAGGTTGTAAGTGTGAAAAACATTCACAAGTCCATGTTTTTCAGTGCCATTGTAACTTTGAATGGTTACTAAATGAACTGTTGTAAATGGACAACTAGCTGTACATCAGCCATCTACCCTGCTTAGATGCCAAGTCTTAAGAGAATCCTCTTTTAGGCCAGGAGGTGCTTTTAAAAATAAGATGGGGTGGCAGCACTTCACTCTGTTAAAAAAATACAGGTAGTCCTTGACTTACAAGCTCAATAGAGCCCAAAATGTATGTTGCTAAGCAAGACATCGGGTGAGTTTTGCCCCATTTTAGGACCATCCTTGCCACAATTAAGTGTACCTCTCCCATTCTTACCGTGTTTCCCAAAAATAAGACAGGGTCTTATTTTCTTTTGAACCCCAAAAAAAGGGTTTGGCCTTATTATCAGGGGGGGCTTATTTTCAAGGAGCAGAAGGCCCGGGCGGCCTGCGCACTCACAGCTGGGAGTCCAGCAGAGGTTCCCTTCGTGCATCGCCATCAAGCCTCTCCCCTCACGCGGGGTGTGTGTGTAGAACGTGAACACCAAGCCACGCAAGTGCCTGTCCCCACCCAACCCCACTCGCGTGCCTCCCAGGCCTCACCATGTCGATGTGGGCGAAGCCGGTGAGCACCAGGTCCTTGAACTCATAGCAGAAGCTACAGCCTGGGCCAGCTCTCCCTTCAGGTTCCAGCCGTCACCATAGAGTGGGAAGCACATTCCCAGAGCGGCCGCTGCCCTGGCTGGGGTTTGGAAGCCGCAGAGGAAGAGTTTGGGGATATGGCTGCCTTGGGTGGGTTGGGGAGGGTGAGGGACCTCTAGGTGTGTGTGTGAGAGAGAGAGTGGGGGGGCATATTTTTGGAGGAGGGCATATATTTAGGCCCACCCCAAAAATAAAGCTTGGCCTTATTTTCAGGACATCTCTTATTTTTGGGGAAATATGGTAATTTAGGAACATAGTTGTTAAATGAATCTGGCTTCTCCACTGACTTTGTCAGAAGGTTGCAAAGGGGGATCATGTGACCCTGAGACACCACAACTGTCGTAGATAAATGCGAGTTACTAAGGGTCCAAATTTAGATCACACGATCACAGGGACACTGCAATGGTCGTTAAGTGTGAAAAATGGTCCCAAATCCCTTTTTTCAGGGATGTTGTACCCTTGAACGGTCACTAAATAAATTGTTATTAACTCGAGGACTAGCTGTAAAATAAAATCTAACCCTACAAGAACATCCAATAAGAACCGAGAAGATTGTTCAGATACACAAATGTCCCTCGCTTCCTATCGTCTTATAAATCCCTCCGTGGAGATGCCAAAAATTGCAATTTCAAAATTGTATTCAATTACAAAATGTCAAGACGTTAAAATTATTTCCAGGGGCGAAGCACAACTCTCACTTGTCAACTTCACATTAAGCTCCATTCCCCCTAACAGGTCTTCCTGATTTACGAGTTTCTTGACAGGTTTTAAAGTTGAAGAGCTGTCCAAACTACCATATCCAACCCTTGGTCTAAATAAGAACAAACTAGGATGGTGCTTCAAAAGGAAACTGAAAGCAAACAGGAGAATTGGATGAACAGGACTGGAAATCACAGCAACGTTCTCCAGAGGAACTTCTAGGGACCAGTCTGGAAGGAGACCATCTAGAGCAGGGCTCTCCAACCTTAGCTACTTTTGGACCTCATCTCCCAGAATTCCCCAGGGAATTCTGGGAGTTGAAGTCCACAAGTCTTAAAATTGACTACATTGGAGACCTCTGATCTAAACAGTCCCTCAATGCTGATCAAAGAAGCCAAGATTCATGTTTTCAAACCATGAGGAGCAAAAGCTGATTTTTTTGGTTTACCCAAGGAGACCAGTGACTCGTAGTTACTCTTCATCACGTTCTTGTAGAGTTCCTTCTGCCATTCCTCCAGGTTGCCCCACTCCTGCTCCGAGAAGTAGACGGCATTGTCTTCAAAAGTCATGGGCACCTGAAAGCACATCAGTTAACTGGGTTTGGATCCTCTAGAAGGAGCTGTTGGTGTTCAGATGGACCACCCTGGGCTCCAAAATTGGCATTGTTTGGAGGGAGAGATGGCCCATATCTCCTCCATTTAAAACAAGCCTGTCTTAGCGTGACGTATAGACAGCAGCCCAGGCGGAGATGCAGAAAACGGGCTGAGCCTGCTTCATCTCCTAAACGAAGTATTCCTACAGAATCCTAAAACGGAAAAAGGCCATTTTGTTTTGGGGTCCAAACAGTGTTCACCACCCATGATTAAGACTCACAGTTCTGCTGGAGGCAGTTGGGTATCTTAAAAAACCAGTTTCCAAGTCAGATGTAACCAAACACTGGAAGGACAAGTACTAAAAATACATTGGGAGTAAACCTCACACTCCCTCACACTGATGATGTTACCTATTTAGTCTGCAAGAAAACTCCTCCTCTTCTTCATTCTCTTCCTCTTCTCCACAACCCCCCTCCCTTCTAGCACTGATATTGTTACCTAGTTGGGTTATGAAATATCCACAAGAAAACCCCCAAGTTCAGAGAGCACCCTGATCTCAATTCCTCTAACACCTTCCAAATTAATAAGTTCTCCCATCATTGCAAACCCTGCAAGGAAAACCAAGCAACTCCCATCCCAATCCTCCGACCTTGGGCGTTTCTCCCTTGGATCCTGGGGGAAGTCTGAGGATCCAGAAGTTCTGGTTCTTCAAAAGGTTCTCCATGTTCTCCAGCCTCCTCTGGAGCAAACCGTATTCCTGGATCAAGGTGCCCAGAGCGGTCAACTTGCATTCCATCTGGTTGCCGAAGTCCACCACGGCGTTCTCGCAATCCACGTATTTCTTCTCGTTGGTCATCACGCGACGCTCCAGGTTCAGCAACCGGCTGGCATGAGCGTCAACTTTCCTCTCCACCGCTTGAATGGCGGCCACGACGGTCCAGAGAGAAAGCTCAGCCATGTTTTGCTTGACCTCCCGGTCAAAGGTCTGCTCGGGGAGAAGAGGGACTGGCTGGCGGGACTCCATCTTCCAATCTGGGAATTCTTTATTGACAAAGAGAGAAAGGCCGCTTAAAGAGTAGCAAAAGGAGAGAATATTGGTCGCCGTGTGGGGTCCTTGGTTGTCGTTGAGTTGCTGGACCAGGTTGTATTTCCCGTAGATGTTTCATCACAGAACTAGGGAATGTCATCAGTGCTAAGAGGGAATGGAGTTCGTTCGTTAAAAAAAATAAAAAAATAAGAATCCACTGCCTCCTAAAACTGATGTTACCTAGTTTGGTGATAAGACACCTGCAAGAAAACAACCAAGTTCAAGGAGCACCAAAGACCTCACAGTCCTCTTCCACCTCTCTGCAACCCCCCTCCCTTCTAGTCCTCCCCACCCTCCTCCTCTCCACAAACCTGCTCCCTTGTAGTTCACTCCACCCTCCCCCTCCTCTCCACAAGCCTCCCCTTGAAGTCCTGTCCACCCTCCTTCTCTCCACCCTCCTCTTCCTCTCCACCCTCCTCCTCCTCCTCCTTTCCACAAACCCTCCTAGCACTGATGATGTTCCCTAGTTGGGTCATGAAACGTCTGCAAGAAAACAAAGAAGCTCAGAGTGAACCAAGGACTCTATAGTGTCCTTTTCCTTTTCTTCCTCCTCCTGTCCGCAAAGCCCACTCCCTTCAACTACTGGTAATGTCACCTAGCTGGGTCATGAAAGGTCTGAAAGAAAACCATCAAGGCCAGAGAGGAACAAGGACCCCAAAATTAAGTAGAATCAATTATTTTCACTTGCTTCAGGTTGACCTCCGAGGTCCCTTCCAACTCTGTTATTCTTTACCTCTGAATGATGTAGGGTCTCCTGCTTCAGCAGGGGGTTGGCTAGATGACCTGAAAGTTCCCTTCCAACTCTGTTATTCTGAATGGTATTGGTCTCTTTTTTGGAGGGAGGGGGGTTGGACTAGAAGACCTCAAAGATCCCTTCCAATTCAGGGATTTTGTAATTCTGTTAAGGGTCTCCTGCTTTAGCAGAGGGTTGGACTAGAAGACCTTCAAGATCCCTTCCAACTCTGTTATTCTCTGATTTTGTAAGGGTCTCCTTCTAGAGCAGGGGGTTGGACTAGAAGCTTAGGACCGGGGTATATACAAGACCGCCTGCTGCCAGCAACAGCCTCCCACCGGCCAATACGCTCCCACAGAGAGGGGCTCCTCAGGGTGCCGTCGGCCAGACAATGCAGACTGGCGACACCCAAGGGGAGAGCCTTCTCTGTGGGGGCACCAGCCCTCTGGAATGAGCTGCCCCTTGAGATTCGTCTCATCCCCAACCTGTGTATCTTTCGCCGCGCCTTGAAGACCCTTCTGTTCCAACAAGCCGGCCTGGCCTAATACGAATTTTAGAATGGGTGTATGTGTGTTTTAATCTAGGGGCCAAATTTTTATATATTCAATTTTAAATTGTTTTAAATTTTGTATATTTATATGTGTTTTAATATGGCTGTACGCCGCCCTGAGTCCTTCGGGAGAAGGGCGGTATAGAAATCTAATAAATCCTAAATCTCTAAGGTCCCTTCCAGCTCTATTCAGAGAGCGAGAGAGAGAGAGAGAGAGAGCCAGGCAGATCGGCAAGTATATAAAATATATACAACATAATATCCAACAGTATTTTTTCCCTGTCTGTATTATAGTTATTTGCATTTCATCGTTTAGTTTAAAAAAAAAAAACACCTTCCTGGTAAGAGACAAGAATTTAAATTAGCAATAGCACTTAGACTTATATACCGCTTCATAGTGCTTTTACAGCCCACTCTAAGCGGTTTAGAGAGTCAGCCTCTTGCCCCCAACAATCTGGGTCCTCATTTTACCCACCTCAGAAGGATGGAAGGCTGAGTCAACCTTGAGCCGATGAGATTTGAACTGCTGAACTGCAGTCAGCTGAAGTAGCCTGCAATGCTGCACTCTAACCACTGCACCACCTCGGCTCTATATCGAGCTCTTTGTTTCATTTTGTCTACATTCATTAGCAGATAGCTACTGGATTACAAGCAGTCCTTGATTTACGATGATTTGCTTAACGATCATTGGAAGGTACAACAGCTCTGAAAAAAGCCAGTGTTTTTCACACTTACAACCATCAAAATTAACATGCTCGGAAAAACTGACTCGTATTTATGACGGTCGCAGGGACCTGGAGGTGGGTTGGTCACGGAATTCCCGTTTCACGATTTTCCGTCAAGCAAAATCCATGAAGATTCACTTAACAACGAACTTCGCAACAGTGGTGATTCGCTTAACAGTCCTGGCAAGAACGGTCGTAAAATGGGGAAAGAACCATCCTTTCGCTTGGAAATAAAAATTCAAGGTTTGATTGCGGTCGTAAATCGAGGACTATTTATACCAGAAGGGTAACGTCTTAATTGAGTTCGAATTTTTTATTTTCCTCCCTTAAAATAGCTGGCATATTCATAATATTCGAATAATTCGGCTTAACGCATTGTAAGCCGCCCTGAGTCTCCGGAGAAGGGCGGCATATAAATTAAAGCAAAAAAAAAAAAAAAAAAAAAAAAAAAAAATTCAAAATCCTGGTAGGGATAAATTTAAAAATGTCATAGATTAACAGAGTTGGAAGGGTCCTTGGAGGTCATCTAGTGCAGTGGTCACCAACTGGTGGTCCGTGGAGAAATCTTTGTGTTTTATATTGTGCTCATCCTCCAGCCAGGGCCCCTGGGCCGGAAATGGCCGAGAGCAATTAATCCGGCCCGCGCATGGGAACACAAAGCTGCACCGCCCATATCACCCCACCCACCCGCGGACCCCCAATCTTAAGGCCAAGTGCAAACCTCACCTTGAGTAGAGCGATGTGAGCCACACGAGCTGGAACTGGAAGGTAAGACCAAGAACTCGCCATGCTCAGCCGAATGGCTGCCTGGGTGAGGGGTGGGGGGAGGTTCAGCCACTTGGGACTCGGAGCAGTAAATGGGATCCGGTCCGGGGAGCAGCCGGAGTTTGGTGTCCATTGCAGCAAATGGACAACAAAATCTCATCTCTTGAGCGGTCACTGAAGCAGTGCAGGAAACTTCAGCCGGGCTCCTTGAGAGACGAGAGTTTGCAGGGGGCCAAACTAGAATCCATAATGGACAGCAAACTCTGGCTTCTTCTCTCTGCTGTAGTGCGGCATCAGCGTTCCACCTTGGTATATTTGCACCAGCCGGTGGCAAAACGCAGCCCTTGCCTCCTGCCGCTTGGGACTCAGAGCAGTAAGCAGCGTCCAGTACGGGGAGCAGCCGGAGTTTGCTGTCCATCACAGACACTAGATTGGCGCCCTGCAAACTCTTGTCTCTCGAGCCCAGCTGAAGTTTCCCACGCCGCTTCAGCAAGCGCTCAAGAGACTAGAGTTTGCAGGGGGCAGATCTAGTGTCTGCAATGGACAACAAACTCCAGCTACTCCCCAGATCGGATGCTGTTTACCGCTTCAAGTCCAAGCAGCAGGAGAAGAGGGCTGCCTTGCACCACCAACTGGCGCAAATATACCAAGGCGGAAGGCTGATACCGTGCAAATGCAAATAGCACTTTGCTTCCAGCCATCGCAACTGCTGCTTCGGCCCGCTTGCGCCTCTCCCCCTGCCACCGCTGCAATAGCACCGTTATTTTGTTCCAGCCGGCAAGGGCTACACTCCTTTTTTTCATATTGCACCACCTGCAAAGTTGCACATTGCATGTGCCACCCCAGGGCAAAGATTTCCAGCCCCACCACGGTCCGATATGCCAGAGCTGTAGTAGTCACACACACAGGACTGGCCCATTGGTCATCCCGGAGCAGCTCCTCCTCCCAGGTGTACTGGCCTGCCGGGGAACAGGCAGCTCCCCTAGAGGCCGGTGCACCCAGGTGGCGGAGCTGCTTCGGGATGAGCAACGGGCCAATCCTGTGACTACTACAGTGATGGGACTGACTTTCCCACTGTCATCAAGCCACCATCAGTGTGTCCGTCTTCGTTTTCCTTCACTCAGCTTGACCAAGCTTCTTGAGGGAAGGAACATAAAAGAGATTTCCAGGCTGTGCGCCTGGACCAGGCACTTTCTCTCGGGCCTCCCACCCGGAGGGCTAGAGAAAGTGCCTGCTCTGGACACACAGCGTCCCAGCATCAAGCTAGATTCGAATGGTGTAATTCTTAAATAAGCTTCAATTATTTTGTAATGATTACACTAATTTTAATAATTTTGTTACAATTAAACAACCTTTAAAGATTTTATGATTAAATAAGCATTTATGATTTTGTTATAATTAAATAAGAATTTATAACTTTGTTATATTAAATAGGTGCATTTCATATTAATAAAACGGAAGTTCTCTGATCATTATTTTAACAAAAATGTATTTACCTTTTTTAAAAAAATTCATATAAGTGGTCTGTGGGATTTAAAATTATGAATTTATGAAAATTATGAATTTGAGGTGCAAAAGTTTGGGGACCCCTGATCTAGTGCAACCCCCCACCCAAGCAGGAGACCGGACACCATTTCGGACAAATGACAGAAAACAGTCAGGAAGCTGCCACAATTCCACGGAATTAATCCGAACTTCTTAGGCTAATTTCCCCCGGAATAGAAATATGAAGATAAAATTTTTCATTCCAACCCATTGTGATGTACAACATCACACACACACACACACACACACACACACAAAAGAGATAATTTGAATTCTCAAAACATAAATGTACAAAGGCACAAGGTGAAACAAAGTTCGTTTAGCGACCGTTCCAAGCTGAAAAATGTGACTTATTGCCCTGTTTCATGGTTACGACCTTTCCAGGGATCCAAATTCAGACGCGGGGCAACCGATTCACAATTATGATGGTCATATGATCCCTTTTGCGACCTTCTGGCCGTAGGGGAATCGCCAGGTTCATCTCACAACGAGGTGACGGACTTATCAGCGGCAAGTCGCTGACAGTGGCGAGCCAAGTCATCAAATGGGACCAAAGTCACTTAACGACGGAAATTTAGGGATCCATGGCAGTTTTAATATCAAGAGCCTCGGAAGAGACGCTTTATAAAATTCCGTTTTTATTATTCCTATATAGGAAGTCCTCGAATTACAACAGTTCGATAGTGACCGTTCAAAGTTAGAACGGCAGTGGAAAAAAAGGGACTGTAGGACCCGTTTTTCACACTTACGACCACTGCAGCATCCATCACAGCCACGTGGTCAAAATTCAGACACTTGGCAACCGATTCATATTTATGACGGTTTCCTTTTTGCGACCTTCGGACGAGCAAAGCCAAGAGGGAAGCCGGATTCGCCGAACAACCTAACTTTAACAACCGCAGCAATTCGCTGAACAACGGGGACAAGGAAGGTCGCAAACATGGGGCGAAGCTCGCTTCCCAACTGTCTCGCTTAGGATGGTTGGGTTCCATCATGGTCGTAAGTCAAGGACTCGTTCTGTTCCTATTTTTAAGTGAAGTTTAAAGACCGTTGGGTAAGAAAGAGTGAAGTTAGAAGGAAAAACACCTGTTTTCTGTGTTTTTTTGTTGTTGTTTTACCTGAAATAATTTACGGGCGACAAAAAATCTCCAAATTGTGTTAACCGTTGTCACTGTCCCATGCCACAACTGTGTTCTTTTACACAACTGGCTTGCCACAAAGGAAGAGTTAAGACAGAGAGGTTCCTTCCATCATCTCTCGCTTGAGGGCAACTATCAGACTGGCTTGACCCAGGTCCTCGAAGAGCAACGTTCACCTGGTCGCTGTAATGATGAGGAAGCAGGGTGTGAGAATCAACAATGCGCAACAAAGACTCATTTCTATATTTTCCTTTTTTATACATTTATATCCCACCTGTGCACCAGTATTTTTTAAAATAACACAAGACGGCAACAGGGTTTAATGTTCCTCCCATTTTCCCCACAACAACCCTGTGAGGTGGGTGGGATTGAAAGGGAAGGACTGGCCCAAAGTCACCCTGGCTTTCCTGCCTAAGGCGGGGCCTAGAACTCACTGTCTCCTGGTGATTGGTCCAAAGTCACCCAATTGGCTCTCAGACCTAAGGAAGAACTAGAACTCATTGTCTCCTGGCGGTTGGGTCAAAATCACCCAGCCCACTTTCCTGCCTAAGGCGGGACTAGAACTCACTGTCTCCTGGTGATTGGCCCTCAGACAGCACACATACCCCACAACGAATCCTTGGTCCTAGGAGAAAACGGCATCAGGGTTGTTTCACATCTTCAAAGGACAACCTTGTTCTGAAAACTTGTCCATTGAGTCGCTTCAGTTGGTCTGCTGAATATCTAGCACTGGGACTAGGTGGGACTACAACTCACCATCTCCTGGTGATTGGCCCAAAGTCACCCAATTGGCTTTCAGGCCTAAGGAAGAACTAGAACTCACCGTTTCCTGGTGATTGGCCCAAAGTCATTCAGTCAGCTTTCAGGCCTAAGGCGAGACTAGAACTCACCGCGGTCCTGGTGATTGGTTCAAAGTCGCCCAATTGGCTCTCAGACCTAAGGAAGAACTAGAACTCATTGTCTCCTGGTGATTGGCTCAAAGTCATCCAACCGGTTTTCATGTCTAAGGCGGGACTAGAACTCATTGTTTCCTAATGATAGGCCAAAAATCACCCAATTAAATTGCAGGTATGAGGTGAGACTAGAACTCACTGTCTCCTGATGATTGGCCAAAGTCGCCCAAGTGGCTTTCCCACCTAAGTCAGCACCGGAACTCACAGTCACCTCTCCTGAAGGAGAAGAGCAGCCAGGATAGGGAGCTCAGCCTCCCCCCCCCCCATGGCCAGAACTACAACTCCCATCATCCCCAACTGCGGCAGACCAAGCCTTGTGATGCCCTTCAGGATTATCCCCATTTTTGGAAGCCAGCTGCCTTCCTCCCCCTCCCAAGCCTAGGAGGAGGGTCCCCCTGGGACAGAACTACAACTCCCATCATCCCCCACCGGGCCAACCCAGGCCTTGCTGGGCCTTTAGGACGAACCCCACCACCCCTACCTTTGGGGGAGACAAGCAAAACCCACCCCCCAATTCAGAGGGAGGCTCCCTCTGGGCCAGAACTACAATACCCATCATCCCCCAACCGAGACAGGCAAGGCCTTGCTAGGCCTTTAGGACTTCCTCCCCCACCCCACTTCCGGGGGAGGCAGCAACAAGGCCCCGCAGTCGAGGGGGGGCAGAACTACAACTCCCATCATCCCCCAACAGGAGCAAACCAGGCCTCGCTAGGCCTTGAGGCCCACCCCCACCCCCACCCCACTCCCCACTTTCGGAGGCAGCCTGAAACCCCCCCCAGCCCCAGAGGGCGGCCCCCCTGGGGTCAAAGGTCAGCTGAGGGGGCCCTCCCTCCTTGTAAGGGCGACCCCCCACCCACTCAAGCCCGGCCTTTGTTCCCCAGCGAGAAGGGAGGGGCAGCCCAGCCCCCCCTTCTCCCAAACGGGCTCCGGCCCCTCAGTCCCCAGCCCTGGAGGGAGGGGGGGCGGCCTTCGAGGGAGGGGGGGGCGCGGCGGCAGCGGCGGGGGGGGGATGAGTTGCGCTTACCCACCGGAGGCGTCGAACGAGCGGCGAGCAGCAAGCGGGGCGCATGCGCAGAGCCGGGGCCTTTGGAGGGAGAGAGGGAGGGAGGGAGGGAGGGGGTGGGGAGGACGCTTTCCTTGCGCGACCGGAGAAGGGGGGAGGGAGAGAGAGAGAGAGAGAGAGAGAGAGAGAGAGAGAGAAAGCGCATGCGTGGCGAAAGGAGGTGTTTGAGTTTTTTTTTTCCCCCTTGCGCAGCCGAAGGGACGCAGCGCCCCCTGCGGCGGGAGGGGCGAGGGCGGGGCCAGGAAGACCGGCGCGCGTGCGCGACGGAAGGCGGAAGACGGAAACCGGAAATTAGAGCGGAATCCCGGAAACAAAACAACAGAAGCCACTTCCGGGTGCTTTGCCAGGCATCTCTTGCCTGGTTTCTCCCACCCCCAGAAGACCCCTCCCCTTCCCTGGAAGCCTCCCCAGAAGCCCCCTCCCCTCGCCCAAAGGTCTCTCAGAAACCCCCTCCCCTTCTCTAAAGGCCCCACAGTGGAACTGTTTGCCACCAGAAATTGTGGGTGGAGGCTTTTAAGAAGGGACTGGACAGCCAGTTGTCTGAAATGATACAGGGTCTCCCGTTTGAGCAGAGGGGTCAGTCTAGAAGACCTCTAAAGTCCCTTCCGCCTCTATTCTGATTGATTGATTGATTGATTGATTGACATGCAGGGATCGTGGTTTTGTGGGAACCACTAGGAACTGAGCAGCTCGGAGCTGAGATCAAAAGTATCATGCAGCCAACAATGGTCATAATGTTCAATAAAAGCATCACTTGTAATGTTGCCAGGTGTCCACTATTTGAGCGGACAGTCTGCTTTTTTCACTTTATGTTCACTATTTTTTTTCACAAAATAGTGGACATTTTTTTTATTCAAAAGCTTTATGATGAAATTAAAATGTAATTTAATATTTTACATATTATTATATTTGATGTTTTGAATTTTAAGTAAAGTTTTAAAGTGATTATTTTAATACGTGTTAAAATGTAAGAAAATATATAATTTAATTGTAATTTTTTTTTAAAATGTTTTTACTACTTACACACACACACACACACACACAAACACACACCCTTGTCTGCTATTTTTTGGAAGCAGACCTGGCAACCATTCACTTGGTGAGTCCACCATCTTTCTTGGACAAAAAAAGAAACAGCTGGCTGTGGAATTCTGGGAGTTGGTCCACACGTTTTTTAGGTGGCCATATTTGCAAAACACCGATTTAAAAGGGACATTTCATGTGTCCACTTTACCTACAAAATTCTCTCATAGAGAAAAGATTTTTAAAAATGATCTCTCAAGTGTACCAAAAATCAAGACAAAACAAAATATAAGCAAGTCAGAGGCCTTCCATTAGCAAACCCCCCAAAATAAACAGGTAGTCCTCAACTTATAACCATTCGTTTAGTGACCAGTTACAACGGCACTGAAAAAAGTGAGTTATTACCGTTTCTCACTTATGACTGTTGCAGCACCTGTGGTCATGTGATCAAAACTAGAACTGACTCATCTTTATTGCAGTGTCAAGTGATCCCCCCATGACAACCTTGTGATAAGCAACTCCAGAAGTTGTAGATGCTTCAACACTGGAGTTTTATCAGAAGAGTTTGTGCAACCATTTCTCTGAAATGTTTCAGGATGTCCAGCTTGAGCTGGGTGGAAGACCTCCAAGGTCCCTTCCATCTCTTGTCATTCTATGATTCTTTAAGGGTCTCCTGCTTGAGCAACTCTGTCCTTGTACAATTGTTAGTCAATGGGGAAGCCAGATTCACCGAAAATTCTATCTGAAGAATTGTTACTCTTGAACTAGTAGTAACAACTATTAGTAACAACTGCAGTTGTTCAGATAGTAACTGAAGAGTGACTATCTGAACAACTGCAGGGATCTACTTAACAATTGTGGCAAAAGAGGTTGTACAATGGGGCAAAGCTCACATCCCTGTCTCTCTTAGTGACGGAAATGTTGGGCTCAATTGTGGTCGTAATTCAAGGGCTAACTATACAACAGCTAAAATAAGGAATGCTGGGCAGTATCCTTTTCCATAGGTGTGGCTGAAGACTCTGGGATCCTAGGAACAAATAACTCCAGGGGCTTCCCCACAGCCCATCTTTCCCGCTACTGATGGCTCTGCCCTTCCGGTATTTCTGGGAAGGCCCCCATCCCTTAATAACCAAGGAAAGAAAGCCAGAACTTTAAGCAGATGCTTACCAAATAAATCAGGCTCCACATTTATTATCAAAAAGAACAGGAGGGGGAGGGGTCAAGGAAGCCAGAAGCGTGGAGAATATAGTTTGTGTCCATCAAGGTTACGGTGCTGGAAGAGATGAGGGTTAGTTGAGCCAGAAACCCGTTACTGGCTTGGAGGGAGGGACCTCAATTTAGTGCTTCAGTGAGCAGAGAGGTAGGTATCTCTGCAGGACGTCCTTCCCCCTCTCCCCGATTGTCCTCTGAACCCGAATACCGGGGCTGGCTTTGAGGGGAGGGGGGGCAGGAAACAGGGAGGGTCCCTCACTCCCCCATGTGTGTCCGCAAGTGATACTTGAGTGACTGCTTGTAGCGGAAGCACTTGGCGCACTCCGTACATGGGTACGGCCGCTCGCCAGTGTGTGCCCGCTGGTGCTCGAGCAGGTGATGCTTCTGGGTGAAATTCTTCCCGCACTCAGCACAGTGGTACGGCCGTTCGCCCGTGTGGATACGCTGATGCTCGAGCAGATGGTGCTTGCGAATGAAACCCTTGCCGCACTCGCTGCAGGCGTGGGGCCGCTCGCGGGTGTGCACCCGGTAGTGGTTGGTCAGCTTCGACTTCTCGCTGAACGTCTTGTCGCACTGGCTACATTTATATGGCCGCTCGCCCGTGTGAGTCCGTTGGTGTCGCAGCAGGTGGGACGGCCGACTGAAGGCCTTCCCGCACTGCGGGCAGATGAAGGAAAGCTCGGTTTTGCCAGCATGCACCCGCTGGTGCATGGCCAGCGAGATCTGCAGCCGGAAGCTCTTCCGGCACTCACCACACGAGTATGGGCGCTCACCAACGTGCGTGATCTGGTGCTTGCTCAAGCTCGACTTGTGGCTGAAGCTGCTGTCGCACTCGCTACACTTGTAGGGCTTGCCGGGCGGTGGGGGCGGCTGAGGCTGTTGCTTGAAGCTACGCTTGTTAGAGTAGGTCTGTCCACGGCGGGGCGGAGGAGCCACCCCACGCCGCGCCGTGTGCAGCCGCTGGTGCAGGAGGTACTGCTGCTTGAGGCGGAAGCTGAGGTCGCAGGCATGGCACTCGTAGGGCCCTTCCTTGAGGTGGTTACGCTGATGGATCATGTAGTTGATCCGCAGCATGAAGCTCTTGCCGCAGTCTGGACAGATGTACGGCCGCTCACGCGTCCGGTTTCGCTGCTGCAAGGTGACCGGCCGCATTTCAACACTATTGTCTCTCTCACAGAGCGGGGCGCAGATCCCCACGGTGGGTCGGGGTGGTTTGGTCACCCTCTGTTCTTCCCGTAGAACCTCCACGTTGCAAGTCAGCGAGCAGGGTGGCTCAGCCCGGGATGAAAACAACCCCCGGGTCTCCAAGCTGACGGGGTCTTCCTCCTCCTCTTCTTCCTCCTCCTCTTCTTCCTCCTCCTCTTCTTCTTCCTCCTCCTCCTCTTCCTCTTCTTCCTCCATTTTGATTACGATACCGTCATCTTGCAAAAAAGACAGAAAAGCAAAAGAAAATCATATTGTGCATGGAGAAGAAAAATCATTTAGGGCTCAAAACTTCCTGCGACGGGCAGGAGGACAAATCGAGGCAGTTACCATCCTCAAACATAGAAACTAAAACATTCCGGAGCCTCTCAAGGTATTTAAGTACAGGTAGTCCTTAACTTACAACCAAGGCATGGTGACTGGGGAATTCTGGGAGTTCAAGTCAACACCACTTAAAGCATACCAACTGGAGGATTCTGGGAGCTAAAGATACACTGACTGGGGAATTCTGGGAATTGACGTCCACGCCAGCTGGGGAATTCTCCACTCACCTGTACAGTTGCTGTGCTGCACAGTGACTCTCTTGATCTCGCCGAAGTTCACGTCATACTCGCTTCCTTCCTCCAGGTTATTCCCGGCAAAGTTTCCCAACGGGGTGGCCGCGCTGTAGGGGCTGCCGCAGGGGGCTTCGGGGTCCAGACCTTGGAAATCTCCCTCCGAACTCCTGGATATCTGATGTTGCTCCAGATCTCCGGGACATTCGTCAGAATGAGGCTCTTCCGTTTTGATCACCACCCTAATGCCAGCTGCAAGGAGGAAAGCATCAGAAAACCTTTGATTGGTCCAGTACAGGAGGTCCTCGTGACTTACAATGGTTCGTTTAGTGACCTTTCCAAGTTACAACTGAAACTTTGCCCTGAAAAAAGCAACTTAGGGCCATTTGCACACTTATGACCGTTGTGTGGACGAGGTCACAATTCAGACGCTCAGTGAACTGACTAATCTTTATGATGGTGGCACTGTCCCGGTGTTATGTAATCGACTTTTCCAACTGTCTGACAAGGAAGGTCAATGGGGAAGCCGGATTCACTTAATGACTGGGTTACTAACTTGACAACTGCAGTGATTCCTTTAACAATTCTGGGAGTTGAAGTCCAGCCCTCTTAAAGCAGGTGAAGTCTTAGAATGAAATGAGATTAATCTCATTCGGGATTAATCCTTGCCTCATCTAAAGATAATTTCATTTAATTTCCTTGCAAATCTCTTCCCAACAAAGGCAGACTCACCTGCTGTGGCATCGGGAAGTCTTCCCTGTTCTTCTGAGTCTTGATCCTCTCCATGGCATGAGTCGGTCATCCGCTCAGTCTGGGACAATAAGCCTGGCTTGGAAATGGCATAATCTGCAGGGGGGTTGGGGGCAGGGAAGAGGAGAGAGGGGTCAGCCCTTGGATTTAGGGCCAGGTGACCAGACTCGGATTCAAAATGCACTGGGGGGCGGGGGGGGTGTCAGGTATGAGGAGGGGGTAGAAGCAGGGAAACATATGACGTGCTTGAGGAGAAAGATAGCATGTTGTGCCCTGGGCACTTAAAGCCGATGATAGGGGGAGATGGGGAGAGGGAAGGAGAAAGAAAGAGAGAGAGAGAGAGAGAGAAGAGGGAAAGAAAAAGAAAGAGAAAGAAAGAAAAAGGGAGGGAGGGAGCAGGAGGGAGGGAGCAGGAGGGAGGGAGCAGGAGGGAGGGAGCCCCCCCCAAGCAGAAGATCATTACAGAATCATGGAATGACAAGAGTTATAAGGGACCTTGGAGGTCCTCTAGTCCAACCCCCTGCTCACCCAGGAAACCCTAGGCCCTTTGAGACAGGTGGCTGTCCAGTCTCTTCTTGGAAAACTCCAGTGATGAAGAACCCACAACTTCTGGTGGAAAGCAGTTCCACTGGATAATTGTCCTCACTCTTAGGACATTTCACCTTAATTCCAGGTTAATTGCAGACCACCCACCCACCACCCAACTGGGGCAAGAGCTGCGCCCCCTTACCCAGAGAGACCAGGGACTGGTGGTTGCCCTTCATCAAATTCTTGTAGAGTTCCTTCTGCCATTCCTCCAGTTTCTCCCATTCCTTCTCGTTGAAGTAGACCGACATGTCGTCAAAGGTCAGAGGCACCTGGAACCACAAAACTTGGCATTCAAAAACTAAAACCTCTTTCCATCTTCCCTTCCTTCCTTCCTTCCTTCCTTCCTTCCTTCCTTCCTCCCTCCCTCCCATGGTCAAAATTCGGATTTGCTTGGTGACCAACTCATGATGGTTGCAGTGTCCTGGGGTCACGTCATCCCCTTTTGCAACCTTCCAACGAGCAAAATCAACGGGGAAGCCAGATTCGCTTTACCACCGTGTTACTGATGTAACAGCTGCGGTGATTCACTTAACAACGGTGGCAAGAAAGGTCATAAAATGGGGCAAAACTCACTTAACCACTGAATCGCTTAGCAATGGAAATTCTGAGCTCAATTAAGGTTGTAAGTTGAGGACTACCTGTGTTATTATTTTCTCTACTGCCTTGCAGGTATGCTGGGGGCTTCTATACCGGGGACAAATTCCCGGGATATGTCTAATCACACTTGGACAAATCAAAGGCAGGATGGGGTGTAAAACTGGCGGCCCAAGGACCGGATGCATAACGCGCAGGCCATGCCCGCCCCAGCTCCGTAAGGGGAAAAAACATGCCGCAACATGTCACGTGACGGCAATGTGAGGCGGCAAGTTTGGCACCTGTGTTCTAACTGAAGGCCGAAGCTGGCTGGCTTCTAGGAATCAACACCCTGCACCTATCTGGGGTTGTGACACAATGAGCAAGAAAACCTCACAACGAACAAAAGAGCTTCTGTCCATTCGTCCAGAGTTCCCCAACCTTTCCAGGTTGGTGACCTGGAGAGGGGTGGATTTTTGGGGGGACGGGGCAGTGTATGTGGGCCTGCGTGCACACACAGAAGCACCCTGATGTTTCCAGCGACGCTGGTATGATCCGTGAGTACCCACCACGATGCTGGCGGGAGTGGGGCCATGTGCACCTGCAGAGCAACACACACCTCCTGCCTCCTCACACGGCCCAGTGGTGATTAGCCTGCGGCCCTGTAATGGGCCACGGATCACAGGTTGGGGACCCCTACATTAGTCCAACACACACAAACACACCCACACATCCACACACCCACATAGAGGGGCAGCCTGGCTTCTCGCCGAAGCCAAGTCCTCGAGAGGACCAAGGCTGATTCTGCTAGGGTCATTGGCACATTCCGTGAGACTCTCCATCCCTGCTTGCGGCCCTATTATGTCCAGGGACCCCAACATTTGGGGCACCAGGGTCTGGTTCTGTATCCCAGACCAGTCGAGGGGGAACGTTAGTTTTGCAGGCCGCCTGGTTCCTAAGCGTGTCCCGATGGACTTCGCTCGTTTGTGCAACTTGATTCCTGGCGAGCTGTGGACCAGTTCTGAGATGAGAACTGACACCAGGCTGCAGACCGGTGCAGGGGCGATGACCGGTACAGGGTTACGGATCAGGGCAGGGGTGAGGACCATGGCAGGGATATGAGGACCGGTGCCGAGGTGCGGATTGATGTGGTCCATAGCCCGCGAATTGGAAACTCCCTATCTAAATCAACGTCTCATTCCGCTGAAGTCCCGGGACGAATTTCACGAGCCGAACCTACTTTCGGGGTCTCGCCCTTAGAACCTGGCGGGAAGCGCAGGATCCAGAAGTTGCGGTTCTTCAACAGGTTCTCCATGTTTTCTAAGCGGCGTTGCAGCAGGCCATATTCCTGAATGAGGGTCCCCAACGCAGCCCACTTGCTCTCCAGCCGGCTGCCGATCTCCCCTGTCGTCTTCTCGCAATCCAGAACCTTTTTCTCCACCGTCCCGGTTCTGCCTTCCAGGTCCAGCAGGCGGGTTGTGTGCGAATCTACCTTCTTCTCCATGGCTTGGAAGGAGGCCACCAAGGTCAGGGCGATCTCGGCCGCTTGGTCCTCCCGGTCAAAGATTTGGTCGGAATCAGCGGGCATCGGTGGAAGACAACAACGGGCGGGTGCTGCATCCCGTTGAGATGCCTGCTGGGGAGGATGAAGAGAGGGGACAAATTTACGAGGGTACCACCAGTGCTTATGACGCCATGTCTCCCCATGCCGCCCGGTAGTTACTCCTCAACTTACAACGGTTCATTTAGTGACCGCTCAAAGTTACAACGGCCCCCCCTTTTTCACATACAACCTGTCAAAATTCCAACGCTGGGTATCCAGCTCATATTTACGACGGTCGCTGCACCCCGTGATCCCCTTTTGCGACCTTCCAATAAACAGGAAGCTGGATTCACTTAATAACCATGTGACTCACGGTTAACAAGCATAACAATTTACTTAACCGCGGCAGGAGATGTCACAAAATGCCCTTAACAAACGTCTCACTTTTTTTGACCCCAGAAATTTTTGAGGTTCAATTGTGCTTGTCAGTCAAGGACTAACTGTTTATGGAAATAGGCACTTTGGCCATTTTGATTTTATTATTACATTTATTTGCCGTCTGTCTCACCTCTGCACTGTTCCCCAATTCCCTGGAAGATTATCAATAGATTATCAGTAGTCCTTGACTTACAACAGTTCGCTTAGCGGCCATTTGAAGTCACAGCGGTACTGAAAAATGACCGTCACCGCATCCCCGCAGTCGTAGGATCAAACACGCAGGTGCTCAGCAACTGACTCTTATTTAAGATGGCTGGAGAGCCCCAGGGGTCTCCTTTTGCGACCTTTCTAGCTGGCTTTGGGCAAACCAAGTCAAGGATTTGCTTAATGGCCACACAATTCACTTAACAACTGCTGCAGCGGCTCTCTTAAAGTGCATGGGGGAAAAGGTTGTTTAAACAAGTGGGAGCCTCTTCGCTTAGTGATGGAAACGCTGGTGCCAGCTGCGGTTGTAAGTCAAGGACATATGGTTTTATATGGAATCCTCTTTAGTTGAAGGTTTCTGTTCTTGGAAGAGGGAAGACTAAATGATGTTTAATTATGTTGAGGAATCGGATCGCATTGTCTCTTTTTTCAGGGCTGGTCCAACTTCAGCTGGCCCTGAAAAAAGGGACTTTCAAACGGTCACTAAATGAACCGTCGGAACTCAAGGACAACACACTTGAAATATAATTCAAATTCAAAATTTATTCAATTGAAGGCAAAATAAACATATCCCGTAAATGAGGGAGCTGCAAGACAGCCAAACAATATAAATTAAAATACAATCAAAAGCCAATTTAAACGTTTTGCAAAAAACCAGATACCTGTCATTCATCAATCAATGATAGGTGTCTGATTTTTTTCCCGGTTTTTAAATTCCCTCTTCGGAAGGGAATTCCATAAAAATGGTGCCATCATTTTGTAAACAAAATGCCAACCACAGGAAGTCCTCAAGTTATGACCACAAGGGAGCCCCAAATTCACGTTGCTAAGTGAGACATTTCTGAAGTGGCTCTCGCCTCGTTCTACGACATTTCTGGCCACTGTGGGTAAGTGAATCCCTCCAGTTGTTTACGTGAGTAATATGGTCGTTAAATGAATCAGACTTGGGTCGCAAGAGCGGATCACATGAGCCCCCTGGGAGATTAAGCAAATTGAGTTTCTGCCCCCACTGACAACTTTGCCTGTTGGAAAGGGGATTGCTGCGACCGTCGTAAATACGAGCCGGTTGCCAAGCATGCGAATTTTGAGGCACGACAGTCGTTAAGTGTGACACAAACGGTCCTTAATTATCCACCTTTTTTTTTTTCAGGGACATTGTAACCAGGAACGGTCCCTGAATGAACCAACGCAGGCCCCAAAGAAATATTTAACTTTTTTTTTTTTTAAAGTCAAATTTTTATAGCTTTTTGGCAGCTTGTCATCCATCTGTAAAACGGGCGGCCGAATAAATGAGATAAATAAATATAAATATAGGCAACATAACAAGGGGGAAAACATATTTTTCCATGGTTGAGAGGAAATTTAGCTTCCTTTTTTTCTTTCTTTCTTTCCTTTCTTTTTCCCTTTCCTTTCCTCCTACCTTCCGTCATTACTTCCTTCTTCCCTCCTTTCCTCTTCCCTCTTTTCCTTCCTACTCTTTTCTTTCCTTTTTCCTTCATTCCCTCCCTACTTCCTTCTTTCCTCACTTCCTTTTTCTTCCTCCCTTTTCCCTCCCTTCATTTCTTCTACCCTTTTCTTCCCTCCTTCTACCCTCCCTTCCTTCCTTTTCCTTTGTCCTTCCTTTTTGTTCCTTTCCCTTCCTTCCATCCTCCCTTCTCCCTTTTCCTTCTCCCTTTCCCTTCCTTTTTCCTTTTCTTTACTTCCTCCTACCCTCCCTTCCTTTTCCTTTCCACATTTCCTTTCCTTCCTTCCCTCCTTTCCCTTCCCACCTTCCATCATTCATTAATTCACTACTTCCTTCTTCCCTCCTGTTCTTTTCTTTCTTCCCTTTTCCTCCCATCCTCCCTTCCCTTTCTTCCTTTCCTTCCTTCTACCTTCTGTTCCCTTCCCCTTTTCTTTCCTCCTCCCTCCTTCGTTCCCTCCCTCCCTTCATACATTCATTACTTCCTTCTTCCCTCCCTTCCCTTTTCCTTCCTTCCTTTTCTCCTTCCTTCCTTTACTTCCTTCTACCCTCCCTTCCCTTCCTCCTTCCTCTCTTCCTTCCTTCTTACATACATTACTTCCTTTCCTCCTTCCTTCTTCCCTCCTTCACTCCTATTCATACATTCATTACTTCCTTCTACCCTCCCTTCCCTTTTTCTTTCCTTCTTTCCTTTCCTCATTCCTTCCTCCCTCCCTTCCTTAGTACATTCAATACTTAATTCCTTTTCCCTTCTTTTACTTCCTTACTTTTCTTTCCTTCCTTCCTTTTTCCTTCCTTCATTTCCTTCCTTCTACCCTTTCTTCCCTTCCCTTCATCCTTTCCTCCTTCCTTCCCTTCCTCCATTTATTCCTTTCCTTTCCTCCTTCCTTCCGTTCCTTCCTTCCTTCTTCCCTCTCTTCCCTTTCTTTTTTAGCATCCTCTGACAGTTCTTCTCTGTAGGGCATCTCTCATCAAAAATCAGTTAGTCCTCAAATTACAGCTGTTTCATTTAGTGACCGTTTGGAGTTAGAACAGCGCTGGGACCGTTGTTTGATGCTTACGACCGTGGCAGCATCCCCCCACCCCATGGTCACGGGCTCAAAATCCAGATCCTTAGCAACGGATTCGAATTCATGACAGTCGCAGTGTCATGACGTGATCCCCTCTCGTGACCGTCCGACGAGCGAAGCCTGATTCCCTTAACCACTGCCTGAGTAATTTAACCCATGCGACGACTCGATTAACGGCCCAGGCAAGGAAAGTCATAAACCGGGACAAGCTCCTTTAACAAACGTTTCACTGGGCTCCGTTGTGGTTGTACCTCAGGGAATACAGAATATAGAATAATTACAGAATTAGAATGAATAGAGTGGGATGTATCAATAGAGAAGAGAAGAGAAGAATATAAAATAAACAGAAACAGAAAGAAAATAGAAAGAAAAAGGAAATTGGAATGGAATAACAAAGTTGGAAGCGGAGGTCCAGTCTCCAAGCCAAGCCCCAAGAAGGGTGGCAGGCAGCAGTCCAGCCTTGGGCTTCCAAGCGGGGGTCAAACTCTGGCCCAAGGACCACCCCCCCCTATATTTAGGGGAGGGTCCTTAAGCCAAAGGCAGCCTCTGGGGGTGAACAGTCTCCCTGCCAGGCCCCAAACTGGCAAAAGAAAAAAAGCAGCAGTCCAGCTTCGGCCACTGCCCCAGCGGAGGGGGTGGCATCCCAAGGAGGGAACAGCCGCTCCTTCCCTCTTACCCCCGCCGCCCCGCCCCGCCCCGCCCGCAACTGCTCTTCCCGGTACACCCCTCCCCCCGCGCGCTCTCCTGGCGTCGCTCTTCCCGGTATACCCCCCCCCCGCCGCGCGCTCTCTACGCGCCTCCAGCGGCTCTTCCCGCTACCCCCCCCCGCTCCGTTGTCAGACGGGCCTTCTGGGGAGGGCGTCCGAAAGAGGGGGGGGGGGTGCCGTCAGGTTTCTCCCCCTCCATCCCTCCCCCCCCTCTGGAGGTCCACCCCCCCTCACCTGGGCCGGCGGCCCCCCCTCCATGGTCCTTTGTTGCCCCCCCCCCCGCGACGGGGCGCAGCGCCGCACAACGAGATTCAGCCGGGCGAGGAGGAGGAGGAGGGAGGGGGAGGAGGAGGAGGAGGAGAAGGCGCCGCGGGGTCCTTGCGACCGCCGAATGGCTTTGCCTGCCCGGCTGCGCCTGCGTAGACGGACTCCGCCGCTGCGTCAAAACCGCCGGCGCTCTAGAGTTCAGGTTGGAGTACGACCCGCTGTACGTGCGGTTCCCCCGCGCAGTCAAATGTCACAGATACACGCACCCGCCCTTGCTAGGCTTTATTTATTTTTACACGGATCCGTTTTGGGTGACTCCACCCCCCACCCCCAAATTAAATCTTGTGTTCATCGCCAGGGAAGCCGGCCCGATTGGAGTCGGGCGGTTGGAGAAATGCAATCCATCCCGCTGGGAAATTGAGCTGCGTTTCAAGGGAAGAGATGGGTTGATCTCTCCAATATGGATTCTATGATTTGCCAAGTAACTGAATTAATTAAATGATAAATTAATAACAGGGAAGAAATAAAATGAAATGAAGATAAAAATAAAACCATTGTGAATACTATCCAGGTTTAATAACCGTTCAATGAATAATAAATTTAATTAAAAATATTTAAAAACATTAACTTTAATACCATATTTCCCCAAAAATAAGACCCTGTCTTATATTTTTCTGAACCCTGAAATAAGCGCTTGGCCTTATTGCCATGTGCTCAAAAGCCCGATTGGGCTTATTATCAGGGGAGGTCTTATTTTGGGGGAAACACGGTATTATTACTAAAAATATTAACTATTGATATATTCATATAAAAATATTGATATATTCATATTTAATATGTATATAGACAATATTAAATATATTTTATTATATATATATATTACTTAATATTACATATAAATTAATATTAATTTATTAAATTATATTATTTTCTTAAACACTGCAAATAATTTATAATAAAAAATTTAATCTAAAAACAAAAATATTATCAATGTTTACTAATGGTTTAATTAATAATAAATTACCAATATTAATTTCTTGTTAAATATTAAATATTATTCATAATATTAATGTATTATACAATTAAATGATGAAATATTGGTTATTTTTATATTTTAATAACAATATTAATAGAATGTAAATATACATTGCAATAATGTAATATACATTGTAATATAATTTATATGTGAAATATATGTATAAATTATATAATGTAAATAGATAATATAATATTAATGGTATTTTTTATTAATATATGAATTTAGTAACTTTAATAAAATATTCTTTAATAAATCAATAAAGATTGGTACTAAATAAGTATTAAATAAATGAAGTAGGCGGGTGTGGGGAGGGGGCAAAAATCCGAATCCCGACCTCTGTGGGGCCAATTGCTCCGAGCCCCTCTTGCAAGCCAGAACCCTCCTCTCGTGGTCGATGGGGAGCCGGAAGCGTCAATGTGGTTTCACTGGAAGCTGTCCTCTTGAGAGGGAAAAGTGTGGTGCAGACAGGAAGAGTGACCTCCTCCAGCTACCGCCTGCGGCGCTGCCGCAGAACGAAGTGGGAACTGCAGTTGGGGAGGACCAGGGAGAATCTGCTTTTCCTGCAATGCTGCAAAAGGGTAATTCCAGGCTACCTGATTTTCTTGCCTCTGAGTTACCCCATTTTGGATCCTGGAAATCCTCCAATCCTTAATTTACAACCAGAGTTGGTATACAGGCGGTTTGCACCGGTTCAGGTGAACCGGTAGGGGAAATTTGGGCTGGGCCGCCAAACTGGTAGCGACCTCTGGTGGTCCTGCCTGCCCCCCCCGCCTGGCTGCCCAGTCACCACTCGCTCGCCCCGCCCTCCAGCTCGATGCTCACCCACCTGTTCAAACGCTCACCCCTTCCAGCCCTATACATTGCCTAAGCTTCACCACGTGACCCAGCTACTCGCCTCACCAGTTGCCTCGCCTCACTCGCACAGCTCACCAAAGGTAAGCAATGCATGCCACTCACTCGCCCTTCACCTTGGGTCGGGGGCCAGGGACATGCCATTAACCGAGGCCGCAGAGCCACTGCCTGCCTCGGCCATTCCCCGGCTCCGGCCTTGTCCCAGAGCCGCCTCCCGCTCACCGTCCGCCTCAACTGGGTGGGGAATGTGCCATTCCCCAGCTCTGGCCTTGCCCTGGAGCCTCTGCCCACTCACCACCCACTCTCCCTTAAGCACGACATGTCACCCCGTTTCCCCTCCTTCAGAGGCCTGGCCCTTAATCTTCCCACTTCCTCCCCCATGACCGCCTCTTTCGTCATCCCTGTTGTGGCTCCGTTACCTGAGCCTGTGTCATCAGCAGGAGAGGACTCCGACAGTGAAGGAGAGGAGTTGGCAAGGCCTCCCTCTCCAGGACCCTCCTCTCTGGCAATGCCTTCGGTGTCCGCCGAAGGGCAAGAGATAGGGCCAGGGCCAAGCATGTCCACGCAGCCACAGGTGGACAGTGATGAGGGTAATGAGTCTTGGCTGGATCCTCGGCAGCGTCGCAGAGATAAGCACGCGTAACAGAAGAAAAGGCATGCCAGAGATTAGGCTGAGTCACTGGACCACACCCCACAGGGTATAAAAGGGGGTGAGGTGGCCATTCAGACTCTGTGACGGACAAAACTAACTACTATCGAGTCACATTGCATCTTTGGAAACATTATCGGCCTTGGATTTATTTTACGAACTGGACAATTCTTGACTATGGGCATTTTGTTTATTGAGTAAAAGTTCTTGGCAAGCAGCTACTGGGTTGCTGCCAACTGTCTTATCGGAGGAATTGGTTGTCTGCCAGTTTATTTAACCCCCGGCTGTCTGTTTGTGTGTGTGTGTGAAACGGGGACAGAACAGGTCCCCTGCCGCGATCTTACCTTGCTCCCGTGGCTGGCTGCCAGGGAAGGCAAGCCAGGGCTGAACTGTCACCGCTAGGCACCCCATTGCCTCCTGCTGCTGCGTCGGACGGACTTGCCCGAGCAAGTCTGAACAGAGGGGATCAGCAGGCAATAGGGTGCACCTGCGCGGCCGGCACATAGTACAAAGTGGTGGTAGCAGTGCATACAAGAAGCGGAGCAGAACTGGAGGTCATAATTTTCACTGCAAGAAGCCTTCAGCCGCCGCATAGTTTTTTTTTTTTTTTGGTGCAGCTGGAGCTCCCTTTTTGTGACTCTCCGACAAGCAGAGCCCACCGGAAAGCCAGCTTCACTTCCCGACCGTGTCCCTAACCGAACAACTCTGGTGATTCGCTTAACGATGGTGGCAAGAAAGATCGCCAAAGGGGGCCCAAACTCATTGAACAACAGTCTTGTTGGGCTCAATTGTGGTCGTTGAGGACTTCCTGTATCTTCCATACCCTACAGTGCTGTCTTTGTATCTTGTGTTTTGAAAATTCAATAATTTTCAAGCTGGTCACGTGTCCTTAAGTGAGAATTTTGGATTTTATTGTATGATTGCTTCCCATTGGCCTCTTAACAACCCATTGCAGATAAATTATGTGGCACTTGCGTGTCCCTTCCTGTTGCATTATTCAACCTGACCTAGTTTGCGGGAATACACACAACCACAAAAAAGAACAATTTCCCATCCCTGTTGCCTCATTATATGTGAATTGAGCTGCAACTTTGTCCATCTCAACACCCTTGATGAATAAAAAGCGGTAATTCAGCTTTGCAGAAGAATTATTTGTAACAGTATTTGCAAGATATAAACTGATTTAATTAACTATTTCATTTTATTTCCTTTGTGTATCACAGTTATGAACCGCCCGTCTCCCTCATAGAAACATACTGAGCAATGTACAATATACAACAATAATGCATGTGGGCCTTGACTTAAAACAGTTCCATCTAGCGACCATTCAAAATGTCAACAGCCCTGAAAAAAAGATGACTTAAGACCCGTTTTTCACACTTACAACTGTTGTAACCTCTCTGCACTGAGGTTATCAAAATTCAAACATTTGACAACTGACTCATATTTATGACAGGTTGCAGTGTCCCGGGGACACACTTATGACTGTTGTAGCATCCCCACATAGACGTAATCAAAACTCAGATGTTGGGCAACTGACTCATCTTTATGACAGTAGCCGTGTCCCAGGGTCACGAGATTCCCCTGGGCAACCTTCCGACCAGCAAATTCAACGGGAAATCCCGATTCATTGAACAATTGTGTTGAGCTGCGGAGATTCGCTTAAAACGGTGGCGAGAAATGGGGGTACAGATCACTGGACAAGCTTTTGTCTTGGCCACAGAAATGTTGGCCTCAATTTTGGTTGTATGTCAAGGATTCGACCGATTTAGGCATGAGCAATAAAGCAGCTTAGCCTGGAATTTAAGGCGTGTCCTGATTCTTCGCGCCTGACCTTAGGCAAATTAAACATGGGTGGACTTCAACTCCCAGAATTCCCCATCTCCCTCCTCACACAGAGGAAGTCAACCTGGGATGAAAACAGAGAATTAAAAACTCAACCTCCAGGAACTGAACACAACAACATTAGAGCCTCCTGTCAAGAGTATTGCAAGAGAGGGTAAAAATCACGATTGGGCAGGGGGCCATTTTGACTTTTTTGACCCACTCTGTACCTAGGTCTCAGAAAAGGTCAAGGAATCGGTCATGTAAGGAGAAATTGGTCCAGAATGGGATAGGGTCTCCTGCTTGAGCATGGAGCTGAACTAGAAGACTTCCATGCTCCCTTCCTACTCTTGTTATCACCATGGGTCTTGAGCCCCTTCTGCCTCCAGCTCTAGGGTTCAAGGATGTGACCAATGATAGTCCTGTGCTTGGTTCAAGATGGCTGCCTAAACTCTGCTTCCCAGCCGCCACCCCCCATCTGGTTCTCCCTTGGGATCTGCTGAACGGTTTACGGGGGATACGTCTCCTGTCCAAGTCCAGACTCTACATCATCTGCCCGGACCCCGATTCCACCCTGTTGGCCATGCCCATTCGTCTGAGTGGGCTGATTTTCAAGCCAAATTGCCTCCCCCTCATGCAGGCGCTGGTGTCCCACCAGATGCTGCTTACGGGTGAAGCTCTTTGGGCAAAGCGGGCACCGGTAAGGCCTCTCGCCCGTGTGCAGCCGCCCATGGGTGGCGAGGTGCTCCTTACGGATGAACGTCTTCCCGCACTCCCCGCAGGTGTATGGCCGCTCCCCAGTGTGGATCATCTGGTGCCGTAAGAAATTCGAGTGGTGGTTGAAAGCCCGGCCACACTGGCCACAGATGTAATAGCCAGTGTTTTTGGCGACCGCGTGAGTACGTTCATGAAGGTGCAGGTTGATTTTCAGCCGGAAAGTCTTTTTGCACACAGCGCAAGTGTGCGGCCGATCGCCCGTGTGCCAGAGGCGGTGTTTGCTCAGGCTGGCCTGGTGGGGGAACCAGCGCCCACAATCTGGACAGGTATACGCCCTGACCTCTGGCTGGGGATGTTGTTTGGGACTGTCCCTGTGGTCTGGAGAGACCCGAAGATGGGATTGTTGGTGCAAGGCGCACTGTTCCTCATACAAGAAACTCTTACCACAATCGGGACACACATATGGCGCTTCGCCGGGAAGCACCCCTTCCTGGACGACGATGGTGGTGAAATTTGCGATATCTCCTCCAGATTCAGCTGACTGTTCTAGTGCACTGGTCCCGCTATCTACCGGCACCAAGCCCTCCTCTGAAGAGGGCGACACGTCATGTTCCGAAGACCCAGGTGAGGGGCTGAACTGATCCAGGTTTCCAGGCTCTGTCTCAGCTATGGCAGATGTCGGCAAGAGGATAGCAGCTTCTAGGGAAAAGGATCAGAAAACAAAACATTTGGGAATGCTTTTGGAATTGTTGCCCAAGGGAATGGATTCCCTGAAAATTACCTGCTCTGTCTTTTTGGATGTCTTCTGCTTCACCAGAGGGTCCTCGATGCTTGCCACTTAAAGGTGCCCCACCTTCGGTCGGGGACAATGAAACAGATTTTGAGCTAGCACAATCTGGAGGGGGGAAGATAGGGAGAAAGAAAGAGACAGAGAAGAAAGGAGAGGAGAGGAAATGGGAAAGGGAAAGGAAAGCGGGAGGGAGAAAAAGAAAGGAAATGGGAAAGGAAAAGAAAAGCAAAGAAGGAAAGGAAAAGGAAAGGAAAGAAGGGAAGGGAAAGGAACAGATAGAAAGGGAAAAGGAAGGGAAAGGGGAAAGAAAGAGAGGGAGAAAAGGAAAGGAAATGGGAAAGGGAAAGCAAAGCAAAGAAGGAAAGGAAAGGAAAGAAAGGGGAAAGGAAAGAAAGGAAAGAAAAGGGAAAGGAAAGGGAAAGGAAAGGGAAGGGAAAAGGAAAGAAAGGAAAGAAAGGGGAAAGGAAAGGAAAGGGAAAGGAAAGGAAAGGGAAAAGGAAAAGGAAAGGAAAGAAAAGGAAAGGAAAGGAAAGGAAGAAAGGGCATGAAAATTCTCATTAGTTCAAGGCACTCAGCAGTTAAGCCAGTCTTATGACCACAATTCAGCCCCACATTTCCCTTGCTAAGTGAATCTTCCTCCGGTTTATGACTTTTCTTGCTACAGCTGTTAAGCGAATCGTTGCATTTGTCAAGTTAGTAACACTGTCGCAAAAGTGAAGCTGGATTTCCCCGTTGACTTTCCTTGTCGGAAGGTCGCAAAAGATGACCTCATGATCCCGGGACAGAACCGTCATAAATACGAACCCATTGCCAAGTATCTGAATTTTGATCACGTGACCACAGGGATCTGCAATGGTTGTAAGTGTGAAAAATGGCAATAAGTCCCTTTTTTTTCAGTGCCGTTTTAACTGCAATGGTCCCCAAAATCAAGATTGTTTCAGTTTTCCTATTTCTGACAAATTTTCGACGTGATCCAAATTCGGATTCTTGGCAATGGACTTGAATTTATGACGGTTGCAGTGTCCTGGATTGCGTGATCCCTGTTGCCGATCTCCTTCTGACAAGCAAAGTCAAGTGGGGAAGACTGTTCTGTAATAACCATGTTCCAGTGGAAGAACTGCCACGATTCACTGAACAAACAGGGAAGGAAAGCTTATAAAACATGGGGGAAACTTCCCAACCGTCAAGCTTAGCAATGGATGTTTTGAGGCTAACCGCGGTCATAAGTTGAGGACTATTTTTTTTCTCATGGTCACTAAGTTGAGATTCTGTCCCTTCTTGTTCACCCAATACAATAGGCCAGGTGTAACTTTCCAGGTAGGATGAGACCTAATCCCAATTTATTTAGGTCACCTCCGAGACTTGGCCCACCCACCCCTCACCCCCTTTACCCGTTGAAACCAAGGACTCCGCAGTCTTCTGGCGCTCCTTTGGACCAGAGTTCGAGTCCTTGCACTCCTGTTCCGAGCAGTAGACCGAGACGTTGCCGAAGTTCACAGGAACCTGAATACGGAAGCCGGGAGATCCTAGATCAGCTGGGGAGGGTGTGGTTTCCCCCAAAAATGTGCCCCGCTCCTGGGGCCAGCCACCCCATATCTAAGCCCCCCACCACACACACACAGAGGCAGTTGGCAGTGTTGTGGTCCGCCAGCAGCCTGCAGACCTCGCAGAGGAGTTGGACAGCGATGAGGCTGAGGAAGAACATGGGCCAGTCCTGGAGGCTGGGGAAGGCCTGGATGAGGGCTCTGCGTCAGAGGCAGAGATGGGGCCAGGACCATCGGGGAGCGATGCACGGACTCCGGAGCCTCCAGAGGCTGACAGCAGAGAGGCAGAGGAACAGGAGGAGCTTGTTCCTAGTGCACGTATGAGAAGAGCTGCCAGAAGGCAGGAGCAGCTAAAGCAGAGAGGACGACTCGGGAGTAAGGCCAAGAAATGATTGGCCCCTCCCATAAAGCTTAAAAGACCAGTGACGGCTCTTGGCCTCTTTGTCGGAAAACAACCGTTGAGAGAATTGCTTCTTGTTTGGCTGTAGTTATTTCTTCTGTTCCTGAACTGTTGCCAAGAAAAACCTTTGGCAGTTTGCCTCATTATCCCAAGGTCAGAGATAAACTAAAGACTGGTGTTTTGAGAACTTTGCTTTCATTTAATTTGGAATACGCTGAGAACGAGTTAATTCTCAGCTGTTTTCATAAAATCTGTTTGTTTTTTGGAACTGTTTTGCATTTAATATCAACTACGTGGGCCTGAGTCACAACACCCTGTCTGTTTGAATCTGACAGACATTACATCCAAGCTCTCGTTCTACAAGTGTTACCCATTTCCTGAACTGTTGCAATGCCTCAGTCTTATTTTTCAGTAAATAACAATATCCACAGCTACTGCAAGAGCAGAATGAAAGCGAGTGAAATGTCTGACTTTGTGAGTCTCCTTACATTCCTCCTTTTAATGTGTTAGTTTGTTTTTACAATTTTTTTTTAGTGTTTTGAAATAATTTTAAGGTTTTAATTGTAATTTTTTTAAAAATTGTGAACAGCCCAGTGTTGTTTGCGAAGATAGGCGACTGTAGAAATAGAGATAGAGATACATGAGATAGATGGGATAGATAGAAAGAGAGAGAGAGAGAGAGAGAGAGAGGTAGGTAGGTAGGTAGGTAGTTAGGTAGATAGATCAGACAGACAGACAGACATGGATAGATGATATACATAGACAGACAAACATAGAGATAGATAAATAGAGAGAGAGAGAGAGAGAGAGAAAGATGAGAGGTATCTGGATAGATATAGATAGATATGGATGGATGGGAGATAGATAGAGTGGGAGATGAGAAATAGATTACAGACAGACAGACAGATTACAACTCTGATATGCTGTTCAGGATTCAAGCGAGGACTGGGTCCGAAAACCTCCTCGCCCTCAATCCTCACTCCCAGATGTCCTGTTCTGCCCTTGCCACCAACCCCATCAAACGTAGTCTATTTCATTGCTCAAGCCACAATTGCAGGTACCGCTAGATGTCTCCATCCTGTCTGTCAGCATTCTGATGCTGCCATAAAAAGGAGGAGACGAGGATTGACTTTTCACCTACTTATTTTCTCTGTAGATAATATCACCTAGGAGATGGGATGGGAGGGGGGACATTCCTGTGGGGTGAGGTCAGAAGCTGGGGAGACTGACTTGGAAGATGGCCAATGAGAAGATGAGAATTGGGGATTCTAACCTGCAGGGTTTCCCCTCCGGTGCCTGGTGGGACATTCAGCACCCAGAAGTTCTCATTCTTCAACCTCTCCTCCATCTTCTCCACCCGCTGGTGCAGCTGTCCGAAGGCCCGAACCATCGTCTCCAGCGCGTCCAGATGGGGCATGAAATCGGTCACCACCTTCTCCGTGACGGAGAGCTTGTGCTCTGCCAGATCGGCCCGCCGTCGCAGCATCCGGAGCTGTCCCGTGTGAACATCCACTTTCCTCTCCATCGCCTGCATGGCTGCCAGCAACGTCCAGAAGGAGATTTCGGTTGTTTGGTGGTGGGACGCCGGTTCGCATCCAGGCTTTGGGGGCATCCAGAAGAATCCTGGTGGTGGCGGCGGCAGGACAGCTGGGTTCCACTGGGGGCGGAAACGGTCAATAAAGACCACCCAAACCCTCTTCCCCTGCTCTCTGAGCATGAGCCTCTACGGCAAATCCTAAGAAATATTTGCTTCACGGCCATTCAGCACTGAAAAGAGGGGAGTCCTCACACTTACAACTGTCATGTCCTCCAAATCAGGGTACGGGGAGTCCTCGACAAACGACTGCAATGGGCCCCCAATTTCTGTGGTTAAGCGAAGAGACTTGTGAAGTGTTCTTTCCCCATTTTATGACCGTTCACACCACTGTTGTTCAGTGAATCCCGGCGGCTGTAAAGTCGGTAACATGGATAATGATGAACTGTGGCTTCCCCACCGACAGTTCAGCGAATTGGTCCAGTCTTAAGTGAATCTGGCAGTTGTTAAGTGAATCCGGCTTGCCCCTTTGTGGTTATTTGTTGGAGAGTTGCAAAATGGGGATGGCATGATGCCAGGACACTGCAACCGTCATAAATCCAAATTTTGATAATGTGACCATGGATTGCCACAGTTGTAAGTGGGAAAAAGTCATAAGACACTTTTGGTAACTTCAAACGGTCACTAAATGAAGTGCTGTAAACCGAGGACTACCTGTATTAGGCAACCAGCATGAATTTACAACTGTTTTGGTCTCCCAGGGTCACTTTTGCGACTTTCCAACAAGCAACGACAAAGGCAAGTCAGATTCACTTAATGACCAGCAGATTCACTTAACGACTGCACTGATTCACTGAACAATCATGGCTAAAAAAAGGTCTTAAACTCAGATGCGACTCACTTAGTAACCTGCCTTGCTTAGCCACCAAAATTCTGTTCCCAATTCCAGGAGGTTTACGACTGGCATTGACCCCAAAATTTATGTTGCTAAGTGAAACATTTCTTAAGTGAGTTTGCTCCATTTTTACAACTTTTCTTGCCACCATTGTTAAGTGAATCATTGCAGTTCTTCAGTCCATGACATGGTCGCAAAGTGAATCTGGATTTACCCATTGACTTTGCTCGTCAGAAAGCTGCCAAAGGGGATTGCGAGACCCCAGGAATCCTGCAACTGACATAAATATAAACTGGTTGCCAAAAATCTAAATTTTGATCATGTGACCATAGGGAGGCGGCAACGGTCGTAAGTGTGAAACACGGTCCTAAGTCCCTTTTTTCAGTGCCGTTGTAATTTTGAATGGTTGCTAAATGAACTCTTGTAAGTCTTTCACGTACAAACCACAATTCCTGGTTTAGCAGGGGGGAACAGTGATCCCTAAAGTCCCCACAGAGAAACAGTGACAATACCCACTTCCGCTTACAAAGCACGATTCCTGGTTTAGCAGCTGTTTGAAAAAGAAAAAGAAAAATGCTTCCCGCAATCGGAGTTTGTTGGTTAGTTTTTTTAAAATACCCAAATGTCTAAATTACAAAGTAGCAAATCCCGACATCCGACTTTTCCGTTGGCTGCCAGCAGGGAAAAGAGGGGGGAGAGCTCTTTCTGTTTGCCCTCCCCCCACTCCCAATTTTCGGGGAGAGGCTTTTCTCGCTGGGAGGGCCAAGAAGGGGGGGGGGTGCCAGCGAGTCTCTGAGCGTACGCAGAGCGCCCCAAGGGTTTCGGAGGGTGGGCTCACCCTGGAGTAAAGGAGAGCGTTGCTGGAGGAACCTTGATCTCTCCAGATCGGGACGAGAACAAGAGATGGTACCGGTGCGCTCCGGAGTGCGAAATACCTGAAAATTCGGTTCCCACGGTGTTTCCATGGCTTTTCCCGGGCTGGGCGGTGGGCTAGGACTAAGATGGGGCTGCGGAGGGGCGGCGGCGGAGAAGGGGGGGCTCCGAAGGAAGAGGAGGAGCCGCGCACCCGCAGCAGCAACCGGGGCCCCCGCCCCGTCCAGACCGCCCACGGATCGCACCTGGCCGGAGTCGGTAGCCGCACCTGGGAGCGCATTTAAGGGCGTGGGGGGGGGGGGAATAGCCCCGGTGTTAGGGTGGGTGGTCTTGGCTAGAAAAGATTGCCCGGTGGGAAGCGGTGGAAATGTCCCGTCCTCCTCTTTCTCCTTCTCTTCCTCCCCTTCTCCTCTTCCTGCTTTTCCCCTTCTCCTCCTTTTCTCCTTCCCCATTTCCTCCTCCTCCTCTTGGACTAATCAGTGTTTCTCAACCTTGGAAGCTTGAAGATGGGTGGACTTCAAACTCCCGGAATCCCCCAGCCAGTGAGTTGAAGTCCACCCATCTTCAAGCTTCCAAGGTTGAGAAACACTGGACTAGATGCTCTCTGGAGTCCCCCTTTCGACCTCCATGCGGGCTCAGCCAGAGGACGGTCCAGGGGGATGATCTGGCTTTTTCAGCCTCCTAAAAGGCCGTTTTTGGGGGAGCGTCTGTGGCCAAAGAGGAGAAGCAAGAAAAATCAGGGGCCCGAATTAGAATCCTGACCAAGGAAGCTTTGCAAAAGCCAGCAGCTCTGTACTTTTGGGCTGTCAAACGGTGCATCCTTTCCAAATTGGAGCTGCACGAGAGGGGCTGCATTCCCCTGAAGCCCCTTTAACCCTGAAGCCCAGCCTCAAGGATCATGGGGTCCCCAAGTTCTTTCGGTTTCCCCCTCCCCAAATGTAGTTGTGCTGGGTGAGGGGCTCCCACACATTCCCACCCCCTCCATATTACTTTTGGCTTGGTTGAAATGTTGATTCAAAGGATCTTGGACCCACGGCAGATTTATGGGGAGGGGGTTTGTGGAGAAGGTGGGGGAGTTAAGTGAGCTTCAAATCAAAGATTGAGCACCTGCCTAGAAGAAAGGTAGTCCTCAATTTACAACCACAATGGAACCATTGATAAGTGAGACTGTAGTGAGTTTTGTCCTGTTTTATGACCAATCTTGCCATGGTCATTCAGTGAATCCTGCCCCTTTTTACATTCTTAAGTAAATTGTTGCAATTGTTACATTACTTGTACAGTCGTTAAGTGAATCCACCTTCCCCCCCCACCCCGAAGCAAAGGTCACAAAAGGGGATCATCATAAAGACGAGCCAGTTGCCAAGCCTCTGAATTTTGATCCGATTACCAAGGGGACGCTGCAACCATCGCCAAGAGTGAAAACGGCCATAAGCCCCTTTTTTCCACTGCTGTCGTAACTTTGAACGGTTGCTAAGCGAACTGTTATAGATTGAGACATATAAATGCAGGTCCAGTGCCCAAATCATATGAACCTGGGAGTTGGAACTTCAGAACTGGGTTATAAGTATGTTTTTTTGGGGGGTAAGATGTCCGTTTTAACCTTGAATGCTTGCAAAGTGAACAGTCGTAAGTTGAGGACAACTCTACTGGCTGGGTCCGACACCTTGCCTTAAAAAGGAGAGAACGTGACAAAAATCCGTGGCCTGAGAGCCCACAGTTTAGTGTTACAGAGGGGGGGGGGGGGGAATAGGAATTAAGAGCTAATCCAGCATTTGTCAAGATGGATAATTTGAAGGTGTGTGGACTTCAACTCCCAGAATCCCCCAGGCAGGATATCCTTGCTACCATGGAAATATGGATGCCCAGGAGGGTCACGAAACCTGAAGAACATGATTCTAATCCTATCTGATATACTAGGCTGAAGGACGATCCCTGATATTTGCAACAATAGGATCTTCCCTTACCTGCCGGATAGGTTGGTTCCCCTCTGGTAAACTCCATTTTCTTCCCCAAAAGACCAATCAGAGGGTGGGATTGTCCAGGCTAGAAAAACCACAGACCCACCCACCCCAATTGGACAGAAACGGAGGTACTGCTAGCATTACTATTTCAGAACCTGACCGCCAAAATTCTGAGACCTGTGTTGTTTGAACATGTCCCAAAATCCATGCTTCCTGGATTCGAACCTGGTTTCTGCCCGACTATGGTAAACTCAACTCCAGATGCTTTTGGGGGTCTTCTCTTTCTATCCGGGGGGATCGATTGCAGTCTAACTCACCAGATTTGGGGAAGCCACGTCGGGAAGTGGATCCCAACCATTTTTACCAGGGGAGAACGTACAGGCAGTCCTCGAGTTACGACGGTAACAGAAACAGCTGCCCATCATGGTTGTAACTCCTGATGTAGTAGGTCATTAATGTGCCCAGGGCCGATTTTAAGATGGTTAGGTGAATGCTGTGGTCATTGAGGAACCACCTTGGTTGCAAAACAAACACTGTCGTCCTTCAGAAAAACCATCATTAAACAAGGTCACGGGACTGTTGGAAATTATCATAAACACGGCTCAGGTGTTAAAGGCCCAAATTTGGTCATGTGATGGGGGAGGAGGCCATCATGCAAATTTTGAATATAAGTCATAAGTAAACACCTCCCCTCCCCCCCCGATAGGCCCATCAGAACTTCAAACAGTCACTGAATAAACGGTTGTAAGTTGAGGATGATGCGTCCTCCCATGGTTATGGGAGCGACGTGGCGCTCCCATGTAACACCCTTTCAGCGCGAGCTGCACTGGCTCCCGGTGGTTTTCTGGGTGCGCTTCAAGGTTTTGGTTACCACCTTTAGAGCGCTCCATGGCTTAGGACCTGGCTATCTACAAGACCGTCTTCTAGCACCGATTGCCTCCCACCAACAAGTACGCTCCCATAGAGAGGGGCTCCTCCGGGTGCCGTCGGTCACACAGTGTCGACTGGCGGCCCCCAGGGGGAAAGCCTTCTCTGTGGGGGCACCTACCATCTGGAACGAGCTCCTCCCGGAGATACGGAGGATCCAAGACTTACACACCTTTCGCCGCGCCCTCAAAACATTCCTATTCCAGCAGGGCGGCCTGGCCTAACCTCTCTTTTAAACTGTTTTAAATTTTTTAAATTTTATATTTGTCTTATAAATTTGGGGTGTTTTAAATTTTGTTTTCTGGGCCAATTTATTTAATTGTATTTTAATGGTTTTTTAACATTTGTATTATATGTATTTTATCTTTTGGCTGTTCACCGCCCTGAGTCCTTTGGGAGTAGGGCGGTATACAAATTCAATAAATAATAATAAATAATAATAATACGACCACAATGGAGCCCCAAATTTCAGCAGCTGAACAAGTCAGTTGCTCAATGAATTTTGTCCCATTTTTACGACCTCTCTTGCCGGCATTGCTAAGGGAATCCCTGTGGTTGTTAAGCGGTGGTTGAGTGAATCCAGCTTCCCCATCGACTTGGCCTGTCAGCAGGTCACAAAATGGGATCGCATGATCTTGGGACACGCCAACGGTCATAAATCAGAGTTGCTTGCCACTTTTGATCACATGACCTTGGAGAAACTACAACTGTTGTAAGTGTGAAAAAGTCCTAAGTAATTTTTCAGTGCTGATCCAACAGGTCACTAAATGAATTCTTGTAAGTTGAGGACTATTGATAAGCCCCTAATAGGTCCATCTGAACTTCAAATGGTTGCTAAGTGAGCGGTCGTTGAGGACTATTTGTATAGGATGGGGAGCTTCAGGATAGGTTGTCTGAGACACAAAATCTCTCACACTTAAGAGTAGTCAAACGACCCAACCCCAGACCCACAGATGACAAAACGTCAGGGAGAGACACACCGAACTGACATGTTTTGCCAAAGAAGGTGATACAAAAAACCAACAACCACCCCCAAAACTGTAGCCACAGACCAAACACCGGACGTCACACAGAAGAAAAGCTGGTTTCTCACAGTCACTTTGGCCGACAATTGAGTTCAACAACAGGGCAATTCATAGCTAACTCAACCGATATTTACAGATACCTTGAAAGAAAAATAACCAACACCACCACAGCGATGGAGGGCAGATCTCTGCAATCTCGGAGTGTGCAAGAACTGGGGAGCCAGGCAACACAAAATCCTGCTGGGACATCACACTGTGAAACCACACAATGCAAGTGCTGGGCGTCAAGTGGAGAGCTGCCAGGACCACTGGCTGAAGTTGTTCTCGCTCGGACGCGAGCCCTCGGTAAAGAACCAGACACGGTTTCAAAAGTAAAACAGAGAAGACGGACAGACACGCCGACTAAGAACAAGGACTTGGGAAATGGGTGCGGGTGGGTGTTTCCAGTTCTGCGGAGGTGTGGGAGGACTGGGACCCCCATCTTGAGTGGGCAGGGTCGAAGGACAAACAATTTGCTTTTTGCTATGGCCCATCACCATTTTGGCAACCTCTGGAGTACGTTGATATGTGTGTGTAGAGGGTATACGTCACAAAGCAGATCGTAGGACAAGTGGACGTGGCAAAGAAATGAGTGGAATATGAGGGGGGGGCTGGAGAGAGCAACAGGGGGTATTTGCAGGCCCTGTCTTAACTCCCCCTCCCAGGCATGCAAGGAGGCGCAGGGTGGGTGAGCTACAAGACCTTTGCAGCCCACTCAAGTGCAACTGGCGCATGACTCTTGCACAGGAGCAGCACACAGCTTATGTGTTGGCATCCAGCAGGTGTGCCCAGTGCAGGACGGAGAAGGCAATCAACGCTCCTGTGCCCCCAAAAGTACATTACCCCACCACCACCCCAATGGGGCACTCCCTAAGGGCTGGCACGTCCCTTTCAGCTGGGCACGCTCAACGCTACGGCTGCTCGGGTTTCAGGCCCATCAGCCCTGCTTGCGTTCCCAACATCAGGTGGTGCACGGTGGGGTTGCGGGTGTGGATTTTCTGGTGGCAGTTCAGCGACTCCTTGTAGCGGAAGTTCTTCCCGCAGGTGGCACACTGGTAGGGCGTCTCGCCCGTGTGGACACGCCAGTGTTTCAGCAGATGGTCCCGCCGGATGAAGCTTTTCCCGCATTCGGTGCACTGATACGGACGCTCGCCCGTGTGGATCCGTTGGTGACGCACGGCTTTGGAGAGGTCCCGGAAATCCTTGCCGCAGTAGGTGCAGGTCAGTGGCCCGTCTCCCTTCCCCGCGTGGAGTTTCTGGTGAAGGAGCAGGCTGACCTCCAGCTTGAAGCTCTCCTTGCATTGGGTGCACGTGTACGGACGCTCCACCATGTGGTTCCCGGGACATTTCACTGCGCCGGGTTTTGCAGTTGGGCTCCTCTGCGGCTCAGGGCGCTTATGCACTTTGGGACGGGCAGGAGTTGGGGCCCTGTGGATAGCGAAGGGAGTGAGCTTAACCTCCGGGTTTCCTTTAAGCTCTGGCACAAAGTAAACCCCACTTCCGCCATGGGTCTTCTGGTGGCTGGCGAAGAGCTGCCTGTCTACAAATCCTTCTCCGCACTCGCAGCAGATGAAGGGGCCTGTCTGAGCTTCGGCTGACATGACCGAATCCTCTTTCTGTGTCTCAGGCAGCCCCTGCACGGACCACTGGAGGGGCTTCTTGGGCAGGGTAACGGAGACAGGCTGGTTCTCGCACAGCAGCTCCTCTCCGGGACCCTGGAAAACTTCCGTCCACTTGTGGGGGAAGAGGTTGTCCACATCATCCTCCAGCAGCTGAGGAGCACCTGGCAAAAAACAGGACACAGGTGACAGAGGAGGGATGCTCCCAGCAGGCCTGTCTATAGAGGTAAGGTCTCCTCTCCCTTCTTCTGCACGCACCATGCTGCCGTCTCCTGCTCGGATTCTTATCATATGAGCTGAGAGATCGGCTAGGGCGGAGTTCCTCAACTTTTCCGGCCTTGAAGATTGGCAGGGGGGGGGGGGGGATGATTCTGCACAAGTTACCGGCAAACAGTGAATGCATACACACCTCAATCTGCATGCACGGCGTATATGCGCACCCACCGATTATGCAAATGGAGCATGTGTGCAAGTGCTCTCCTGCTGCTTACAGGTGCCACAGGTGGGGCTGTGTCTGCACCTATCACTTCTGCGACCTGGTTGCAAACACCTCACCGTGGCTCCGAGGTTGGTAACCCCTGGGGGGGACTTCCTTCCTGACCACTTGGTGTGCCCTTCACCCACACATTTTCCCAGCTGGGCAAGTCACATCTAACAAGACACAGAAAAAGGCCATCTTGCCTGGTGAGTGCCGGGTGAGGACCGTCGAACCACCAATTCCAAATCCCTCCTCTCACTAAACTCATTGCCACAATGGCCACCTCATGCCTGCGCTTCACATTCATTGTCAGTTTGTCACGGACCCTGGTTGGAGGGGGGGAAGGGTGATAGGGAGGGGGAAGCTTGGAGGAAGTGAATCACATACCTCTCAGAAACCCTACTCACTGTTTTGGACGATGGGGGGACCAGCTATGGGAAATATCTGGGAGGGAAAAGTTATACCTAAGGATTTGGCATGTGAACCTCAGATCTGTCTTTGCTTTATTGTATTTCACTTGTCCTTTAGTAAACTATACCTTTGGTGTGTGGACCTCAGTTCTGGCTTTGCTTCAAATAGGAGCTGGGGCTGATCCGGCGTTCCTGATTCCCGAAGACAGCCGGACACCACCCTTCCCTGGGAATGTTCCCAAGTGGTTTTCCAAATGTTTAACTGGTCACCTCCTCCTCCCTCCTTCCCCGGTGTCCCGTCTCCTCTCTTACCCATGGTGCACTCCCCAGGGATTTCTCTGTCCTCTAAAGTCCCCATGCTTTTGACGAGAGACAGATCTTCTTCCTTAATCCAGGAACTCCCACGGAGAGCAGAACTTGGTGATCCTGTTCAAGGGAGAAAAGAGGAGGATCATCACTCCTAGATCCCCATATTCCACTTCCCCTCTCCATGTTCCCTTAGCTAAATCAGCGTTTTTGAAACTCTGAGAATGCAAAGTGGGTGGATTTCAGCTCCCAGAATTCCCAGCCAGTGTGCTTGAAGAAGGGTGTGAAGTGGCCCCACCCACCTGGCCGGTTCCCCAATCCGGACTCTTCACGGGGGGCGGTCTGCTGTCCGTCCCTGCTGTCGGTCTGCTCCGAAACCTCTCCTTGCTCAATCCGGGCGAGGAGTTCCGGTTTGGAGATGGCCGTGTCTGCGGAGGAAACGACAGCATCACAACTGTTCATTTAGGGACCATTCATAGTGACGTCCCTGAAGAAAATAATTTATGACCGTTTTTCACACTTATGACCCTTGTAGCATCCCCATGATCATGTGATCAAAAATTTCAATGCTTGGCAAACTGACTCGTATTTATGACAGTTACAGTGTCCCAGGATCACGTGATTCCCTTCGGCAACCTTCTGACAGGCATAATCAACGGGGAAGCCAGAGTCACTTCATCACTTAATGACGCTGTTACTAACTTAACAATTGCAACTTAACAATTCACTTAAACACCGTGGCAAGGAATGTTGTAAAATCGGGACAAAATTCACTGAACAACCGTCTCGCTTAGCAAAGAAAATTTTGGGCAGAATTGTGATTGTATGTTGAGGGCTAACTGTCTACTCGCTTTGGATTCAGAAGACATCAGAATGGGGAATGGAGGTCGATGGATCCCCAAGATGGACACCCAGGGCCCCTTCCCGAATAAAGATACACAACCATCCTGTGATGGGAGAACCCAGCCACAACACCACCGAGCCGCTAGGGATCTGTGCTCCGATCTGCACGCGGCTGCCTGGCAAGTTTGTCTCTGAGACTCATGCAGCTGATCACTGTGGGCCCAGCCCTGACGACCAGCCCGCTCTTACCAACGGAGACCACCGCCTGGTAGTTGTGCATCATGATGTGGCGGTACAGGTCCTTCTGGCTTTCATTGAGGCCCCTCCACTCTTGCTCCGAGAAACTGCAGGCGGCGTCATCAAACAGCAACGGGACCTGCAACAAGGCAAGAACACGGAGTCATCAACAATTGTGATCAGAGTTCAGCAATGTTTGCGGTTTTGCGGCGGGGAGGAGAGAGGAGATGGTGCTACGCGAGTGGCCAGCAAATATGCACACAGCTCATTTGCACAAGCAGCGTGCACGCACGCCAATGGCTCATTTAAATGGAACAGGCATGCGCTCGCCCACTTCTCATGCAACCGAGGCTGCAAGGTGCACCCGTGTGGTCGCCAGACATTTCTGCTGCTCGGTTGCAAACCGTTTGCGGCTCACAGGTTGTGCACCCCTGAGTTAGAGGAGGGGAGAGCAGGGAAAGGCATCAAATTTGCAGACGACACCAAGTGGGCAGGAATAGCCAAGCCTCCAGAAGATAGGCTCAAGAGCAGGGGTGAAATGCTCCCGGTTCTGACCGGATCGCCCGATCCGGTAGTGATGGCGGCGGGTGGTTCGGAGAACCAATAGCAAAAAACCCTGCCCCCCCCCACTCAGCTGAGTCACACGATCATCAGAGGCTGTTTTTTTCTTTTAAAAGCATTTTTTCTACCACTTCTTCCGACGAAAAAATGCTTTTAAAAGTAAAAAAAAAAAGCCTCTGATGATCCTGCGGCTCAGCTGGGATCCTCAGAGGCGTTTCAAAGCATTTTTTTCTGCAGCCTCTTGGCCGAAGAGGTGATAAAAAAATGCTTTGAAAAGTCTCTGACGATCCCAGCTGAGTTGCCTGATTGGCAGAGAGGCTTTTCAAAGCATTAGAAAAAATGCTTTGAAAAGTTTAAAAAAAAAAAATTGCCCATGCCCACCGTCACATTACCCGCCCCCCCCCACACACACACCAAGCCACGCCCACAGAACCGGTAGTAACACATTTTACATTTCATCCCTGCTCAAGAGCCAAAAAGATATTGAAGGACTTGAACCCAGGGTCCTATCCAACAAAATGGAACTCAGCGATGAGAAAAGTAAGGTTTTACACTTTGGCAAGAAGCAGCTACACATGAGGTGAAACCTGGATCAACCGTAGGAACTGCCAGAGGGATCCAGGAGTCCTGGTAGACGATCACTTAAATATCAGTCAGCATTGTGCAGCAGTTGAAGTCTTCCGTTCTTAAAGCATGCCGGCTGTGGAATTCTGGGTCTTGAAGCCCACTCCTCTTAAATTTGCCCAGGTTGCGAAGACAAACTCTATTAAACACTCGTGTTGGCTTCATTCGCACAACACCCTAAACTCAGGGGTGGGTTCTAAATTTTTTTACTACCAGCTCTGTGGGCGTGGCTTATTTTGTGGGTGTGGCTTGGAGGTCATGTGACTAGGTGGGCGTGGCTAGCTGGTCAGAGTCATTTCTGGAAGGTCCTCGCACTTACGACCCGACTCATTTGTTTGCTTTTAACACTGATCAGCTGTAGGACGGCCCTTTGAAGCCCCACGGCAAGAGTTTAAACAGTTTTTTTCCCTCTAGTCATCAGCTGGGACTCAGGAGGCAGCAATAGATTGGGGGTGGGACCAAATAAAAGGTAAGAATAAAGTGTGGGGGGAGGCCGGGAGGGGAGAACCGGTTCGGTGATGTCATATTGACATCATACCGATTCGGCCGAACCGGATCGAACCGGGAGGAACTTACCACTGCCTAAACTCCCGTCAAGGGCGTCACCCTGCCAGCACGGCAAAAAAAAACCCTGGCAGTGGTTGACCGGCAACTCCCATTATTCCCTGTCAGGCTCCCTCACCCCCACAGGACTCAAACCCCGCCACCCCTCACCTTAGGGGCCTCCCCCTTGGCGCCTGGTGGGAAACGTAGGATCCAGAAGTTACGGTTCTTCAGGAGGTTCTCCATGTTCTCCAGGCGCCGCTGGAGCTGCCCGTATTCCTGGATCAGGGTGCCCAACGCGGCCCACTTGCTCTCCAGCTGGTTGCCGAACTCCACCGCCGTCTTCTCACAGCCGTCCAGCTTGGTCTCGGCCATGCCCATCCGGCCTTCCAGGCTCATGAGCTGGGCGGCATAGGCGTCCACCTTGCCCTCCACCGCTTGGATTTCCGCCACCACCGTCAGAGAGAGCTCGGCCGTCTCGGGGAGGACGTCCGCCGTGGGGTTTTCCTCGGGGAGGCCGAGGGGCTGTGCCGTTGCCGGGTGGTGGGAGTCCATGTCCCACTGAAGGCCCTGTTGGCAAACCGGTGGGGGTCACCAACCCGGAAAGGATACAGCCAGTCCTCGACTTACGATCTGTTCGTTTAGTGACCGTTGGAAGTTTATTTATCCCTTTATTCTATTTTGATCCCACTTGTATTAGTTGGGAAGTCATTCCAGGCAGAGAACATCCTGAATAATCCTTCTTCGGCTAATTTTCCCTTTAACAGCAACCATGTGAGGTGAGACTAGAACTCCCTGTCTCCCTCCTTCTAGCCCCTCCACCAAACAGCCTCTCAAATGCAAGGGATGCAAAAGCCAGACTTTTCCAGCAAAAGCAGACATTTTGAAGCACCTGCAATCCTCTTCTGGCACCGGGTTCGAATTCAACACCCCCCCCCCAGGAGATGAGGGGGCATTCCTCTCAGGGTGCCCCTGGACCCTATCTCCTGCCCAGTCCAGCCACCAAACCCAGATTCCAAGCTAAGAGGAAGGCAGACCTTGCAGGACCTCCCCCCACAATCGCCATCACTGGACAGGTGGAAAGGGCAGCACGAGGCGATCGCTTCCCATAAACTGAGCAATACAAGGGGGCAATTCAAGCTTGGGAAGGGTCCAGATACCCCCACGCCCGCCATCAAACCCAAGATCCAAACCTTGAGGTGGCCAGACCCCAACAGGATTTTCCCCCACCCATCACCACCAATGGACAGGTGGAAAGGGCACCACGAGGTGATGCCTACCCAGCAAATGAGCCTCCATTCAAGCACTGGAGGGGTCCAGACCCTCCCCTGTCCAAGATCCAAACTTCTGAGTGGGTGGATCTTGCAGGACACACACACACACACACCCAATCACCACCAATGGGCAGGTGGAAAGAGCACCACCAGGCAATCCCCATCCAGCAAGGGGGCAATCCAAGCTCGGGAGACATCGACCCTCCCTCAGATCCAAACCTAGAGGCGGGCAGACCTCGAAGGAGTCCCCCTCCCATCCCCAGCATCCCTGGGCAGGTGGAAAGGGCACCACGAGGAGATCCCCGCCCAGCAAATGAGCCTCCAGCGAAGCTCGGGAGGAGTCCAGACTCCCCAAACAGACCCAGGATGGGGGATTCATCCCCCTCCCGGCTAGGAGACCCCGGCCCCTCCCTTGGGGTGGGAGTGGGGGGGTCAGACCTCCCTCCCCCCGCAAAAGGGACTCCTCCTCCCCCCTCCAGCCCCGCCCTGACTGCGGCAAGGCCCCCCCTCCGCCTCCGCGCTGACCTGGGCGGGGCTCCACTCGGCCATGGCCCGGCGGCAACGGTCGGCAAGCGAGGCGAGGAGGGGACGGGGCGCGGCGTGGAAAGGAGCGGCCGGGGCTGCGGGTCGGCTGCTGGGCGATCGGGGCGCCAGTCCGGTCCAGGAAGCCGCGGGCGCCGCAGGAGCAGCGGCGCCGCTTTCCCTGCAGCGACACCCGACGGCCGGAGGTCGGCACTGCAACCTCGGAGAAGCGCTGTGCTGGCTCCGGCGGGACGGGGAGAGGAGGGGGGGCGACGCGGCTCTCCACCTTTGGGGTGTTCGCTTTTGGGCTCCCCACTTCTTATTCAACACTTTGGGGTCCCCCACTTTTGGGGTCTTGGCTTTTGGGGCGGCCGCTAATCTTTACTTTAGGGTCCCCACTTTTGGGGTCCCCACTTCTTAATCAACACTTGGGGATACTCACTCCTGAGTGTCCACTTTTGGGGTCCCCATTTCTGGGTCTCCCCTTTTGGGGCACCCACGTTTAGGAGGAGGGAGGAGAAAGGAAGGGGAGAGGACTGGAGGGGGCCCCCCCTCCCCTCCCTATCTCCATCTCCATTCTTGTCCCAGCCTCCCCCCACTCCCCCCCGCGGGAGAACCGTTCCGTTGCGTCGGTTGCAACTGCGGGAGACACAACGGCGCCCCCTAACGGCCAAATCAGTCGCTCCACGCGTGGTGGATTCAGGAGTCTTTGGGGGCTGAATTGTCCCCCTTTCGGACCCCTCCCAGTTTGGAAAAGGGGGAGCGAAGCAAAGGCAGGGGGGGTGTAAGAGGGAGGTACCCCTCCCACTGGGGGTCCTCAAAGGGGCTGGATCAGGCCCCCACAGGAGTTGGGGAAGCAGCTTATCTGGTTTCCCCAACCCCCAAATTTGAAAGGTGAGTATGAGGATGAGGGTCTTCGGGTCCTGCCAAAGCTTTTCCTCCACCAAAGAGAGACCCCCGCTCCCTTTCCCCATTTCCCCAGATTTGAAATTTTATGAGGGGTGGGCTTCAACTTAAAGGGTTTTGATGTGGCAATTCTGGGAGTTTAAGCCCACCCCTCTTAAAGCATAGCTTGCTGGGGGATTCTGGGAGTGGAAGTCAAACTGTCTTAAAGCACAGCTGGTTGGGGGATTCTGGGAGTTGAAGTCCTCCCCTCCCAAAGCATAGCTGGCTAGGGAATGCTGGGAGTTGTAGTCCTCCCCTCTTAAACTTCAACCTGTTTCTTTCCATCCTCAGTGCTTCAGCCTCCAAACAACCACCCAAGCCCACCCACCCTCATTTCCAGAAAAACACCCAGGGTGGGGGGCTCTTTCCCACCCTCCCCCGACCCACCCACCCACCCAGCCGAGAAGGTACTGCCAGTTCCTGAATGAACCATTGTTCGCCTGCCCCGCCTCTCGGCGGGCACCCCATCCAATCCCGGGCAGGGAGAGATGCTCGAGAGACAGGCAGGACCAATCGGTGGTGGGAATGTAGCCTGGCAGAGGCTGGGCAGGGCGAGGGGAGGGGTCCCGGGGGCAGGCCGGGCGAAGGGGCCGAGCCTCCCCATGGCCTGTCTGCCCTTATCTTCCGGCGACCGAGCCAGGCCAGAGGGGTATCTTTGGGTCCTCCCTGCCCGCCAGGTGATGCTCGGCTTCCAGCATCCTTTCTCCACCTTCATTCCTCCTTCATCCTCCGAAGGGACTGGTCCGTTACCGTGAGCAACCGGCTGGAGAGGTGGAGGGGAACCAGGCCAGTCCAGGCCGAGCCAGCTACCACCAAACCCCTCGTCCCCAGCCACACAGACTTGGTTGAAACTCAGGTGAGGTCGCATTGCATCCACCTGGGGAAACATCAGGGATATATGGAACTGGGCGCCGGGTTTGGGGAGAAGAATGGAGCATGTGCAGAGTGCCTTCCTGCTTCCCTCCCCCTCCCCACCCCCCATATCCTGGCATCCAGCCCAGGGATGGGGAGGGGGAAGTGGAACAGCTTGGCTCTGGAAATTGGGAGTGCTCGCAACAATGGAGGTTTTTCAGAATGGATCGGACAACCGTCTGTCAGGAAATATTATGAGGGTCTTGAGCAGGGAGGGGTGAACTGGATGACCTCCAAGGTCCCTTCCAACTTTGTTATTCTGGACATGGAAGGGAGCTTCTGGGAGAGCCAAGCTACTGTGCCCATCGTCCCCAGCCAATCCAGTGGAATGAATGGAATTTAAGTCCTGCCTCCTGCATCGATAATGCCTGCTAATTTAAATTCCCCTGCTGGCATGCTTTAAGAGGGAAGGACTTCAACTCCCAGAATCCCCCATCCAGGATGCTTTAAGAGGAGAGCAGTACAACTCCCAGAATCCCCCAGTCAGGATCTTTTAAGAGGGAAAGACTTCAACTCCCAGAATCCCCCAGCCAACTTGGTTTAAGAGGGAGGACTTCAACTCCCAGAATCCCCCATCCGGGATGCTTTAAGAGGGGAGCACTACAACTCCCAGAATCCCCCAGTCAGGATGCTTTAAGAGGGGAGCACTACAACTCCCAGAATCCCCCAGCCAACTTGGTTTAAGAGGGAGGACTTCAACTCCCAGAATTCCATGCTTGTTTGCGAAATCTGGAGGTTGCAGGCCATTCGTCTTAAAAGTTGCTAAGCTTTTGCCTCGTGGATTTCCCCTGAACTTTGAATGGTCGCTAAACGAATAATTATAAGCTGAGGACTACATGTGTAATTTTTTTTGATATTCCTATTATTTGTGCATCGCGCAATGAGGCAGGGTGGTCCCTCAACATGACAAACCAATACGATGGACTTACGATGGTTCGCTTAGTGACCATTTGTAGTTACAACTGGCTTGAAAAAAGGGACTTGCGGCCATTTTTCACCCTTGTGACCGTTGCCCCACAGTCACCTGATTCAAAATTCAAACTCTTGGCAACCGACTCATAGTTATGATGGTCGCGGCCTTCCTTGGGGGGGTGGGGGATTTCACAGGGTCTATTTTTGCGACCTTCTAACCAGCAAAGTTGACGGGGAAGCCAAATTTGTTTCCCCGCCGTGTTACTTACTAAACAGCTGCAGCGATTTGTTTAAAGAAGGTGGTTGTAAAACGAGACAAAAACTCATGAAACGAATGCCTCGCCGAATGACCGAAATTGTGGGCCGCAATGGCAGTCATAAGTTGAGGACTACTGGTAGAGACACATTCGGGGATGCAACCAGTGTGACTTCTCACTTCTGCCGATATGTGGGACCAAAGTTGAGGGTGTCCTCCTTCGGTTCCTCGCAGATCCGTCCGGCTTCTGAGGAGTCCCGGCATCCTGGCTGAGGAGCCTGCTGCCATAGAAGATCTTGGCGATACCTCCGACGAGGCGGTGAGGATGATGAAGGAGATGGAACGGGACCCGGAGAACTGCAGCTACCAAGGAGTTGGTGGGTCTCTGAGTTGATTTGACTCTTCAAATGTCTTTTTTATTTTTGGCGCTTCGCAAAAATTGTTCAGACCATGGCCTGATCGAAACGATATGTGCTAGGTGGAGAAACGTGGCTTAATTCGGAGAGAAGAGAGGATTTGCATCTTGGGATTGAACTGTGGGGTCTTTTTTACAGACATTTCATGACCCAACTAGATAACAGTATCAGTGTTAAAAGGAAAGGGGGTTGTGGAGAGGAGGATGACTGTGGGGCAGGGGTGAATGCTCCCGGTTCGGATCGGATTGCCCGATCTGGTAACGATGGCGGCGGGTGGTTCAGAGAACCGGTAGCAAAAATCCCTGCGCCCCCCACACCATGCCCAGCTGAGCCACGCGATCATCAGAGCCTTTTTTTAAAAAAATTTTAAAAGCATTTTTTCTACAACTTCTTCGGCCGAAAAAATGCTTTTAAAAGTAAAAAAAAAAAAAGCCTCTGACGATCGCGCGGCTCAGCTGGGATCGTCAGAGGCTTCTAAAAGCATTTTTTTCTGCAACCTCTTAAGGTTGTAGAAAAAATGCTTTCAAAAGTAAAAAAAAAAAAGGCCACGCCCACCTAGTCACATTACCCCCCACCAAGCCACGCCCACAGAACCAGTAGTAACAAAATTTAGATTTCACCCCTGCTGTGGGGTCCTTGGTACTCTCTGAACTTGGTGGTGGTCTTGCAAATGTTTGATAACCCAACTATGGTAGGTACCATCATCAGGGTTAGAAGCGAGGGGGGCTTGTGGAGAGAGGAGGAGGAGGAGGAGGAGGAGGAAGGACTGTGAGGTCCTTGGAGCTTGTTGGTTTCTTTGTAGACATTTCGTGACCCAACTAGGTAACTAGGCCTTGGGGCGTGGTGGGGGTGTCTCTGAGGTTGATGGGTTTCTTGAGGATATCTCGTGACCCATCTAGGGAACGTCATCAGTTCTAGAAGGGAGGAGGAGGAAGAAGGACTATGGGAGCCTTGGGGGTCTCTCTGAGCTTGGAGGGTTTCTTGCAGACCCAACTAGGGAGCTTCCTCAGTGCTAGAAGGAAGTGGGGTTGCAAAGAGGAGGAGGAGGAGGAGTGTGGGGTCCTTGGTGCTCTCTGGGCTTGTGACTCAACTAGGGAACGTCATCAGTGCTGGAAGGAGTAGGAGAAAGAAAAAAAGGAAAGGGAAGGAAAGGGAAGGGAAGGGAAGGATGGAGAAGGGAAGAAAAGGAAAGGAAAGGAAAGAGGGAGGAAGGGAAGGGAAGGAAAGAGGGAGGGAGGGAAGGGAAGGGAAGGAAAGGATGGAGAAGGGAAGGGAAGGATGGAGAAGGGAAGAAAAGGAAAGGAAAGGAAAGAGGGAGGAAGGGAAGGGAAGGAAAGAGGAAGGGAAGGAAAGGATGGAGAAGGGAAGGGAAGGATGGAGAAGGGGAGGAAAGGAAAGGAAAGAGGGAGGGAGGGAAGGGAAGGAAAGGAAAGGATGGAGAAGGGAAGGGAAGGATGGAGAAGGAAAGGAAAGGAAAGGAAAGATGTGGAGGAAGAGGAGGAGGAAGGATTATGAGCATGATGGATTTCTTATGGATGTTTCATGACCTAGGGAGCTTCCTCAGTACTAGAAGAAATGTAGGTATGTGGAGAGGAGGAGGAGGAGGAGAAAGAGGAAAAGGACTGGGGGGTTCCTTGGGGCTCTCTCTGAATTTGGTGGGTTTCTTAGAGATGTCTTGTGACCCAACTAAGTAACACCATCAGTGCTAGAAGGGAGGGTGGTTTGCAGAAGAAAGAAGAGGGGGAGGGGGAGGAAGAGAGGAAAGGAGGGGGAGGGGCGACTGTGGGGGTCCCCGTGCTCTCTGAGCTTGGTGGTTTCCTTGCAGACGTTTCATGACCAAACTAGGTAACATCATCAGGCTCTGCCCCTCACCAACTCTCAGAAGGACAGGAAATCCCCCTTCTTCTTCTTCTTCTTCTTTTCCTTCCCCAGAAGAGAGCTGGCAGCCGAAAATCATTAAGCAGGAGGAGGAGGAAGATGACGGGCTGGAGATGCATCTTAACCAGCTGGAGGCTGCCGCTGCAGCGCAATGTGCCACCAACGGACTCCACCAGGGTGTGCAAAAACCGAGCAGCCCCGACCCCATTCTGCTGGGTTCCGGGGCCGCCAACGAGGAGATCCTATTGGTGGACTACCGAGCGAGTCCTTTAATTCGGGGGTGCAGAGCCCAGCTGGGGGAGCTACCCCACTGGTGCCTGGAATGCGGCAAAAGTTTCAGCCTGAAATCTGAGCTGGAAATTCACCAGTCCAAGCACACCGGGCAGAATTCCTACATCTGTGGTGACTGCGGACGGAGCTTCATGGAGCACATGGCGCTGTCAGGGCAGGGCGCTTGTGCCGCGGGGCACCCCTTCAGCCCTTCCGGGAGCCGGAGAAAGGGACCGTCCCTGCCCGGTGAAGCTGGGGTTCAACGCAAGGAGCGTAAGGAACTGTCTCTGCAGGAGAAAGTCCGTGTTCTGGAGATGCTCGAAGGGCCCAAGGTCTCGCAGAGTGAACTGGCCAAACGATTCGGGGTATCCCAGCCCCAAATTTGCCGTATCATTAAGAACAAAGAACGCATCCTGGCCGAATGGGGTAAAAACGCCAACCCGAGTCGCAAACGGAAGCTGGAAGACAAAGGTCCGGCTGGCGGCGACCGATCGTTCTTGCAGTGGTTCGAACGCAGCTGCGGACACCCATTCTCCGCCGAGGGGAAACTTTGGCAAGAGAAAGTCACCTTCGGAGGCGGGGAACCAGGCTTGGAGACCAGCCTCCAGTGGCCAAACAGCTCACCGGCCAAGCCGAAAACTGGCCCCAGGAAGTCCCTCCCAGAGAAATGGAGCCGGGAACTTCTGGAGGAGGAGGAGGACGAAGATGAGAATCGCTGGGAAAGTACAACGCTGCCCTGTATCCTCAGCCACTACGACCTTCCTAACGTCTATGCTTGTGGAGAGACGGGGATGCTCTTTAGAGCGACCCCTGAAGATCTGGTGGCCCGGAGAGGCAGCGAAGCCCATGACCAGCTGACCATCTTGCTCTGTGCCAACATGGACGGGTCGGATAAAAAGGATGTGTTGATTGTGGGCAAGGCTGCGCGGCCGTTTGGTGGCCTTCAGGGATTGTCTTCTGCAACCTACAAGACGAACAGTAGGGCCTGGATGACTCCCACAATCTTTTCAGAGTGGCTTCAGAAGTTCAACGAGGAGATGAAACAGCAGGAGAGGCGGGTGGCGCTCTTCGTCACACAGTGTGGCGTCCATCCCTATTCCGAGCTCTCCAACGTCCAGATGGTCTTCATGCCTCCTCACCTCGCCTGGCTGCCTCCCCTGGAGCAAGGGGTCATTCAGAATTTTAAGTGCCACTACCGGAGAAGGATGTTGACCCATCTCTTGGTCAAGGACCACAGCAAAGTCTCCAGCCCCACCAGCAAACTCTCCAGGTTCCTCACCCTTCTGGATGCTGTCCACCTGTTGGTCCAAGCGTGGTCGGAGGTGTGTCCTCAAACTATAGCAAACTCTTTCAAAGCGGCGGGCTTCAGCGCAAATCCCCGCCTGCTAACCCCTCCATTGGAAGTAGTCCAAGCGTTGGGCTGCAAGGATCAAGACCAGTTTGAACAGTTCGTGTTGATGGACGAAGGGTTGGAGTGTTTTGGAGACCAGGAGAGCGTGGACCCAACAAAGGAGATCCCTCAACCCCAAGAACCCATCTCGGGGAGAGCAGAAGAGGAGGAGGAGAAGGAGGAACCGGCCCTCTTCTCCTGTCCCTCCAAGACCGACATCGTGGACAGCTTGGCGAAGCTGCGACGCTATCTGGAGTGCCACTCAGTGTCACCCAACACCTTCCAGACGTTCTACCAGCTGGAGGACCTGATCCACGCCCTGGCTCTTTCCGACATGCAGTTAGTCAGAGCCAAACCCTGCCAAGACTGACTCCCAACATAGACCTTGAACTGACGGAGCACTCCGGATCCTGAAACGGGTGTCCAGAAATCCACCAAGGCGTGCTTTTTGGGCTTCTGGACACCCTGTAGAGTCTCCAAGTAGTTTTTGGCATGTAGTATCGAGTGGGATCCTGCCGTTTTCCTACTGAGAGTTAGAAGCCTGCAGAGAAGAAAAGCAGAGTAGCAGGTTTCTAGTGAGAAACAAGGGGGAGAAAAATAATTTCTGGATGTAACTGCCCACCCACCTTCTTTCAGAGAATCTGGGGAGGGGGTGGTTGACAGCAGGGGTCTTCTATTTGACCTGTCCTGGCTTCTGTTTACACACCACGGGAGAGTTTGTTCTGTGTGTCCAGTTGTGGTTTCTAGACCATGGTTCAGCCTAGGTACCCCTCGCCGATAGTGGTTAACAGCAGGTTTGCAAATGTAGAAGTGTGTGGATAACAGAAAGGTCTGGGGATTCCCAGGGGAGGGGCCAAACCATGCCACACCCCCACATGCACATGATGGGAGTCAGTCCCCTGCAACGGATGCAAAGGACAGCCTCTGCACCCCTCATACAAGGGGCTCAGGGCCTCTTTCTGAGTTGTACGGGACTCCATAGGTCAAAGATGTGACATCGGCCCCTCGGCCTGTACAGGCAACATAACCCTGTAGAGAAGGAGTATCACGATGGGCGATGTTGGGGGGACCTAAGGCTTACCACTTGGGGAAAGGTGATGTTAGGGGTCACAGGGCCCAAAAGGAAGTTCTCCTTCTGAGGTCCTGAAGGACGCGGTGACCAGGCTTAGGACGCCACAGCAAATTGGGGTGATGGAGGTCGCTTAATGCCAGGACGGCAACAACCGAAGCTCTGCTTCCCACTGCTGTGGGGAGCTTCTGTGGGACCTCAACCTTGGGGCGGTATTCCATTTCAAGCCCTGCTTGGCCACCAACAGTGGAACAGACCACCCCATGAAAGAGCTCTCCTTGGAGAAGACCGCTGGATGAAACCCAGAGGCCACACGAGGGCAACAGCGACACTGAGAGGGAAAAGCTTTCGAATTTCCCAGAATTCCCCTGCTTTTGGAGGATAAGAGGGAGGGGTGTAGATGCTCAGTCTTGGCGTCTGAAGGGCTCTGACTTTGCAGATGGAAATGGTCTTCTGACCGGATGCCAATAAAGTGTTCAAAGGCCGATTTCCGTAGTGGGTGTGTATGTACGTTGGGGTGTGGCTTTGCACACATAGACACAAGGGCAGCCCCATTCTGCATCACAGTAGTAACTGCACAACTTCATTGTCACACTCAGGTTTGCTTCGTTCTCTTCATAGCCTCACAGCCACAACACAGATTTTTATCCTATCTACCTACCTACATCTCTCTATCTATCTATCTACTTACCTACCTTCCTATCTCTATCCATCCATTATCCCTCTACCTACCAGTAACTAATCTACTATCCATCTATCCATCCAATTCATCCCTCCTTCCTTTGTGTTTCTATCTGTCTTATCTATCATCTCTATCATCTGTCTCTCCACCCATCCCTCATTTATCCATCCAATTCATCCCTCCTTCCATCCTTGGCTTTGTCTTCTATGTCTGTCTATATCTATACCTACCTACCTATCATCTGTCTCTATCCATCTCTACCAAATTATTGTCGATCCATCCATTCAATTTATCCCTCCGTCCATCTCTCCTTTGTGTCTGTCTTTGTCTTTTCGCTCTCAATCTCGCTTTCTCTATCTCTCCATCCATTCTCCCAATTCATCCCTCCTTCCATCTCTCCTTTCTCTGTGTGCCTACTATCTCTTGTTCTCTCTCTCCCTACCTACCTACCTCTCTATCCTATCAATCTATCATCTATCTCTTCTATATATATATCATCTATTATCCATCAAATCATTCACACGTACATATATATGTACCTATTATATCTATCTATACCATTTAATGAAAAAAAGGACTAGGGGTGACATGATACCAGTCTTCCGATATCTCAGGGGCTGCCCCAAAGAAGAGGGAGTCAAGCTACTCTCCAAAGCACCAGAAGGCAGGACAAGAGCAATGGGTGGAAACTCATCAAGGAGAGAAGCAACCTGGAATTAAGGAGAAATTTCCTGACAGTGAGAACAATTAACCAGTGGAACAGCTTGCCTCCAGAAGTTGTGAATTCTCCAACCCTGGGAGTTTTTAAAAAGATGTTGGACAACCATTTGTCTGAAGTGGTGGAGGGTTTCCTGCCTAAGCAGGGGGTTGGACTAGAAGACCTCTAAGGTCCCTTCCAACTCTGTGATTCTATTCTATTCTACCTATTTATCCATTCCATAATCCATCCACCCTTTCTTCCATCCCGTTCCTCCATCAATTTCTCTTTTACCTATCTATCCATGCATCCGATCATCCCTCCCTCCCTCCCTCCCTTCTCCCCATCTATTCATCCAATCATCATCTGTACATCTATACACAACTGTCTGACTCCCTTAACAAATGCTGTGATTCACTTAACAACAGTGGCAAGAGAGACCGTCAAATGTGACAAACCTTTTTGCAACTGTCTCAAGAACTAACTGCATTATAGTGTTCAACTGGTGACAAGGTTTTGGGGTTTTTGTTTCTTTTAATTCAGGGTAAATCGGCAAAAAAAATTGTTCCGAACAGAAGTTAACAAAAATTTATTGTCTCCGAATTCCGAGCTTTCTTTCTTTTTAAAATCAAACAGACTTTTGCAATTTACTTCTTGTGAGCTATAACAGTGTTTGCAAACGTTTTAACAATCCCAACTCAACACCTTTCTAGATCAGAGGTCTTCAAATTTGGCAGCTTTAAGACTTGTGGACTTCAAGCTATGCTGGCTGGAGAATTCTGGGAGTTGAAGTCCACAAGTCTTAAAGCTGCCAAATTTGAAGACCTCTGATCTAGATTATCATGTTTCACAACTTTGGAAACTTTGAAGGGAAGATGGACTTCAATTCCCAGAATTCCCCAGCCAGCACATCTGCCTAGGGAATTCTGGGAATTGAAGTCCACCCATCTTAAAAGTTACCAAGTTTAAGAAACATTGTCCCAGAGCACTGTAGGCAATGAACACTTACAAAATCCCAACTATTATTCATATATGCAGAATTTTTTTTTCAAATAAACGAGACATATTCATTAGATCGTGCCCAAATCAAAATAAATCTTTTTTTTCCAGCAAAAGAGCAGCTGATAGAACATTGCAAGACCCCAAAAAACAGATTCCCATTGCAAAATCTGGGCTTATTCACGCTTGGCACCAAGGACTTAATGTTGAACCGAAGAGCTGGAGGGAACTCAGAGGTCATCTAGTCCAACCCCTGCCCTGGTGCAGGACTCCATCACCGTTTCTCTACTGATGCATCAGTTGCTGTTGTCTGTCATTTAATGAGCCCGTAATCCCTTGCTGGGTGGAATCAGGGCAACTGAATGAAGCTATGCATTTACTGGCCGGATGCCCTTCCTGTTGCCAATGTGGGTTTTTGCAGTAGATATATTCTCATTGTGCCCAGAGAATTATCAGCCTCTCCCTAGGATCGAACTCATAGCCTCCTGATTGTGAGGTGAGAGCTCCACCTCTAGGCCACTCCACCACCCTACCTGATGCGTCAATGAAGCTTTGAAATCTGCGTTGGACAGTTTCACCACCGTTGCCCCTTTAAGACATGCGGACTTCGACTCTCAGAATTCCGTGCTGGCTGGGAAATTCTGGGAGTCAAAGTCCACACAGCTTCGGAGTGGAGAAGCGCTTCCTGAAAGGGACAAATCGAGAAGAGAGATGGACTGTCTAGCATTCCCAGTCTCTATGGACTTTCGTGATCAGGATCCAACCCCTCAATTGCAATGGGACCCGGGACCCAGGACCCAGAGCAGCGATGGACTCAGGAGTACCGTGGTTGCAGACGGGCTGATGGGCTGGAGTCTCCCGACTCTGACAGACCTGGTTAAGGGTTGTGACTCAGGACAGAATCTGTGTTTTACATCCCTGCTCCTCACTCTCTGTAGGGTTCATCAGATGCTGGACCTAAACCGTGCATTTTCTCTTATGACAGTGGCTCACAACCCTTGAGGCCGCAGTCGACTACCGGGCCTTGAGCCATTCGGAACCGGGGAGTGGAACTGGCAGGCGAGCGTGCACATAATCCTCACTTGCTCGAGCAGTAGCTGAATGTGCCCATATGCACTTGTCCACCGCTTGGGTGGAACCACCCCGTCTCCACCCCTCCCCATCCAGTTCACAATGCAGGGAAGTTTGGGGAACTCCGTCTTAAGACGAAGTTCTCCTTCGCCATGTCCTCTGGCCACGGAAAAGTGGAAGAACGAGAAATGCACTTGTGCTGTCCACTTTCTTCAAACTGTGCAAAAGTTCCTGCCAGCAAGACCCTTCTCGCCAGCCCCTCTGCAAGTCTGCTCTTCGTCCAACCAGCATCAGAGATGGTGTCACCAAAAGGTCCCGCCTGTGCTTTCAAACTTGCATCTTGTTCAGTACGGAAACGCCGCCCTCATTGGTGGCTCTTCCGATGTAAGGCGAGATATTTGGACTGCGTAAATGTCCTGCTACAGTCAGTGCACACAAAGGGTCTCCTTGGGACAAGGGTGGGGAGATTCTGGTTCACTCCTGCCACTTTGTCCACAGGCTCGGAGTCCAGTGGGGTCTTTTTCAGCTGGATGGAAAGTGATGGACTTGGGCTGCCGTCCCCAAGACCCTTCCTATCCTTGTGAGTCCGGAGGTGAGCCTGCATGATGTTTTCATCCCGGAAATGCTTCTCGCATTTGGGGCACTGATACGGCTTCTCCTGCATCTCGCGTGCCTTCCTGAGGGCTAGAACTTCGCCGTTACTCTCCGCGAACAGGTGCTGCTCGCCACAGTGAACTCGCTGGTGGCTCTTGAGGTGCTGCAACTGGCTGTAGGTCTTCCCACACAGCAGGCAACGGAAGGGGCGTTCGCCCGTGTGTATCCGGTGGTGGATGGTCAGCGTGGTCTGATTACGGAATGCCTTCCCACATTCGTGGCAGCCGTATGGCCGTTCACCAGTGTGCACCCGCAAGTGATTGATCAGTGGCTGCTTCTGGGCGTACCGTTTGCCACAGGTGGTGCACACGAAGGGTTTCTCGCCCGTGTGCACTCGCCGGTGAGTCTTGACGTGTTGCCTTTGACCGAAACACTTCCCACACTGCATGCAGGAGAAGGGCCGTTCCCCGTCATGTACCTTCAGGTGGGACAACAGGGTCTGTTTGAGCCGGAAGCTGCACCCACAAACCGAACAGGAGAATGGACGTTCCGTCAAGTGCGTCGCTCGATGCTTGCGCAGGTCCTGCTGCCGGTTAAAGCTCTTCCCACACTGCGTGCAGCCGTATGGCTTCTTTGGACCCGAGGTCACCCCCAGTTGGTGCAGCAACTGCAGTTGGGCAGTGAGAAATTCCGTGGCCTTAGGGAGGGAACCTAGGTCGGGAGGGTCCTTCCTGCGTAGATGGGTTTTGAGGTGACGCCTGAGGTCGCTCTGGGCAAGGAAGGCCTTGGGGCAGAGGTGGCACTCAAACGGGCGCTCCCCAGTATGCGTACGGATGTGGATGGTCATGGCCACATTTGTGAGGAAGGTCTTATCACACTCGGGGCACTTCGGTGGCTTTGTCTTTGGCATCAACCATGGGAGACACCCAGTGTTCGAATTGGACTCTGTGGATCTAGTCTGCCTCACTGGGGTCTCCTCTCGCAGCTGTGGGGTCTTTCGCCTCCTCTTGTCCTGGGGCACGCACTGCCTGATCGGCCTCTCCACTCCTCCTTCCTCATCTTCGGCCATCAGGATCACATCGCCTGCTGGGAGGACAATAGAAGAGACAAACCCACCATCAAGTCAATGCTGCACCCGCCATTTGGGACGAGAACACAATTCTAGGAAAGCTGGTACACTCCTAACCTTTGCGTCCTGTAGCCCAACAAAGAAGAAAAAGGACAGGGAGACGGACAAGCAACTGAACCCAGGATGGATCACCGGAAGCATTGCGGCGAGACAGTCGGGGAATTAGCGGGCTCCGATGAGCTCCGCGAAAACCCGGACTGACAAACCGCTGTCGAGCGGTCTTTAAACCAGAATTGTCCTGTAGGAACGGGGAAGAAGGAGAGGCACCTCGGAGACCGAGAAGAACAGGGAAGGTCCTCGAAGGTCAGAGGAATCTCTCTCTAAATCGGCAGCGGGGGTGGCAGCCATTGCAGCTGTCACGAAGCTGGGGCAACCGGATCAAGCAACGAGCAGGAGCGGTGAAAGGAACGGAGTTTTAAAGCTGGGTGAGTGACAGCCAACCCAGATGAAATAACAGGACTAAAAAGCTTTTAAATTTGAAAAAACCCCAGCGAGAAATTGGCTGATAAAAAGCACAGGGGAAAAAAAGAGGTGGGAAGCAGAATTTAAAGGGAAAACCCCAAAAAGAAAATTGACTTTTGGAAGGAAATTATTTGAAGAACATCAAAGATTAGAAGAAATAACCCTTAATATGGAAAAAGGATTGGAAAACATAAGCAGATCCTTTTTTCCTCTTTTTTGAAGGTTAAGATAAACAAAAGAGAACTGAAATAAGCCCCTGTAACAGAAGTGTATAAATTGAACAAATATAAAGAAAAAAAGAGAGTGAAGAAAGTATTGCTTAATTGGGACTGGACTAGATTGAGTGGATATTTTTAAAGTGAAAGAGGAGAAAAGAAACTAGTAACATTGTTAACTGAAACAAAACACCATGTTAAATTACCTATAAGAATTGTGGATTGTAGAAAGACATCTTCAGGAGGGAAAAAACGGTGCAACTTGTAACTTTTGTTTTGGAAAATTCCGAATTCTGAGATAATAGTGGTGAGAACTTTGGGGGAGGATTTTTCTGTTTGCAAATGGCTTGACTTTGGAGGGAAGAAAGAAAAGAAAAAGAGATCTTTAACGAGACTTTTAAAATTGGAATAAGACTAATTTAGAAAGAGTAAAATGGAGCAAGAAATCAGAGAGATGATTATAATGATGTATTCGACTTTGAAAATGGAAATAAGGGAAATGAAGACATTGTTGCATGGAAAATCGAAATCTGAGGACTTCATAACTCAGATAGAACATGTTCAATCTGACAAGGATTTAAAAACAGAGATACAAGATGCAGAGATTGAAAACAAAGAAGAAGATAAAGACAATGTGATTAACTATGTAAAATTAACTGAACATGAGGACAGTAACAATAAAAAGGAGATTTTTGGAGATTATATTGAAATTAAAAATATGGGAAAAATAAAGAGGATGGGAAGGGCCTGGTGGCTCAGCAGACTGATAGCATTGTGATTAACACCAGCTGCCTGCAATTACTGCAAGTTCGAATCTCCCCAGGCTCAAGGTTGACTCAGCCTTCCATCCTTTCTAAATAGGTAAATTGAGGACCCAGTTTGTGGGGGCAATAAGCTGACTTTGTATAAATACACAAAAGTATGAAGGCTATTGCTTAGCACATTGTAAGCCGCCCTGAGTCTCCGGAGAAGGGCGGCATATAAATCAAATTAAAAAGAGAGAGAGAGAGACAAAGCTGGATAAAGAGATGGAATAGAAAAAACACAAAAAACTTAGACGATTACACTGGGATTAACAGTGGAATGACAAAAAAGAAAGAAAAAGGTTGGAAAATACTAGGAAATAAAGGGCAAAATATAAGAGCCCAGGACTTTGATTTACAAAATGATTACATGGAGGTTAACAATGGTAAAACAAGAGAAAGAAAACAATGGGACAGATAGGGCAAAATAGGGGAACTCAAGAAGTTAGAACACAAAAGAAAAGGGGAAAGAAAAGGGTAAAAGTAAAAAAAAAGAAGATAGAAAGGAAGATAGAAATGAGAGAAGAATATGTTACGGATACTTAGAATTGAATTATGGATTGAAGCTAAAATATTTGAAAATTAGATTATGTAAAAAGAAAAGATATTAACGGACATAATGAATTAATTTTTATTAAGATGTTGGATGATATTATTTGAGAAAATTGATGGGTATAATAATTGGGATATCATTTAAATACCTATAACAATTGTAATAATCTGAATATTCTCAACAATACATTTATCTAAGCAAAAAAGAAAAGAAAATTGAAATGATATAGGATTATGATTTAATTAAATGAGACTTATTTAATTGGCTTTTATATAAATGGTATTTTTAAATAGAATTTAGGGAAATAATTGGGAATTGTATTATGTTGCATTATTTGAATTAAGAACTTTGTTTAATTGTTAAATTGGTATATTTTTAAGATTAGCGATAAGATTTAAATTTGATGAAGAAATAATTAAATAAAGATTTAATGAATAGTATATGAAGTAATAAAATGTAGGGAAGTTTTAGAAATTGAAATAAGATTCAGAAATATAAATATGTTTGAACTGTATTGTTAATAGTGAGAATTTAGGGTGAGAATTGTGAAATGTATTATGAGGTATTATTTGAATTGAGATTTAAGGTGGATTAATAGAAGGGTAACCGTTTTGATTAAGTTAATATGAGTAGCTTACTATAAGATGGTAATAGTTGAGATATGTGAGCCAAGATTAAGAAATAAATGCTATGGCAAAAATAGAATATATAAAATTGTGTTAAAGATGCAACAAAAAGCTGAACAAATTTACGACCGGCTCAATGCTCTGTTCTGAAAAGATGTATTGTATATTTGTCTGTGTGTTTTAAAAAAATTAAAAAAAAATTGCAAAAAAAAAAAAAAGCAACTGAACCTGGGACCAGGAGGCCCCTCCAATAACAGAAGACCCCATCCACTAAGAGACCACTCCTCAACAATTTTTAGACGTACGTGCATTTGGGAGGGAGGAGCGTGGGTCTCAGTGGCTGCAGGTCCCAATGGCTGTTGATTAGCCCAAAATCCCTAGTCCAATGATGGCGAACTTATGACATGTGTCTTGAAGGTGACACGCTGTGACATTTTGGGTGACATGCTAGAGTTCACCAAGACCTACAACAACATCTACAGGTCACCCTTGACTTACAACAGAGCCTTGATAGTACAGTGGTCTGAGCACCCTGTTATTAACACAGCTGCCTGCAATTACTGCTGGTTTGAATCTCACCAGGCTCAAGGTTGACTCAGCCTTCCATCCTTTCTAAGGTAGGTGAAATGAGGACCCAGTTTGTGGGGCCAATAAGCTGACTTTGTATAAATATACAAAAGTATGAAGGCTATTGCTTAATGCATTGTAAGCCGTCCTGAGTCTCTGGAGAAGGGCGGCATATAAATCAAATTTAAAAAAAAAACCTTCTTTTAATGACTGTTCAGGAAAAAGTGCCTTATGACCAGTTTTCGCATTTATGACTGTTGCAGCATCCCCATAGTCACGAGATCAAAATTGAGACTTTTGCAACTGATTCATATTTATGACCATTGCTTTATCCTGGGGTCAGGTGATCCCCCTTTCCGAGCTTTTGACCAGCAAACTCAATGGGGAAGCCAGATTCAATTAACAACCTGTCATTAATTTAAAAGCTGCAGTGACTGACTTAACTGTGGCAAAAAGGGTTGTAAAACGGGACAACCAAATTTACGTCACAAATGTCTTGCTTAGCTACAGAAACGTTAGGCTCCATTGCGATCGCACGTTGGACTACCTCCGTATATCAACGGTGTTCTCCCCATTTCTCTTATTTACACCTGATCCTCACCTTATGACCCCAATTCGAAGCAGAACTTAACAGCGACAAGGATTCACTTAACAATGGGGAAAAGATATTGTAAAATGGAACAAAACTCACTTCAAAATTAATTGAAATGCATAAGAACAGAAATTTTGGGCTCTATTGCGATTGTACGTTGACAACGACCCGGAACTCAAATTTTAGACACTAGGGTGAGGAGGGAGTAATCCTTACCCAGCGACGCCACTAGCTCATAAGTTTCCACCATCACAGCTTGGTAAAGGTCCCTCTGCCACTCGGTCAGGCGGGCCCACTCGGCTGCCGTAAAGTATACAACCACATCCTCAAAGGTCACCTACAGAAGAAGCGAGAGAGTGAAATGCGCTAAAATATCTGCCTTAGAATGAGATTTGTGCATCGCACAAAGTGGGACCGCACCCCAGGATGACACAACCGAGCGGCCGGATCACCATTGTGACCAAAGCGCACATAATTCCAAATCTCGTCAGTCTACTGCGTCTGCGACACAGAAAATATTCGTTCACACATCCCGACAAGGAAAGGAGACAATGCCGTCTGTCCAAACCTTGTTGACTTTCTTCCAAATCTGGGGAAATGGATTATTATGATTATTACGGGTAGTCCTCGAATTACAACGGTTCATTTAGCGACCAAAGTTACAATGGTGCAGAAAAAAATGACGTTCTGACCGTTTTTCACACTTAAGACAGTTGTAGCATCTCCATGTGATGAAATTCAGACACTCGGTAACGGACTCACATTCATGGCGGGTCGTACTGCCCCGGGGTCATGTGATCCCGTTTTGAGACCCTCTGACAAGCAAAGTCAATGGGGAAGCCACTTAACCTACGTGTTGCTAACCCCTGAGGTGATTCACATGACAATGGTCATAAAATGGGGCAGAACACTTCATTGCCTCGCTTAGCAACAGAAATGTCGGCCTCAATTACGGTCGTAAGTCAAGGACTATCTGTATAGATGAGTGTTTCTCGGCCTTGGCAATTTTACAATGTCTGGACTTCAACTCCCAGAATTCCCTAGCCAAAATGGCCAGCTGGGCAATTCTGGGAGTTGAAGTCCAGAAATCTTATACGTTGCCATAGTTACAGATGAAGGAAATAAAAGGTGTCCAATTAAATTCTTCCATTTATCCATGTCAGTAGTCTTCGACTTACGACCACAATTTGAAACCAAAATCCCCACTAAGTATGGTGGTTGCTAAGTCAGTCGGGCCTGATTTGACCCCCTTTTTTCCTTTGACTGTTAAAACAAATCACTACAGTTGTTAAATGAATCATACGGTCATTAAACAAATCTGCCTTCCCACATTCATTGTGCTTGTCAGAAGTTGGCGTGTGAGGTCATAAGTGACGATCACAGGACCCCGAGATGCTGCAAATGGAAATACAGGGGATCCTCGAATTACGATCACAATCAAGCCCCAAATTTATCTTGCTAAATGTGACCCATTTTACGACTTACTTTTCATGGTTGTTAAGTGAATCATTGCATTTGTTAAGTGAGTTACATGGTCGCTAAGTGAATCCGGCTTCCCCACTGACATTGCTGGAGAGAAGATTGCAAAAGAGGTTCATGTGACCCCTGGACACCTCGACCGTCATAAATATGAATCACTTGACACACTTCTGAATTTGGATCACATGACCGTGAAAATGTAGAACGGTCATAAGTGTGAAAAACGGTCATAAATCCCTTTGTCCAGCATCATTGTAACTTTGAACAGTCATTAAATGAACCATCATAAATATGAATCGCTTGACAAGCATCTGAATTTTGATCCCGTGGAGATGCATAAGTTTGAAAAACGGTTGTAAGTCTCTTTATTTTCAGTATTGTTGGAATTTTGAACGGTCACTAAATAAAGTGTCATAAGTCGAGGATTAGATGCACAAGCCAATTGCAAAGCACCCAAATTGTGATCATGTGACCACGGGGAATGCTGCAACGGTCATAAGTTCGTGGACCAGTTGCACATCCCTTTTTTCAGTGCCTCGAAAGGTCAAATGGTCGCTAAACGAACCCTTGGTAAGCCTGCTCATGCTGAATTTTTGCAAGTTCTTCCAAGTAGTCCTCACCTTAGAACAATCCACTTAGTGACGATTATGTCACTTAGTTACGACGGCACAGAAAAAAGCAACTTGTGAACTTATGACTGCAGCTGCATCTCCGTGGTCACATAATTTAAGTTTGGACGACTGACAACTGACTCATCTTTATGACGGTCGTAGTGTCCCAGGATCACGTGATCCCCTTTTTATAGTCTTCTGATGCGTCAATGTGGAAGATGGATTCACTTAGCGACCGGGTGACCAACGTTAACGACTGCAGCCATTCACTTCCCAAACGGGGGGCGGAAAAAGCCGTGAAATGGGCTGACACTCCCTTAACAAAGGCCTCGTTTAACGATGTAACTTTCAGGCGCCATTGCAGTCGGGCACCAAGGAGGACTGGTAAACTGAAGCCCAACGGGAGATAATCCACTCCATCCGGGTAGCCAGTGCGAATCCTGACGGTTGCCTCAAGATTTCCCTCCCCACAAACAGGAAGATTCAGGGAGGGGGCCTGCCCTGCCCCCCCTCCTCCCCCCCACCAACCCCACCTCTCTTGCATCCATTCTCAACCGCCTTTTCTCTGGAGAGAGTGGCAAGTTCAAATCCCTCCCTCTTGAAAAAGGGGAGGGGGCATTTCTCCCCCTAAACTGGAAAAACCCTTGTAACGAAAAACAGCAGTGAACTGAAGCCCACCTCTCCCCCCCAAAAATCTGGTAGGATCCAAAGGGTCAGTTCTTCAATAGGGTCTCCCCCTCCCCTAAATTGGAGGGGAGGGAGAACTCTCCCCCTCTGCCTGCCTAGGGGACCCCCTCCCCAAGTTCTTTGACACCCCCAACCCTCTTCCCCCAACCCTTCCTTCCCAAGTCTAGACCAAAGAATTAGAAGGGGGTCTGCAGTGTGGAAGCGCCCCAAAAGTCCCAAGGGAGACCCCCCACGATACCCCTCCTCTTCCCTTGCAATGAAGCCCCCACCCCCTCCTCCTCCCCCAAAGGACCCTTCCCTGGAGGCTGGGGGGGGGGGGCGGCTCTTGCAGCCAGTCCCCGGCATTGAGGCGCTCTGCATATGCTCAGAGGCACCCTTGCCAGGAATTCCTACCGGTGTAGATGCAAGCCCCTCATCCATCTCGGCCCAGGATTGAAGTGGAGGAGGAGGAAGAAGAAGAAGAAAAAGAGGAGGAGGAGGAATAAATAGAAGAAGAAGAGAAAGAAAAATAGAAGGAGGAGGAGGAGGAGGGGGAAAGGCAACGCCCCCCTCGGAGCATGCGCTCTTGCCCGCTGCCCCAGCTTTGGTCCCAGGCTGACAGCCCCGCCCCCTTTTCAAGGAAGCGGAGCGTGCTGGGAAATGTAGTTCGAAGAGAGTGGGCTTCTGCCACTCAAGCCCCAGGAAGTCCTCCCTTCTTAAAGCATCCCGGATGGGGGATTCTGGGAGTTGAAGTTCTCCCCTCTTAAAACATGCTAGCTGGGGGATTCTGGGAGTCAGAGGCTCTTAAATTTGCCGAGCCTGAGAAACACTGCCGTATTCTGACGAACCAGGACATTAAACGAGACCAGCCCATTTTAGCTAGGCTACCATGTGAATTTTGCCCTTAGCTTCTGTTTGATGTTGGCACAACCAGCAAATCTGGGTTCTTCGCCAAAGAAAGCCATTTTTTCCAAAATTCGAATTTCCTGCTTTTCCGCAACCCTTTACAAAGATCGTCCCCGACTTACGACTGTTGCTGTAGTGACCATTCAAAGCAAGGCACTTAAAAAAGCGATTTGTGACCCTTTTTCACACTTACGACCATCACGTGATCAAAATTCAGACTCTTGGCAATTGATTCATACTTATGACAGTCATAGCGTCCCGTGGGTCAGACAGTCAACGGGAAAGCCGGATTCACTTCAGGACGGTGAGCCTCCTTAGCCAATTCTTAAGTGATTGACTTAACTGTGGCAAGGAAGGTTGTAAAAAGGGAGAAAAACTAGCTTCCCACCTGTCTCACTAAACAACGGCAATTTTGGCCTCAATCATGGCCATTAAGCTGAGGACCGTCTATAATAACGGTCTGTAATAAAGAAAATAATAAAGAAATTTCTTTTCCTGGTACAAATCAAATTCCATAATAAATTGTGATTTCTTTCAGCCGATTGATCCCAGATAGCTTTTGAAAACCTCCTGATAGTTTGGGAATGAAAATGCAAATTTCACAGAAATTCAAACTGACCTATTTGGAAAGCATCCTTGTTTTATGTCCCGTGTCGATCAGTCACAGCAGCCCTCAGTCCTGATTGGAGCAGACTGTGCAGGAGAAGTCTACCTTACATTATTTTCAAGCTTAAAATTTAAGTTAAAACTTGATATTCTCTTCTTTTTCATAGCTTTTTTCCCCCCTCTGAATTGTGGCTGAAAAAAGGAAGACAATCAAGGAGTCACCTTGGCCTACACAATACAACCACCAACGGCCTGGAAAATATTAGAATGTGCAGAAATGAACAGATTAACACTGGCAATTAAGAAGAAAGAACAAACTGAATATTATAGGATATGGGAATTATTTTATCAATGGTTAGAAAATAAAAATGGAAATTGGAAATAAAGGAGATTAAAGAATAGAAAATATGTTAATATGTTAATATGATAATTGTTAGTATTATGATTATTTATGCTCAATATTATTATTATATTATTAGAAGATACGTTAAGAGGGGAACATGAATAAGTTTACTATGCTTAATTGTTTAATATATTATAATTGTAAGATGAGAGAATTAATATAAATGTAGTGAATGATGTTATAAATTCTGATGGATATTGCAGAGATACCCAAACGACAGTTTAAGAGAAGATGGAATGTTTTTTGTTTTTTTTTAAATAAAAACTTTAAATTAAAAAAAAAAAAAACGACAACCAGTGGCCTGTGTGTTTTTGTGTTTGTGTTTTCAGCGCCATCTTGATTTTTTTGCCCTAATCTGAACCCTGGCATGAATCTCTTACCTTCATTTAAAAATTATATTCCAAAATAACGTATCGTCAAGGGACAGGCAGTTCTCAACTTACGACCATTCGTATAGGGACCATTCCAAGTTACGGTGTCCCTGAAAGACGTGACATAGGACAGTTATTCATACTTACGACCATTGCGGCCTCCCCGCGATCAACCTTCAGATGCTTGGCAATCGACTCGTATTTATGACAGTCGCAGCGTTCCAGGGTCAAGAGATCCCCATTTGTGATGAGCAAAGTCCACTGATTTGCTTAATAACGGTGTGACTTAACTGGATAATTGCAGTGATTCACTTAACAACGGTGGCCGGAAAGATCATCAAATGAGGCAAAACTCACTTCAGAAACATTTCGCTGAACGATGGAAATTGAGCCCCGAATTGCGCTCGTTGAGGACTGCCTGGATTTGTGAGATTGTATGCGTCTCCCTCTTGTCAAAGTGAGGCTGACAATATTTAGAAATTCTTGACAGATGTTTCAAATCCAATTTAAAATACGTAGGTAGTCCTCGGCTTAACGACCATTTCATAATGACGACACAAAATTAGAACATCCTAAGTGACTCACAACTGGTACCTACACAACCATCGCAATGACCTCAAAGATATCACAATTTGGGCACCGGGCAACCAACTGGCATTTATGTTGTGACATTTTGTGAGGAAGTTTGGCATTTATGTTGTGATGTTGTGTAGTTTTTGGCATTTATATTGTGCCATTTTGTGTAGATTTTTGACATTTATGTTGTGACATTTTTTGTGGATTTTTGGGATTCATGTTGTGTGGATTTGCTGTGACTTTTGCGTGGGATTTTTGCAATTACGTTATGTGGATTGTCGGCATTTATGTTGTGACATTTTGAGTAGATTCTTGGCAGAAAAATGTCCCTTGGAGAAGCTGGATAACTGCAGTGCTTTAGTTAATGACACAATCGGCTTAATGACTGTGGCAATTTGCTTAATGTCCACAACAAAAATGGTGGTTAAAATGGTGGTAAAATCGGGTCAAATTCAAACTTATGATGGAAATTCTGGTCTTACTTGTGGTCATAAATTGTGATTGTAAGTCGTAAAACGAGGACTATCTGTACCAGCTGTTTCTCAGGGAAACTCCTAAAATCTCAGGATACTTTGATCTTCACCCCATCCATTTGGGGAAGAAAATGAAAGATGGGGTTCCTTGTTTGTTGGAAAAGACAACCCCTCCTCCCACATACACACAACAGAAACACACCCAACACAAGAGCCATAAAATGGTGATTTTTATCCCCCTTTATTAGCTTTAATCTAGATTGTAAAAAGGTTGCAGGACAAGTAACAACCACTGGCCTATCCGAGCATTGAGAGTCAAAGGTACATTTCGAGGGTATTCCCAGCATCCCTTGGGGCACTCAAGGAAATCCCAGTGGAAAGAGCTGACTTGCGCTACCCCAAAAAGGTTGCTGATTCACATCCGAAATTTGTCAAGCGCCCCATTTCAGGAGAGGGGTAGTATTACCAGCTGGCCTGTGGCTCACAATCTGCCCCTTCCCCACTCCACGTGAGCATAGCCACCTCCATCTTTCTTGCACGGAAATCATGGTTACGTGCCCAAACCTAGATGATGGCATCTATGGGAGTGAATGGGGCGTCTAGGCTCGTTCCGAACGAGAGAACAAGACTGTTCCTGTAGACCACGGGTGTCAAACTCGAGGCCCGCAGGGTGCCTAGATCTGGTCTGCGCCACCACCCTGGATACAGTGAAGGATCGGCCTGTGGTGTGCCTGTGCGGCCCTATCATGCTCAGTTTTTGGCCGCCACGGCCTCCTGCAGCCCTCTGTCAGCGAAAGCAGAGGTTGGGGAGGCCGCAAACAGCCCTCACAGGCTCTGTTTTTGCTGGGAGAGAGCTACAGGAGGCTGTCGCGGCTGAAAACAGAGCCTGTGATGTGGAGCTGCCCCCTCCCCCCAAGTCAAACACAACCCTGCTGTGGCCCTCAATGAAATTGAGTTTGACATCCCTGTTGTAGACTGAGAGGTTACGTTTGACCTCTTTGTCAGTCATCAGAAACAGCCTTGTTCTCTCATCCGGAATGAGACCAGCCTTCCCATTTGCTCCCGTACACGCCACCATCCCATCTTTGACCAGAGAAGCCCCCCTCCCTGGTTAAGGGGTCCTCTCAGGAAGGCGTTGAGGTACTCCTTTAATTGGCTGCTGCTGCCTTCAATCCACAGCCATGGTTCTGTCATGCATCTACAACAAGAACACAGGTGCTATTCCCATACGGCGAGATACAGGTGGCGTTCACCCCGGGTCTCACTTCTGGCGGGCTCACCAAATGGAAGCTGAGAGCTGGCATGCAGGAGGATAGGCTAACGAGCTGGCGAGAATGCTATGTAGCCTCTCACCCTTGTTTTGGGGGGGGGGAGGGGGCTTCTAGGCCACCGAACTGGTCCTACTGAACGGGAAACATAACGAATTCCAGAAACCTAGTTATGACTCCGTGCATGGCGACACCTTTGAGTTTCCCCTGCTCGGACAATCCTAGTGAGAGAGCGGGGTCCCCCCACCTGGACAAGCAGCGATTCGGGGAGCACAAGATGAAGCACCCCCGAAACAAATAGGAGTATGAAAGACTTCAAAACACTGCCTAACCCTCTCCACCGTTCTTGAATCCCGATGTTCAGCTCGTCTCGCGTCATCATCCCAAGCGCCTGGAGCTGACCACCAGCCGCCCTGTTCTCAACGGAGTGGACAAAATCCATCCTTGCGTGTGAACCTGGTACGGTCAGGACACACGCACGGCCAAGATCATCCGCGCCACACTGTCTTCAGGCGTGCGACCGGCATGCTTCGGCTACGGCTTGGAGGAAGAAACAGGGTGCTGCCTCTCCCACTGTGGTGTGGCAACGCCAACCACAGTTGAGCCGGCTCTGGGAAGCGAGAGGTGTCACAAGGGATAAATAGAACTTTATTTAAATAAACATATCTCAACATCTTTGTACAAATTACAAGTCCTCGGGTCCACCTCCTAGGCGCTGAAGTTGGCAGAAGGGCCTTTCAGGAGGTCCACCAGGATATCCAAAAGCTGGCTGTGTTGGTGGTGGAGGTCGCTGGGAATGGCTGCCATCTCGTAGCAGAGACAGGTTTCCACCATCCGGGAGAGGGCCACTCGGAAGTCGCGGAGCAGCCGTATGGTGTACGAATCGCCTTCCAGCACCAGCAGGTCACTGTCCACCAGGGAGATGGTGGCACGCCAGCCGTCGTCTTGGGGAAAAGAACGAAGAGAGGTGAAGAGGCAGTACTTAAGGATGCGAATTCTTCATATATTATGTGTTTTAAAAAAAAATCCAATCATATGTGGTGGTATGTCGACTTAAAGGAATTCAATTAGTGGCTGTTTGAACTTACGATGATACTGAAAAAGCTGATGGCTGATTCGGATATTTACTACCACTGAAGCATCCATGTGGGCTTGTGATCAAAATTCCGACACCTGGCAACAGACTTGAATTTATGACGGTTGCAATATCCCGGAGTTGCGTGATCTCTTTTTGTGACCTTCTAAAACAGGGGTGTCAAACTCATGTCGTCATGGCATCGTCATGTGATGTAACGCAACATTTCTCCCCTTTGCTAAACCAGGTATGGCCAGTGCGTGACGCATTTGGCCAGCGAGCTGCGAGTTTGACACCCCTGTTTTAACAAGCATAGTCAACGGAGAAGCCAGATTTACTTAATAATAAGAATAAGAATAAGAATAACAACTACTACTTTATTGTCATTTTACGTGAATACACAGGATACCCATACAACGAAATTCACTTAACACCCAAAGACCAGGTGCAACAGACATAACAATCCCCAGACACACCGTTACTAATTTAACACTTGCAGTAATTCACTTAACCATCGTGGCAAGGAAAGTCATAAAAATGGGCCAAAGTCTCTTAACAACGTCTCACTTAGCAATGGAAATCTGGGGCTCAATTGTGGTCGTACGTTGAGGAATAACTGTGTATGGGAGGACTTGCTTTCAGTTTGGAGAACCTCAGAATGGGGAACGTTGGTCAATGGGGAAGCCAGATGTACTTGAGAACCGTGTTACTAATGTAACAACTACAGCGATTCACTTAACAACCATGGTGAGAAAGGTCGTAAAATGGGGCAAAACTCACTTAAGAAGAGCAGGTTCTCACAGGCATGTGCAGCTGGTGGGCTTCTGCAAAGCCCTAACCGAGTCTATCAAAAGGTGCAGACAAGCCCTTGATTCAGAACCACAAGGGAGCCCAATATATCCGTTGCCAAGCACGAATGTTGACCTCTCTTGCCACAGCTATTAAGCAAATCCCTTCCCTTAAGTTAGTCACACGGTTGTTAAATGAATCAGGCTTCCCTGTTGACTCTGCTTGTCAGAATGACCCTGGGATGCTGCGACTGTCGTAAACAGGAGTTCGTTGCCAAGTGTCAAAATTTTGATCACATGATCATGGGGATGCTGTAATGGCTGTGTGAAATACGGTCGGAAGTCACTTCATTCAGCGCCGTTGTAACTTCGGTCACTAAACGAACCATTGTTAAGTCGAGAACTATCTGTAGGTGGGAAGGACAGAGGAAGGTCAGCAAGAGGGAGGGATGAAACCATTACTTAGGGTGGGCTGGACAACCCAACCAAGGTCGGGGAGGGGGGTAAAAGGTGTGGGTGGGTGTGAGTGAGAAAGAGAGGGGGGGGAGAGAGGAAGAGAGACCACCTTCTGATCTATGTGGCAGCAAGGGAACTGAGCTGAGAGATAAGGATCCAATTCCTCACCCCGCACATAGATGTCCGTATCGGTCATCAGCAGCACGGCAAGCGGATGCACCTGCGAGGAGTCGCGCACGAAGACACCCCCATTAGATTTGACCGCCATGAAGTAGGTCAGCCAACGGCTGTACAGCTTGGAGGACTCCCTGAGGGGGATAAGGAGAGGAGTGTCTCACCACCATCTTGTGGCCATCCGGACAACCGATTGGCATCCCAGGAGGGACCGACTCGCCTACCTGTTGATGGTTGATTTATGTAACAGGACAGTCCCCGCCTTGGTCCGGTACGTGTAGCTGTTCGGTTTGAACTTGCCCTGTCTGGTCACCTTCCCTTGCCGGACCTGGAAGAAGAGGGACATTTCTTAGGGGCTTTTCCAAGTCATCGGAAGGACCTCCTGGATAGGACACCGTAGGCCGTTCTCTGCAGGAATCTCGAGGGAAAAGAAGACGACTTCCCATTTCTCAAGATTCGGTGAGAACAACGCAGGACACTGACCCCCTAGGGTTGACTCAAGGAGAGCTAAAGGTGAGATTCCACAGGGACCATCCACAGACAAGACCCCACTCATGAGGCAAGTCTCTAGGACAGAAAAATAAGAGCAAACCCCCACATTCTTCTGGCACTGATGCTGTAGCCCAGATGGGTCATGAAATGTCTGCAAGAAAACCAACAAGCTCGGAGAGCAGCAAGGACCCCACTGTCTGTTACTTCTCCTCCTCTACCAACAACCTCTTTCCCTTCTAGGACTGATGACGTTCCCTAGTTGGATCATGAAACATCTGCAAGAAACATCTCCAAGGTCAGAATGTACCAAGGACCCCACGATCCTTGTCTTCGTCCTCCTCTTCCTACACTCCATAAACCTCCTACCTCCTAGCACTGACGGTATCAACCCATTGCGTCACAAAATGACTACAACAAAACCACCCAACTGAGAAAGCACCAAGGACCCCATAGAAACAGAAACCCAGAGAAGCAGGGATTGACACCAGACAATGAAGCAGACAACAATACCCCAATTTCCCACCAACAGTGCCAGGGCAAGCAACTGTATATAGAGACCAAACACACACACTCCAATCCATCCAGCAATTATGATGCTCCCTAGTTGGGTCATGTGATGTCTAACAGCAAATCCACTAAGCTCAGAGAGCACCAAGGACACACAGTCCTTATCTTTTTCCTCCTCCTCCTTCCTTCTAACACTGATGATGTTCCCTAGTTAGGTTGTGAAATGTCCGTAAGAAAACCACCAAGCTCAGAGAGCACAGAGGACCTCATTAAGGTCTCTCTCTCTCTCTCTCTCTCTCTCTCTCTCTCTCTCTCTCTCTCTCTCTCTCTCTCTCTCTCTCTCTCTCACCTGGATGAGGTTGGGATACAGCCCGGCCATCAGGACTCCCTTCACCAGTTCCTCCTCCTCACTGTACTGGTTGCAGACGGACGATGGCAAGAGGCAATCTGAGGGAGTCGGCACTAAGTAGGCTTCGTAGAGGTTCTCGGAAAACTGCTTCACGAGGCCTGTGGGGCAGAAAACCACGGAGGACTAAAGACCCAAGGAAGGAAGCTCCCATCCAGCAAGGGAGTCTCCAAACTCGGCAACATTAAAAGACCGGTGGACTTCAACTCCCAGAATGCTCCAGCGAGCAGATCGTAAATCCACGCCAATGGCCAAATGCAAGTCGTCCTTGACTTACAAGCGTTTGTTTGGTGGCCATTTAAAGTCACAATGACACTGGAAAAAAAGAGACGTTCGTCCTTCCAAGATTGGCAAAATGAGGACTCAACCATCTCCCACCTCCCTCCTTTCCTTTCTTCCTAACTCCCCATCTTCCTTCCTTCCATTCATCCTCCTATCCCCATACTTCCTCACTCCCTCCTTTTTCTTTTCTTTCTTTTCTAAGTCCCCATCTCTTTCCTTCCTTTCATCCATCTACTCTTCCCCATACATCTCCTCCCTCCCTCCTTTCCTCCCTCTACTTCTTTCCTTTCTTCCCAACTCCCCATCTTCTTCCATCCATCCACCCTTCCCCATCCATCTCCTTCCTCCCTCACCCTCCCTCCTTTCCTTCCTCTTTTTCTTTTTTTCCTAACTCCCCATCTCCTTCCTTCCCACAATCATCTCCTTCCTCCCACTCTTCCTCCTTCCCTCCTTCTCTATCTCTTTTCCTTTCTTCCTAGCTCCCCATCTTCTTCCTTCCATCCATTTCCTTCCTTCCTTTTTTCCTTCCTCCCATTTCCTTCCTTCCACCTTCCTCCCTCCCTCCCTTGCTCCTTTCCTTCCCTTCCTTTTTACTTCCTTCCCTTCCTTCCTTTTTTTTAACCCTCTCTCCCTTGCTCCCTCCCTTCCTTCCCTTTCCCTTTTTCCTTCCTTCCTCTCTCCCACATCCATCTCCTTCCTTCCTTCTTTCCTTCCTCCTATCCATCCATCCTTGCACTGGAAGGCGAGTCGTGGGAGAGCAATGTGTAGAATGTGAATATTACAGCTCCACGCTGCTCACTGACAGTAGTTCGATCCTGAGCAGCTCAAGGTGAACTCAAGCCTTGCGTCCTTCCACGGTCACAAAACGAGGACCCAGATTGTTGGGAGGAAGGGAGAGGTAACATGCCTACTTTCTAAAACTCTTAGAAAGGGCTGTAAAGCACTCTGAGGTATATAAATCTAAGGGCTATTGCCAGCGCTAAAACGGGAAAAGAGAATAATGGACGGAGGGCAACTGCGTCGCTCAAAAAAGTGAGCCACTCACCGTTGATGAAGCGCAAACTGGGGGCGTAGAGTGAGTAATCCTGCAGATAGTCATCGCGAGCCCGGCTGTCTCGGCGCCGCAGGATGTCCTCCCAACCGGCCACAGCCCGCACAAAGGCCAGGTGATCACTGCCGCTCTCTCGACTCAGCACGGCCTTGGCCTAAGGGGCAACCATTGCAAAGAATGAGAGAATCACGGAGCCAGAAGGGCCCTTCATGGTCATCTAGTCCAGCCCCCTGCTCAAGCAGGAGACCCTTACAGAATAATAGAATGACAGAGTGGGAAGGGACCTCGGAGGTCCTCTAGTCCAACCCCCTGCTCGAGCAGGAGAATCACAGAATTGGAAGGGATCTCGGAGGTCATCTAGCCCCACCCCTTGCTCTCGGAGAAGGCCCCCTCCCCACAGCGGCTCCCTCACCTTGTCCACCTCCGTTCGGTTCTGCAGGCTGCTGCTAAAGGGGTCCCGGGTCAGGCAGGAGACGATGAGCAGGAGGGGCTGGATGCAACGGTAGATGGAAGCCAGCACGATGGCCTTGGCCAGCCGGGGATCGGTGGAGATCTGGGCCAGGCGCTTGCCCAGCGTGGTCAGAGACTCTCGGGAATCCAGCACTCCTGGGAAGGAAACCGAGAGGTGGAAACGAGAATCGCCGAAGCTGGTTCCCAACCCCACTTCCCCGGAAACTCACCGATCTCCTGCAGGAGGATGACGGCCTCGTCCACAGCTTTGATGTCGGGGCTGTCCAGGGCTTTGGAGAGGAACTCGACAGCCTGCAGAGGAAAAGCAAATACAATTCAATTGAATTGAGAATGGAGAGGGAAGGGACCCTGGAGGTCCTCTAGTCTGACCCGCTGCTCGAACACAAGACCTAGAGCCTTCCAGACAAGTGGCAGTCCAGTCTTCTCTTATGAGGCTCCAGTGATGGGAGAGCCCACAGCTGGATGTTATTCCAGGATTGTGTTATTCCAGGGTCTCTTGCTCGAGCAGGGACAGGGGTTGGACTAGATGCCCTCCAAAATCCTTTGTAACTGTGATTCTGTAAGGGTGTCCTGCTTGAGCAGGGGGCTGGACTAGATGACCTCTAAGGCATCTCCTAACTGTGATTCTGTAAGGGTCTTCTGCCTGAGCAGGGGGTCAGACTAGATGACCTCTGAGGTCCGCTCCAGCTGTGTCATTCTATGGTTCCATAAGGCTCTCGTGCTGGAGCAGGGCGATGACCTCTGAGGTCCGCTCTTAACTGTTGAGATTCTATCATTCCCTAAGGGTCTGCTGTGTGAGCAGGGAGTTGGACTAGAAGATCTCCGAGGTCGCCTCCGACTCTTTGATCCTGTCATTCTGTAAAGGTCTCCTGCTCGAGCAGTGGGTCGAACTAGACAACCTCTAGGGTCCCTTCCAATTGTGTGATTCTGTAGGGGTGTCCTCCTTGAGTAGGGGGGGTGTGTCAGACTAGATGACCTCCAAGGTCCCTTCCAACTCTATAATTCTGTAAGGATCTCCTATTTGGGCAAGGGGCTTGGACACTAGTAGGGTAACCCTCTGTTCTTAAGCGAGTCTAAAACATCAAAAAAAAAAAAAAACCCACTAGGAAGCCCCTCGTGTGCCCTTCACACATAAAAAAGATCTCGGCTCATTTGCGGCAATGATCTGAAACGGGGAAACGAACAGACAAGGATTGGCCCAAATCTAACCGTCTTCTCTGGCTGGTGGATCTTGGTTTGTACCACCAGGTTCTCTAGGGGCGTGCGCAGGATTTCGGGGACTTGGTAGGTGGGCATGCGGTCCAGGCGGCTGTGAGGGAAGAGGTGGTAGGCGAACCCGGATTGGCAGCGCCCGGCCCGTCCTCGTCGCTGGATGACGTTCGATTTTGACACCCAGACGGTCTCCAAGCACGAAACCTGAAAAGTGGGGAAGACGGAAGGAAACTCGTCGTGCAGAGAAAAACAATCCTAACCCTAATCTTAAACCTAGCAACAACCAAGCATCACCCTACTTCTAACCTAGCCCTAACATGTACCCTAACCTTAACTTTAAACCTAACCCTAACGCATAACCCTAACTCTGATCTTAACCCTAAACCTAGCAATAACCCTAATGCATCACCCTAACCAAGTCCTAACCCAAACACTAAGCGTAACCGTAACCCTAACCTTAAACCTAACCCTAATGCATAACCCTAAATCTAACACAGACAATCCCCAATCGCCCGGTGCCTTCCCACAGGGAGGGCCTTCTCAGGGTGCCGTCGGCCAGACAGTGTCAGCTGGCGACCCCCAGGGGGAGAGCGTTCTCTGTGGGCGCTCCCACCCTCTGGAACCAACTTCCTTCGCTCGTCCCACCGCAATTTGAAGACCTGGTTGTTCCGCAGCCTGGACTGATGGGTTTGTTTTTTTTTTAAATGAATTTTAAATTTTAAATTGTTTTAAATCGGAACTTTAATTTTATTTTGTTTTAATGAGCATTTTTACTGTTGTGAGCCGCCCTGAGTCTTCGGAGATAGGGCAGCATATAAATAATTAAATAAAATTAAATAAAATAAAATTAAATTAAATTAAATTAAATTAAATAATTAAATTAAATTAAATAATTAAATTAAACTAAATTAAATTAAATAATTAAATTAAATTAAATAATTAAATTAAATTAAATAATTAAACTAACTTAAATTAATAAAATAAAATAGTCCTAACCCTAACCCTGCACAAACCCTAATCTTAACCCTAACCCTAATGCATGACTGCAACCTAGACCTAAGCCCTAACTTTAAACTTAACCCTAGTTCTAACCCTAGTCCTAATGCATAACTCTAACTCTAACCTTAACCCTAGCCGTAGCAATAACCCTAGTCCTAATGTGTAACCCTAACCCGAGATGCCATCAGAACTAGGTGGTCAGAAAGCCTCTCCTGACTCCGGAGAACCCCATAAGAACCGCACGCACGCGCATGTCTCCCAGCGCCTACCAATTTAATCCCACCCCCTCTTCGAAGAAGAGCCCCCACCCAGTTCACAGAGTCAACCTTGGTTTTCAGATCGTAGCGTTCCTCCTTGTGGGTCCCGCTGTCCACAACGTGCACGATGTCATTTATGGTGATGGAGGTCTCGGCAATGTTGGTGGCCAGGACGATTTTTCGCACGCCGGTGGGAGGCCGAGGGAAGATGCTCTGCTGGTCCATCATTGGGATATTGGAATGAACTAAAAAAAAAGGGGGGAGGAGGAGGAGGGGGAGGATGAATACAACCCTCCATCTCGAGTTCTTGTTTACCTGGATGAACCGTGTCTTTTATAATAGCACACTTTACAGGGGGAAGGAGAGAAGGGGAAGGAGAGGAGGAAAGAAGAAAGTGGAAGAGGATAGAAGAAGGGAGGGAAGGGAAAGAGAGGAGAAGGAGAAGAAGGATTGTTGTAAAATAAGGGAGATGGAATGGTAGAAGAGCAACCCCGAGTATACTCAAATTTTTTAGGATGAAGAATGAACTAACATGAGAGTTAAAAGAGAAGATGTATGATTGACAATGGATAAGAGACTGTACATTTAAGACATGTTTATGAGAAATAAAAATAATAGCACGTTTTATAATAGCACACTCCAAAACATTCCCGCCGGCCTCGGCTCCAGGCCGACCCCGGGGAACAACGGAGGGAGGGACTAGCCTCTTTTTCACCTGGTAAGATAAGGTAGCGGCTGTTGTGAGACCCCAGGATTTCCAAAAGACGTTGCTGGACCCCTTTAATTTCCTGCCAGCCCGGAAGGAAGCAGAGGATGCCACCTGCGAAGAGAGGACACAGTACATCCAGTTTCATGAAAGGAAGGATGAGGGGGTAAAATGATAGCAATCTTCCCATATTTGAAGGGCTACCGCAAAGAAGAAGGGGTCCACCTGTTCCCCAAAGCATCCAAAGCAGTCGTGAAATCCTCCTCAGATCACCACCGGTTCGCTGCCTACGCATGAGTGGTGCGCGCCAAAGATGCACTTCGTGCGGAAAAAGATGACTTCACTAGGTAAGTATTAACAGCAAAGGGGGGGGGGGAACAGGACGACAGCTAACCCACGTGATTTAGCTTCGCTAGAAAGCAGGATTTCCTGCTTTCTAACAAAGCTAAACCGTGCAGCACAGCTGATCATCGGAAATACCGGTTCAGACGAACTGGTAGCTTTTTTTTTTTTTTTTTTTTACTATTGTTTCGCCCAAACCGGTAGTTTTTATCACTACTGGTCTGCCTGAACCGGAGCGAACCGGTAGCATTTCACCCCTGATCCAAAGGCAGGAGAAGAACTCACCAAGGAGAGAAGTCACCTAAAACTAAAGAGAAATTTCCTACGAGTGAGAAGAATTAACCAGTGGAACTCCTTGCCACCAGAAGAAGGTCTGCAAGGAAACCACCAAGCTCAAGAGGGCATCAACAACCTCACAGTCACTGTCCTCCTCCTCCACCTCTTCTACACAATCTCCATTCCCTTCTAGCTCTGATGGTGTTCCCTAGTTGGGTCATAAAATGTCTGCAAGGAAGCCACGCAGTTCAGGGCACCAAGGACCCCACACTCATTATTGTCCTCCTCTTCTTCTTCCTTTTGCTTCTCCTCCTCTTCTACACAACCCCCCCTCCCTTTTAGCCCTGAAGATATCTAGATGGGTCATGAAACGTCTGCATGAAAACCACCAAGCTCAGAGAGTCCCAAGGACCCCACAGTCCTCCTCTTTTTCTCCCTCTCTCCCTCCCCTTTCCTTTCTCCTCTTCCTCCTTTCCCCATTCCCTTCTAGCCCCGATATTACCTACAAGGAAACAACCAAGCTCCACGGACCCCACAGTCCTTCCTCCTCTTCCTCTTCTACACAAACCCCACACCCTTCTTGTCCCTGATGATGTTACTTAGTTGGGTTGTGAAACGTCTAGTAGAAAATAACCGTGGTCAGAGAGCACCAAGGGTCCCTCATCTGAGCCCCAAGCTACAAATATTCTCCTTTATTGCTATTATTATTACTATTATTACTATTTTATTATTTATTACTATTTTTATTACTATTATTTATGTTATTATCATGATGATTATTATCTCTTTTATCCATTAAACATGAAAGTCAGTTAACTGAAAATTTAAAAATGTTTCACAAATATCATTGACTGCGTTGATGGTTGATGTGGATTGTTGCCAGCATCCTAGATATCAACCAAGTATCTTCATTCTTATTCTTATTACTATTTTTATTTTAATATTATTATTATTTTCCAATTGAATGCGTGGGTGTCCACATCCCTTCGCAGCCCCATTGGTCCTGCCCTCCAACGCAACCCCCTTTTCTCTTGTGACCCCCCCCCCCCGGGAAAACGAACGGCCCTCCCCTAAGATAAAGCCATGGGATTCGCCGGTTGTACTAACCAGGATCGGCTGAACGAACTGTCACTGGTTCTCCCCAAACTCAAAGCAAAGCAACCCCTGTAAATTCTCCCCCGCAAACCCAACTTGGACCCCTTCCTCTGGGGACCCCCACCATGGTTGAGCGGAGGGGCCACCCACCTGGTTCACCGTGGGCATCGATCTGAAGGACGAGATCGGCAATCAGCTCAAGGTCCACGATGCATTCGTCATCTGATTGCTGAGGGGAGGGTGAAAGAGAGAGATGGGACGGGCAGTCCTCGACTTACGACCAAAATGGATTCCAATATTACTGTCACTAAGTGAGACACGGATAGCTATATGTGTATATCTATTCATCCATCTATATTTATGTATCTTTCTGTCTTTATTTGTATCTCTCTATCCCTCTCCATTATCTACCCTTCCCTCCCTTTCTTTTTCTTTCCTTTCTATCTCTATCTCTATCCCTATTAATCCATTATCTAACCTATCCATCCATCCATCTTTATTTCTACTTATCCATTACCAATCTATCCATCTATATCTATTTATCCCTGCCTGTTTTTATTTTTCTATCCCTATTTATCCATTATCTACCTATCTACCCATCTGTCCATGCATCCATATTATCTCTCTCTATCCCTATCTAATTATCCATTACCAATCCATCCATCCCTATTTTTTATTTCTATCCCTATTTATCCATTATCTATCAACCCATCCATTCATCTCTTTATTTCTCTCTCTATCCCTATCTACTTATCCATCAATCCATCCATCTCTATCTCTGTCTTTGTTTCTCTCTATCCCTATCTATTTATTATCTACTTACCTCTCTGTCCATCCATCAATCCATCTCTATTTATCTATCTCTTTATTTCTCTTTATTCATTATCTGCCTCTCTATCCATCCATCCAATTTATCTTTTATTTCTATCTTTCTATCCCTATCTATTTATCTATCTTTCTATCACTATCTATCTCTCTACCTTTCCGCCTGTCTGTCTGTCCATTCATCCATCCATATTTATCTCCGTCTGTCTTTATTTCTCTCTATCTGTAACTGTTTATCTATTATTTACCCATCCATCCATATTTATTTCTGTGCATCTGTCTTTATTTCTCGCTCTCTATCCCTATTTAACCATCAGTCCCTCCACGTATCCATCCCATCACCCAACCACATCGATTGCCTGCTTTCACCCGAGAGCTAGGGAAGTATCCCCACCGTGTCCCGTCTCCCCCTTCGATCGCTGAAGCGCCCACCTTGATCTCGTAGTGACGATGTCGGCCGACCATGGACATAATGTCCTCCAGGTAGTATTCTTTGACCGGATACATGAAACCTGGCACTTTGACCACGGGACAGTCCCCAAAATACTGCGAGAAACGTTGGTTGTCCCCAGTGGCGCTCATCAGCACCAGGCGCAGCTGCCGGTTCTGCTTCTGAATCCCCTTCAGGAGGATGAGCAGGAAGTCGGTGTTGACATCCCGCTCGTGGACCTCGTCTACAATCACGTGGCTGACCCCTTCCAGCCGGGGGTTGCCTTGCAGTTTCCGCAACAGGATGCCCACGGTGCAGAAGAGCACGGCGCCCCCGCGGGATGGCGGCTTGCTCTCCAGCCGCACCTGGTATCCGACATTCCGCCGCATGCTGGGCCCCAGCTCTTGGGCCACACGCTGGGCCACAGAAATGGCGCTGATCCGACGGGGCTGGGTAACCACCATATTGCACTGGGCGCCGCGGCCTTCCAGGATGAAGTGTTCAAGCAGCAACTGGGGGATACGGGTGGTTTTCCCGCAGCCGGTATCGCCGGCGATCACCACCACCGGGTGCTGCTCCACGGCCGAGAGGATGGCTTCCTTGTGGGAGTCCACGGGGAGCGGGTGGCTGTCCTGCCACAGGTTCCCCCGCCGTTTCCAGAGCGCCAGGAGGTTCTGGCTGAGACGGACCTCTTCCGATTCGGAGAGCGGGATGTAGGTTTTGCCCGTGATGGCATCGCTCAGGGCGCCGCCACTCTCCTTACTCAGGTTCATTACGTCGTCTGTCAGCCGGGGCGGTCGAGAGTCTCGGGAGTCGACGGGGTACTGAAGAAAAAAGGAAGAAAGGGTTTCGTGATTCTTTTGCAATATGGCAAGGCCTGGTAGAGGATGGGGTTGTTCCATCCTGAATACAGGTGATCCTCTTCTTACGACCGTTCGTTTAGCAATTGCTTGGAGTTACAACGGCCCTGAAAAACGCGACTGAAGACTGTTTTTCACACGACCGTCGTTACATCCCCAGTCAGGTGACCTGTATATGTATACAAACACACACACAAAATCTATCATCTATCCATCCATCATCTGTCTATCATCTGTCTATTTCTTTCTTTCTGTCTCTTTCTATCATCTCTCTCTCTCTTTAATCCATCTATATCTATCTATCCATTCATCCATATTTGTCTGTCTATCTGTCTGTCTGTCTCTGTCTGTCTGTCTCTCTCTTTCTATCATCTCTCTCTCTCTCTCCATCCATCTATTTGGATGTACAACAGTTCATTTAGGGACTGTTCCAAGTTGCAACGGCGCTGAAAACAGTGACTGAGGACCTGTTTTCACATTTACGACTGTTGCGGTATCCCTAGGGTCACCTGAACAAAATTCAGACCCTGGGCAACCGACTCATATTTACGATGGTTGCAGCATCCTGGGGTCGTGTGATCCCCTTTGGCGACCTTCTTCTCCCAATGTGGAAACTGGATTCACTTAACGACGGTTCGACTAACTTCACAACTGCAGCGGTTCTTCCCTTAATCGCTGTGATAAACTGCCGTAAAACGGGATGAAACTCACTTCGCAAAGGCAGCCCTTGGCAGAAATGTCGGGCACCTGTGCGGTCGCAAATCAAAGACTCCCTGTATCATCTGTTTCCCATTGGCTTGGACCCTCCGCTCTCAGCCCGACTTACGTGGTTCAAGTAGTTCTCGATCTTGCGTAGCGTGGCTTCGGGGACTTTGATGTGGCAGGGCTTCCTCTGGTTCTCCCCCAGCTCCCGTAGGGACGTCATGTTGTACATGGCATGGCTCAGCGGATTGTTGTTCTTGTCAACTAAACCGAGACTCTGGGGTGAGGGAAGGAGGGACACGTGAGGAAGCTGGAAGGCTGGGATATTATTCTATAATATCCTGTAAAATTCCAGTATAATTCTGTAATTCTGCAATATTCCTTAATATTCCTTAATATTCTGTAATATTTGGTAATTTCTTTAATATTCATTAATATTGTGCAATTCTGTAATATTCAGTAATTCGTTAATATTCGTTAATATCCTGTCACATTCTGCAATATTCAGTAATTCTGCAATATTCTATAATATTTTGTAATTCTGCAGGATTATGTAACAGCAACATTCTATAGTATTCTGCAATTCTGTAACATTCAATAATTCTGTAATATTCTGCTATATTGTGTAGTAGTCTATATTTTCCCCATGTGGCCGGCGGGTGACTTACCTTGAGCTTTTGACATGCCAGGGCGGCGGCCTTGTTCTCTGCTTCCACTTTGCGACGTCCCTTGGCGGCGAAGGTCATCGGGCAGGGCCAGCGTAACGTCAGTTTGCAGATCTTGATTTTGGTGCCAACGGTGCGGAACTGCATGTACTCCTGTGAAGACGACAATTCGGGTTTGTATCCTCCAGTTTGTCTGAAATCCGCCCGCTGAAGCACGCGCACATGCCCCTTTTGGGTGGCAACTCACCTTGACGGTGGAAGACGATGTGGCGATCTGGATGACCTGGGCAAGGAGGTTTTTCGGCAGGGGAAACTGAGTCAGGGCACGCAGGGCAGTATTGTCGTCGGTCATTTCCATCGAGAGCGCGTCCCTGCGCGGGAAAACAAAACGTATCCGTGTGTCTGTTTGCTGCAGTCGCCTGTTTTATTACTGGGAGTGTGCAGGGAGTCCTCAACTTACGACCGTTCGTTTAGTGACCGTCTGGGACAGGGAAAAGGGACGTGGGACTGGATTTTCGCTCTGAGCTGTGGAGAGTTGGAGCTCGGTGGTGGTCATTAAGGCGAGAACTAGCCTTGCTTCAACTGTGTTTGAGAGCTGGGCATGAGAGGTAGTCCTCGCTTAACTATCAATGGTTTAAGGACTGTTCAAAGTTACAACGCCCTCCCCTTCCCCGTCCCCAATGTATGACAATTGAGCTCCAAATTCCTGTTGCTAAGCAAAATGTCTGTTGAGTGACTTTTGCCCCATTTTATGCTCTTTCGCGCCACAGTTATTAAGCGAATCACTGCAGTTAAGTTAGGAACACAGTCTTAAGCGAACCTGGGTTCCCCATTGGCTTGGCTCGTCAGGAGGTCGCAAAAGGGGATCACGGGGACTCCGGGAGGCTACAACCATTGTAACTATCAGCCAGCAGCCAAGTGTGTGAACTTTGATCCCGTGGCCATGGGAGATGCTGCAACAGTCATGAATGTGTGAAAAACGGTCCAAATCACTTTTTTTCAGCCACATAACTTTGAACAGTCACTAAACGAATGGTTGTAGGTCAAGGACTACCTGTATTAAAATACTCGTGTCCTACTCGCAAGTCAACTGGAAGAACTTAGTTACTCATTGAGCTTTCATTGGAAAGTGACTTGAGGGCCATTTTCCACACGTATGAGAGTGACACCATCCCTGCGGTCACATGATCGAAATTCCAACGCTTGGCACTGACTCATATTTATGACGGTTGCTGTTGTGACCTTCCGGCAAGCGAAGTCAACGGGGAAGCCATAGTGTGACTCACTTAACAACCGCGGGGATTCACTGAACCACCGTGGCAAGGATAATTGTAAAAGGCGATAAAACTCACCAGTCTTGTTTATCAATAGGGAGGTTGAGCTCGATTGTAGCCATAAGTCAAGGACTAGCTGTATGACGGAAGGTTGAGGCTTGGAGGCCCACGAGACTGTGCCCACCACCCAACCATACGCAAAAACCTTTCTCCTGTGCTACCCCCCACAAAACCCACAACTTATTCCTTCCTTTAAACCCCTTTTTTGTTCTTCCTTCAACCCACAAACGAAGGATCGACAGTCCTCGCGGAGCGACCCACATTTCAGTGAGGCAGGGGACGATGGACTATCACCCAGTCCCTTCCCAATCAGCTCCATCATGCTCTCCAAGCAGGGTAAGGCCTGCCCATGTTGCATCACAATTGTCCAGCAGAAGAGGTGGCTGGGCCTTCTAGAATCTTCCCCGGATGATTTAGGCTGCCTTGGAGGAAGAGGGAGGTTGTCGGCTTCAAGGGATCGAAGGAGCAGTACGGTTTAAGCGGGTTCAACTTCCAATTCCCAGAATTCACCCGGGGTTTGTAAGATTTCAGAGGGGAGGATTTCAACTCCCAGAATTGTTTTCTGACAGGCGTTTCCAGGTGAACGAACCCTAAAAATTGAGCCTGTTCAGAAGTTGCGCCCAACAAACGAAAGACCAAAAATAACCGAATGGACGGACGGTAGCGACGTCGTACCTGAGCTCTCTGGGCGGCGTCTGAGCACCTGGCCGCACCATGGAGAGACCGTTGTGAAGGTCGATGGTGTCTTCTTCCAGCTCCCCCTCCTCCAGCTCCCCCTCCTCCAGCTCCCCCTCCTCCAGCTCTTCGTTTCGGAGGGGTTTGGAGAGGGGGCTGTGCTCCAGGGGCTGGACAGGGTCTTCGGGCTCCATCCGTCGCCAGCAGGTCGAAAGGTCAGCCAGGGAAGGCCCGGATTTGGAGCGCCAGTGGCTTTCAGCAAACCACTTCTTCTCGGCGCAGCCCAGCTGCTCGGCCAGAATCCGGTACTTGGCAGCGTCAAAGAGCTCGTTTCGGGGTCCCAGCAGGCCCCAACCCTGGGGTGGGTGGAGACAGAAGAAAGAAGGAAGGAAAAAAAGAAGGAATGATGGATGGAAAGAAAGAAAGAGAGGGAGAAGGAGGGAGGGAGGGGGAAGAAAGGACGGAGAGAAAAGAAAGAAAGAAAAAAGAAAGAAAGAAAGAAAGAAAGAAAGAGGGAGGGAGGAGGAGAAAGGGAGAGGGAGGGAGAAAGGGAGGGAGAGAGAGGGAGAGAGAAAAGAAAGAGAAAGAAAGAAAGGAAGGAAGGAAGAGGGAGGGAGAAAGGGAGGGAGAGAGGGAGAGAGAAAAGAAAGAGAAAGAAAGAAAGAAAGGAAGGAAGGAAGAGGGAGGGGGAGAAAGGAAGAGGGAGGGAGAAAGGGAGGGAGAGAGAGAAAAGAAAGAGAAAGAAAGAAAGAGGGAGGGGGAGAAAGGAAGAGAAAAAAAGAAAGAAAGAGAAAGAAAAAAGAAAGAAAAAAGAAAAAGAGGGAGGGAGGGAAGGAGGGAGGGAGGAGGAGAAAAGGAGAGGGAGGGAGAAAGGGAGGGAGGGAGAGAGAAAAGAAAGAGGAAGAAAGAAAGAGAAAAAAAGAGGGGGAGAAAGGAAGAGAGAAAAAAGAAAGAGAAAGAAAAAAGAAAGAAAAAAGAAAGAAAAGAAAGGAAGGAAGGAAGAGGGAGGGGGAGAAATTGAGAGATAAATAAATAAATTAGCTTGGATGGCACAAGAGAAGACAAGCTAGGCAGACAGAAGCTTTGGGGTCCTGGGTGCTCTGTCAGCCGGATGGTTTTCTTGCACTCATTTCGTCAACCAACTAGGTAACATCATCAGTGCTTAAGGGAGGGGGTTGTGGACTGGAAGGAGGAGGAAGGACAATGGGCTTCTTGGTGCTCTGTGAGCTGGGTGGTTTTCTTGCAAACATTTCGTGACCCAACTACAGAACATCATCAGCTATAAGGGAGGAGAAAGATGAGGAGGAGGAGGAGGAAATTATGCTCTGTTTGGTGATTTTTTTGCAGACATCTCATGATCCAACTAGGGAACATCATCAGTATTACAAGGGAGGGAGGTTTGCAGGAGAATAGGAGGAGGAGTGGGAAGAGAAGGACTGTGGGGTCCTTAGTGCTCTCTTGGCAGTTTTCTTGCAGACGTCTCATGACCCGACTAGGGAACATCATCAGTGTTAGAAAGGAGGGAGGACTGCCAGGAGGAGGAGGAAGAGGAGAACTGTGGGGTTCTTGGATAGTTTCCTTGCAGGCGTTTCCTTAACAAACTACACTGTCTCCTCCCCCTCCCAACACTGATGATGTTCCCTAGTTGGGTCATGAGAGACGTCTGCGAGGAAATGAAACTACACAACGGTGGCCATTGGGATCCCTTTTCTGTTGTTAACTTTCCCCATGTCCTTCAGAGTCCCGCTAAAAGGAAAAACCTTGACCTGTCCCAGAAGGGGTCTGCGCGCGAAGCCCACCCTGGAAATTCTCACCTTGAAGAGCTGGCAAGCAGCGGCGGCCGCTTGTCTCTCTGCGTCAATCTTCTTGGTCCCGTAGCCTTCCACTTCGACATTTTTGGGCCACTTGATGAGTAGCGTGACTTTCTGGGGGGAGAGGAAGACCCAGGCCTGAACTGTTCATCCTCCACTTATGACCGTGATGGAACATTCCCGTTGCAGTCATTAAGTGGTGACCAAAAATCATCAAGCAAACTACTGTACATCTTTTGAGTTACAACCTTAATGGAAGCTCCACATTGCGGTCGTTAAGTCATCACAGAACGCAGTCAAGAAAACTATTGTTCATCTTCCACTTATGATCCCCAACCGCAGGAGGAATGCCACTGTCTCAAAAAACGACCCCAAGTTAATTCCCCACCGTGTCATTAACTTCGGTCACTAAGTGAAACACCGTAAGTAAAGGACTACTATAGTCTTAGGTTCGGCGGATATGAAATTTAACCAGAGCTTTGGACTTTTTAAAGAAAAAAGGAAAGTTAAATCGATTTTTTAAAAAAAAAATTACCTTTTTCCGTGGACCGTTGGAATGGATGTAGATTAATTTGTCTCTGGCATGGGAGATACCAAGGGCTCGTCCGATCACGCTGTTGAGAAGGTTTTTCGGCTGTGGGAATTCCTTCAGCAAATCTCTGGTTTCTGCATATAAAAACAGGACAAGGAAGTTGTGAGTTCAACCTGTCAACCCATCGATCAGGAATGTACGGCAACGGGGTTGGTTTTTTCTCGCCTCGGCAACACAATCCTCCAGCGGTTGGAAAGTTGAAACTGGCTACAGAAACTCAGGATGTCCTATGTTAAGCAAGGTTGGAAGTTGAGGGGGTGTTTCAATGTGGATGTTTCGGGACCAAACTAGGGAACATCATCAAGGCTAGAAGGAGTCGGGATTTGTGAAGAGGAAGAAAAGGGGAGGAGGAGGAAGGACTGTGGGGTCCTTGATAATCTCCAAGTTTGGTGGCATTCTTGCAGACATTTCATGATCTAGCCAGGTAACATGTTCAGCAGCAGAAGAAAGGGTTTTTTGGAGAGGAGGAGGAGGAGGAAGGGGAGAAGTAAGTGAGGGAGGGAAGGAAGGACTTTGGGTATTCTCTGAGTTGGGTGGCTTTCTTGCAGGCATCTCTTGACCCAACTAGGGGACCTCATCAGTGCTAGAAGGGAGGGAGATTTGAAGGTTATGGTCTGGTCAGCCACAGTCCCCCCCCCCAAAGATTTCCCAGTCTGGGGCTGTGCCTGTACAAGGTCAACCGCCCAAGGGCTGAAGGTCATGCAGCCGAGGTGGGGGGACCGTTCCCAGCTGATTGTAGAGCCCCACGACCCTGTAATGGGGGGGTGTCAAAATCCCCCCACCTGGATCCCAGCCCAAAGGGGCGTCTTGGGACTCCCCCCTCTACCTACCCCTGGGCAGCCTAGGACACACAATCCCCCCCCCCATCCTGGCCAAAAGGGGCGGCGTAGACCCTCCCCTCCTCTTACCCCAGAGAGTCTGGGGCACAGAGCCCCCCCTTCTCCTGGGGAAGCCTTGCATAAGATCCCCCCAGCCTCCCCCCAAAGGGGGGGGCTCAATCCCCCCATCGTGGCCCCAAAAGGGAGGGGCATGAGACCCCCCCCACCTACCCGGGGATCCAGCTCCTCCCCCCCATCCTGCCCCATAGGGACCCTCCCACTTACCCCGAGGGAGCTTTGGGGGGGAGACATGGAGGCTGGAGCCTTCCTCGCCCTCCCGGCCCATCTCTCCTTCCCGGCCGCCTTCCTCCGCTTCCTCCGGCCCGGCAACGCGGGTGTAGCAGCGGGATCGCCAAGGGCCTACCAAGCCGGGGGTTCCCGTGAAGCCTCCCCCCCGCAGGAGCCCCCGCAAGAGCCGGCAAGGGACCGCCATGAGGAGAGCAAGAGAACCGGGGAAGCGAGAGGGAGGCCAGAGCGCCCGCGACGAAAGAGACGAGCGGGAGCGCCCCCGAGCGGCGGTAGGACAAAAAAGAGACGAGAACGAGGCCAGAGCGTCCGCAGAGAAGGAGACGAGAGGAAGAGGCTCCGGTAGGCGGGGTGCAGGGCTAGAGCGGCCGTGGCGAAGATGACAGGGAGCGCCCCCGCGCGGCGCCAGGCCTAAAGGGGGAACGGCAGGGGAAAGAGAGAGCGGGGCCAGAGAGTCCGCATGGGCGGAGGAAATGAGAGGAAACAGATCCGATACGCAGGGAGAACGCGACCAGAATCCGCAGCGGGGAAGAGGAGACGGAGCTCCCTAGCGCGGCGAAAGGCGGAGAAGAGAGAGCGCAGCCAGAGAGTCCTCGACGGAAGTGACGAGAGAGCGCCCGCGGAAGCGAGGAATTCTAGGAAGAAGGAAGAATGCAGCCAGAGGATTCGAGGAGGGACAGTCGAGGAGGGGGTCCGAAAGGCGTAGCGTAGAGAGATCGCGGCCAGAGCGTCCGCGAGGAAGTAGACGAGAGGGAAGAGAGCCCCCGCGAGGCTCCAGGCTTTTCAACGCCGCCGCAAGAACCGCAGCACCTCAATGCAGGAAACCCTTTAATGCAGTGTTTCTCAACCTTGGAAGCTTGAAGATGGGTGGACTTCAACTCCCAGAATCCCCCACCCAGCGTTGCTGGGTGGGGGGTTCTGGGAGTTGAAGTCCACCCATCTTCAAGCTTCCAAGGTTGAGAAACACTGCTTTAATGCTAGGAAACATCCCCAGGGCTAAAAGGGAGGGGGATGGTGGAGAGGAGGAGGAGGAGATGGATGCTGTAGCCTAGATGGGTCATGAGACGTCTGCCAAAAAACCGCCCAGCTCAGAGAGCACCAAGGACCCCACAAATTATCTATCTATCTTCCTTCCCTCCCATCACTGACGTTTCCTAGTTGGGTCATGAGATGTCTGCAAGAACCCAAGGTCAGAAATCATCAAGGACCGGACAGTCGTTGGCTGCCTGGGGAATTCTGGGAGTCGAAGTCCTCGCGTCTTAAACGTTGGGAAATCTTGTTCTAAGGCAAGAAGAATTGATGGGGTCAGCTTCAGGTCTGCCAGACTCCCATTCCTGCTCCTTCCGAGAAGGCTGGCTAGGGACGACGGGAATGGCAACTCAACCCGCTGCTAGCGTGTGATCTTAACCTGATCCTAAAGCATTCCACGATTTCCTATGTAGGGATTCAGGGAAACTAGAATTAAGGAAAAGATTCCTGATACTGTAATTACCATAATTCAGCAGTGGAACAACTTGCCACCAGAAGTGCTGGAGGCTTTTAAAAACAAGATTGGACAGGCATTTGTCTGAAATGGTATAGGGTCTCCTGCTTGAGCAGGGGGTTGGACTAGATGACCACTGAGGTCCTTTCTGTTATTTGAAGGTTTTTACACCCCAACCCTTCTGCTCCTCGCTCGAATCGAACTCTTACCTCTTCTACATGAATTCAGGGAGAACATCTCTGGCAGACCGAAATGATCCAGTTCCTGGAAAAAAAAGGAGATAAATTTTCACCATCAATCAACCAATCAATCAATCAAACACAGGAAAGCAAGACAATTGTGTCCCAATTCTCCAAGAAAGGTTTTAAAATCAAGAAAGAGTGAGAGAAGACATCCAAGTGCCCATGTATCCACTGGTAGTTGTCCTCGACTTAAAGACGATTCGTTTAGTGACCATTTGAAATGACAACATCCTAGAGCTGAGGGGAGTGTACAGGAAGTCCTTGATTTACAACAGTCCATTTAGCGACTGTAGAAAAAGGGACTTAAGATCCTTGTTCGCGCTTATGCCCGCCGCACTGTACCTGTGGTCAAAATTCTCACTGACCTGTATTTACGACGGTTGTAGGGTCCCAGGGTCAGGTGATCCCCTTTTGTAATCTTCTGACAAAGCGCAATCCACGAGGAAGCCCAATTCGCTTAACAAAAATGGAACAAACTTACCCACAGGAATGATTCACTTAAGAACGGGAGACAGCCAGGTCATAAAATGGGGGCCAAACCCACTTAACAACAGTCTTGCTTAGCGGTAGAAATGGTGGTCATAAACTGAAGACTACTCATTGTCTTTTATTAACAATAACATATCCTTCACCAATGACTGTAATGGAGCCAATCCATTGCTGTCGTTAAGTTGTGACACTCATAAAATTGGCCAATCACGCGACGGACCACATAAACCCAGTCCTTAAGTGAACCCACAGGTCACAAGGGCAAGCCCATCGTGTGCGACGGGCACAACAGCATGGGTGCAAAGCAGAAGCGAGGGCTGTAATTGTGGGTTGTGTGATCGAAGACACACAAAACATGTTCAGCTGAGGGGGCCGAGCATCAGAATTTCGGATCTGGGTTCCAATTCTCATTTTTCAGTGCAGTCGTAACTTGGAATGGTCATAAGTGGGAGACAAGCTGCACCCTTGGTTTCCCCCCCTCCCCCATCATTTATGGATTTATTTATTAAAAGCCAAACTGGGAAACTGAGCGCGGCGGTTTGAATGAACGAAGGCAGCCGGAAAGGCTAGAAAAGAGGGCCAAAACTGGACCTGAGACACAGCAACGGAAAGCATGGGTTCGATGGTGGTCGCAAGCCCGAGGACCAGCCCAACGTCTGTTAGAGGAATTTGGCACTTGGCCGAGGATTTCTCACAGTTATGTATTTCGTGGCAATCGAAGTGTCGTCAAAGCATTTGAAATGAATATGGGATAAGTTCAGCAAGGATCAATTCTTACCTACGCGAATGGTGTGGCGGCCTAGAGGTGGAGCTCTCGCCTCACTATCAGGACGTTATGAGTTCAATCCTAGGGAGAGGCAGATATTTCTCTCTCTGGGCCCGTTGAGAATATAATCTGCTGAATATAACTCCACACTCGCGACAGGAAGGGCATCCGGCCAGTAAATGATTATGAATCTTTACCTAGGCCATACGGAGGCCCATTTCACAGAAGGGTTCAGCTGAAGTCACAGGAAGGAATTGTACCGCTTTGTAAACCTTTAGTAAGGTCACACCAAGATTACCACATCCAGTTGTGGTCGCCACATTCCAAAAAAAGATGTTGAAACTAAGGCCCGGAGACTAAAACATACAAAAAACGGCTGCAGGATTTGGGTTTGGCCAGTCTGGAGAAAAGAAGTACATGATAAAATTCTCCCAGTATTTGGGGGGGCTGCCCCAAAAAGGGTGGGGGCTCCACTTATTCTCCAAAGCACCAGAGAAACAACGGATAGAAACTAATTGAGAAGAGAAGCAAGCTGGAACTAAGGAGGAATCTCCTAAGAGGGAGGACGATTCACCACTGGAACTGCTTGCCACTGGAAGTTGTAAGGACTCCACTGATGGAGGTATTTAAGAAGAGATTGGATGCCCATTTTTTTGAAAGGGTGTAGGGTTTCCTGCTTGACAAGGGGGTTGGACTAGAAGATCTCTGAGGTCCTTTCCAACTCTTATCATTCTATGATTCTGTAGGGGTCTCCTGTTTGAATAGCGGGATGATGACCTCCAAGATCATTTCAGACAACTTGCTGTCCAGTTTTTTCTTGAAAACCTCCAGTGATGGAGCTCCCACAACTTCTGGTGGCAAGCTGTTCCATTGGTGAATTGCCCTTACTGTTAGGAAGTTTCTCCTTATTCCCAGGTTGCTTTACTCCTGGATTAGTTTCTCGTCTAGGGCTTTGGAAAATAGATTGATTGACCCCCCCCTCTTCTTTGTGGCAGCCCCTCAAATGCTGGAATGCTGCTATTATGTCCCCCTATTCCTTCTTTACTATAGATTGGCCATACTCAATTCCTGCAGCCATTCTTCCTATCCTTTCATCCTCTTAGTTGCTCTTCTCTGCAGTTTTTCCAAAGTCTCCACCTCTCTCTATATATACGGTATATATACAGTCATGACCGTAAATGTTGGCACCCCTGAAATTTTCCCCGAAAATGAAGTATTTCTCACAGAAAAGTATTGCAGTAACACATGTTTTGCTATACACATGTTTATTCCCTTTGTGTGTAATGGAACAAAACCAAAAAGGGGAGGAAAAAAAGCAAATTGGACATAATGTCACACAAAACTCCAAAAATGGGCTGGACAAAATCATTGGCACCCTTTCAAAATTGTGGATAAATAAGATTGTTTGAAGCATGTGATGCTCCTTTAAACTCACCTGGGGCAAGTAATAGGTGTGGGCAATATAAAACTCACACCTGAAAGCAGATAAAAAGGAGAGAAGTTCACTTAGTCTTTGCATTGTGTGTCTGTGTGTGCCACACTAAGCATGGACAACAGAAAGAGGAGAAGAGAACTGTCTTGAGGACTTGAGAACCAAAATTGTGGAAAAATATCATCAATCTCAAGGTTACAAGTTCATCTCCAGAGATCTAGATTTGTCTTTGTCCACAGTGCGCAACATTATCAAAAAGTTTGCAACCCATGGCACTGTAGTTAATCTCCCTGGGCATGGACGGAAGAGAAAAATTGATGAAAGGTGCCAACGCAGGATAGTCCGGATGGTGGATAAGCAGCCCCAAACAGGTTCCAAAGCAATTCAAGCTGTCCTGTAGGCTCAGGGAGCATCAGTGTCAGCGCGAACTATCCGTCGACATGTAAATGAAATGAAATGCTATGGCAGGAGACCCAGGAGGACCCCACTGCTGACACAGAGACATAAAAAAGCAACACTACACTAAGCAACACTAAGGAGAAAACATTACGATAAAATCCCAAGATGGCTATCAACCATGGAGGCCCAAATTTACCCGAACACAATGGATATAGGCAAGATGAAAACCTATGACGAACTGTTAAACACAGAGGGAGATATAAAAACAACAGAGGAACTGAGACAGCAGGGCACGGACATTGATTGGTGGACGTATTTACAGATAAAATCAAGATATAAAAGTGATATGAAAAAATTCGGAATCCAAAAAGAAAGGAATGAATTAGATAAAATCATAATACAATCAGATGACAAATTGATAACTAAAATATATAATTATTTGCTTAAATACAAATTGGAAGAAGAAGTGGTGAAGGAAAACATGATTAGTTGGGCAAAAAATTTTGGATACAATATTAACTTAGAAAACTGGGAAAAAATGTGGAAAGTAAACACTAAACTGACAATGTCCGTGCCCTACAAAGAAAATACATACAAGATGTTTTATAGATGGCACCTCCCCCCTGCACGGCTGGCAAGGATGTTTCCCAACACCAACCAGAATTGCTGGAAATGTAGAATACAGAAGGGGGCCTATTACCACATGTGGTGGTTATGCCCGAAAGCCAAAAAATTTTGGAAAACAATTCAAAGTCAGCTGGAAGAAATTACCACCCAAAAAGTGCCCCTCAGACCGGAAACATACCTATTAGGACTATTGACTAAGGATTATAAAAAAGAGATACAATACTTAATAATACATATCCTAACCGCTGCCAGAATTGCTTTCGCACAAATGTGGAAATTGGAAGATACGCCACCAGAAGAAAAAATAATACAAAAAATAATGGAATGTGCGGAAATGGACAAACTGACCAAAGAAATACAGGGAAAAGAAGACTCAGATTATTATTTAATTTGGCAAAAATGGTACAACTGGCTAGATAAAAAGAACACGAAATAAAAAAAAAAAATACCACCCAATGTTACCAAACAAGGAAATAAAATGAAATATCGTTATATAAATGCTGATATATGATGAAAGATAACATGTACAGATATATTGATATATAATTACCGAAGTAGCTCTATTTTCAAAGTTCAAGCTTGATGACTTGATTTCACTGTATAGTTAGTCTATGTTTAGTTTGTTTAAATGTTTATATTTGTATGTGTAGGTTTGTCTATAATAAAAAATTAAAAAAAAAAAAAAAAAGCAACACTACAGTTTGCCAACATGTACTTGAGTAAACCAAAATCCTTCTGGGCAAACGTCTTGTGGACAGATGAGACCAAGATAGAGCTTTTTGGTAAAGCACATCATTCTAGTGTTTACCGCAAATGGAATGAGGCCTACAAAGTAAAGAACACAGTACCTACAGTGAAATATGGTGGAGGTTCACTGATGTTTTGGGGTTGTTTTGCTGCCTCTGGCACTGGGTGCCTTGAATGTGTGCAAGGCATCATGAAATCTGAGGATTACCAACGGATTTTGGGTCGCACTGTAGAGCCCAGTGTCAGAAAGCTGGATTTGCGTCGGAGATCTTGGGTCTTCCAGCAGGACAATGACCCCAAACATACGTCAAAAAGCACCCAGAAATGGATGGCAACAAAGTGCTGGAGAGTTCTGAAGTGGCCAGCAATGAGTCCAGATCCCAATCCCCTTGAACACCTGTGGAGAGATCTTAAAATTGCTGTTGGGAAGAGGCACCCTTCCAATAAGAGAGACCTGGAGCAGTTTGCAAAGGAAGAGTGGTCCAAAATTCCGGATGAGAGGTATAAGAAGCTTATTGATGGTTATCGGAAGCGACTGATTTCAGTTATTTATTCCAAAGGGTGTGTAACCAAATATTAAGTAAATGATTTTGTCCAGCCCATTTTTGGAGTTTTGTGTGACATTATGTCCAATTTGCTTTTTTTCCTCCCCTTTTTGGTTTTGTTCCATTACACGCAAAGGGAATAAAGATGTGTATAGCAAAACATGTGTTACTGCAATACTTTTCTGTGAGAAATACTTCATTTTCTGGAAAAATTTCAGGGGTGCCAACATTTACGGCCATGACTGTATATAGAGGGGGGGGGGTTGTCTCCGAAACTGGAGGCATCATTCAGACTTGAATCCTACCAGATTCCTGCAGGAAACGCCTTCCATGCAGGAAACTGAGGCAGGAGTCGTGCAGAGGGGAGTCTTGTCCTGAAATGACAACAGGTGAAGCCAAAAATCCCAATGCATCCCATTATTTTACTCCGGAGAAGTAGAGAACTGCAAATTTATAATAACAACCATTATTATAAACTGTGTTTATAATAACGGTTGTTAAACCCAGATTAAAATTCCCAGTTCTCTGTGAATTTGGAGGTTTTCGGGTAGACGTTTCGTGACACAACTAGAGAACAGTTTCAGGGTTGGGAGGGAGAGGGGTTTGAGGAGTGGGGGAGGAAGAGGAAGGGAAGAGGAGGATAAGGAGAAGATGGAAGAGAAGGAGGCGGCAAAGAATAAGGAAGAGGAGGAGGAGAAGAAGGAAGAGAAACGGAAGGACGGAAGAGGAGAAGGAAGAGAAGGATGAGGAGAAGAGAAGAAGGAGAAGGTAAGAAGAGGAAGATGACCTCCTTGGCCTCCTTGAGGCTCCCTGAATTTGATGGTTTCCTTGCAGACGTTTCATGACCCAACTAGGTAACCTTATCAGTGCTAGAAAAAGAGAGGGGTTCGCTCTCTCTATATACAGTCCCTTCTACCACTGAAGAGGTTCCCAAGTGGGGTCACGAAACGTCTGCAAGCACAGAGAATCAAAAACCGCACAGACCTCCTTCTCCTCCCTCCACCCTTTCGTCACCGATAATATTACACAGCTGGGTCGAGAAATGTTTGCAAGAAAATCTGGAAGCTCAGAGAGCACCAAGGACCCCACAACCCTATCCCCTCTTCCCCTTCTGCTCCACAACCTCCAGTCTTCTTGAACACTGATGATGCTATCTAGTTGGGTCATGAGACGTCTGCAAAAAAAAAAAAAAAAAAAAAGCTCAGAGACCACCGAGGACCTCACAGAATTTCAATTAACAGAAGAGAACCTCTATAGCTCACTATAGGTGGAAATGTGGGGTCCTCAAGTGCTTAGTAGCCTGGGTGGTTTTCTCCCAAACGTCTCACAACCCACTTAGGGAACGGCATCATGGCTTAGGCAGATACCAAACTCAACCAATTCCCAGCACTTCCAGAGTACAAGCCCTCCCAATCAGTTCCAGGCAGCCCACCCAATATCAGCCCCCCTCCCCTCCTCAGCCCCCAGACCCCTTCCCCAAATGCACCCCCACCCCCCTTCTCCAAACCCAGCTCCCCCCCTCCGCCCCAAAAAACCCATTCATGGGACTCTTCCATCACCCAGCCAAAATCAGACCCCCTCCCAGACAGAGCCCCTTCCCCTGCCTGCAAAGCCCCCTCCCCAAAATAAGATCTCATTCCCCCCACCCCAATATTGGACCCTCTCAGTCAACCCTTTAAGGAGGGGGCCCTCCAACCCTCCCCCCCGCCCCTCCCCCGCCCAGGGGAGACCCAGGCCCGGTCTCCCCTCCCAAGCCGCCCCCCCCCCCTCCCAAGCCACAATGGCGGCTTCTGCGGCCTAGCCAGGCTCAGGCTCGAAATAAGGCCCACCGACCTCCTTTCCCACCGCGGGCTCTGCAGCGAGGGAGACACCGGGCGAGCGGAGGGGTCGCGCCGGAGGATCGTCTCTGGCCGGCCGGTGCGCTGCTTTCCTTCCCCCGCCCCCCCCCGCCGCTCAAAGGACGCTAGCACTACAACTTCCAGCATGCTTCGCGCGCGAGTGGACGTCGGCGTCAAGATGGCGCGCTGCTTTTTATCCGTTCAAAGGAGGCCGAGAACTACCATCGTCAGGACTACGATTCCCGAAATGCTCCGCGGCGCGCCTTTTGACGTTGGCGAATGCGAAGGCCATGTTTTCTCTTCACAGGAAGCCGGGACTACGATTCCCGGCATCCCTCGCGGGGCGCGTTGACGTTAGAGAGGGGCGACGCGAAAAGGGCAGAGCCAAGAGAGCTGCTCCCCAACCCCCTTCCATTCAAAGGACTCTACGACTACAACTCCTGGCGGGCCGGGAGACGCGCGTTGACGTTAAGTAAGGGCAGTGCGCCGCGAGGAGGGCGGGGCATGCCCTCTGCTTTTTTTTGTCCCACCTTCCATTCATAGGACGCCAGGACTATGACTCCCAGCAAGCCTAGCGGCGACCGTCGACATACTGTCGGCGCGGCGCCAGGTGGGCGTGGCCTCCCAGCTGCTCTTTTTTTTTTCCTCCCTTCCATTCAAACGACGCCAGGACTACGACTCCCGGCGGTCTGCGGCCGGTGACGTCATCGGAAAACAGGGCGCTGCTTTACCGCCCAACCTAGTTATAGGATGCCGGGACTACGGCTCCCGGCGTGCCGCACGGCGGAAAGTCCAATGGGCGAAGTGGAGGGCGGGGCCGTCGCAGGACGCCTGGACTACGACTCCCGGCGTCCGTCGCCAGCGAAGGTGTGGGCGTGGCCGACGGCTGCTAGGCGACGGAGCACGCCGGCGGAGGGCGGGGCCGCCGCGAGTGGGCGGGGACAGGAAGGCGGAGCAGGCGGCGGCCGGTAAGTCGAGCGAGGCTTCTCCGTTGGGCTGCGGCTCGTCAGGCTGAAGTCCGTCAGGTCGAGATCCTTCTCTCCTCCTTGGCCTTTTCTGAGGGGGACGGGGGGAGAAGGGGGGTTGTTTCGTTTTATGGCGACATTTCAGGCTGTCAGATTCCACAGAATTAGTATGGGCGGTCCTCGACTTACGTCCGTCCGTTCATGGGTGGTCAGAAGTCCCAGCGGCCTTCAGAGAAGGGACCGTTTTCCCCCCCACACTTAAGGACCGTTTTTTCACACTTAAGGACCGTTTTTTCACACTTAAGGACCGTTTTTTCACATTTAATGACATTTTTCACCCATAAGGACCATTTTTCACACTTAGCGACCATTTTTCACGCTTAAGGATAGTTTTTTCACACTTAAGGACCGGTTTTCACCCGTAAGGACCATTTTTTCACATTTAAGGACCAATTTTTCACACTTAAGGACCGTTTTTTCACACTGATACCATTTTTCACGCTTAGTGACCGTTTTCCACACTTAATGACTGTTTTTTCACCCGTAAGGACCGTTTTTTCACACTTAAGGACCGTTTTTTCACACCTAGCAACCGTTTTTTCACACTGAGACCATTTTCACACTTAAGGACCGTTTTTCACGCTTAAGGACTGTTTTTCACACTGAGACCGTTTTTCACACTTAATTACCATTTTCCACTCCTGACAACCGTTTTTCACATTTAAGTATCATTTTTCACACTTAGCAACCGTTTTCCACAATTAATGACTGTTTCACACTGAAGGGTCGTTTTTTTACAGTTAACAACTAATTTTCCACACTTGAAATTTCTTTCACATTTAACCATTTTTTTACACAACCATTTTCCCCACTTAATTCCTGTTTTTCACACAACCATTTTTTCATACTATTTACCGACCATATTTTCACACTTAACCATCCTTTGTCAGTTCTAACAGTGGTTTTTCACACTTAATGACCATTTTTAACACAGAATGACTCTTGCACCTTCCCCCTACTCGGGACCAAAATACAGATGGTTGGCAACGGACTCGTATTTATGATGATCGCAGCGTCCAGTGGTTAGCTGATCCTCTTTGCAACTTTTGGACAAGCAGGAAGCCTGATTCACTTAACAACCGTAATACTAATTTCACAAATGCAGGGATTCGCAAGGGAAGAAAGGGCATCAAATAGAACTGCTTTTCCCAAAGAAATGTTTCACTTAGCAACAGAAATGTAGAGCACAGTTGCTGTCATAACTCAAGGAACCCCTGTATTATTGGCCGTTTTTGACGGTTAGACTCCAACTCTCAAAATTCCCAGGCTTTGGAGATTCTGGGAGTTGTAGTCCACCCATCCAAAAGTGCCAAAGGTTGAGAAACACCTCCGTATATTGATGCCTGTGTTATTTCGATCCCGAGATATTTTTAATGTGGGAATTTTGGTTTGAAATCTGCCCTTATTTGTGAATTCTCTTATTCCAGATTGAAGGTGTGAACATCTCTTGCCTGAAAATGATCTGCTGGGAGAGTTTGGTCAAGTCCAGCCAGGAGCAGTCAAAGATGAAGGTAAGGGGCTTGTCGGATTGCTGGCCTTGGAGACAAAATAATGTTTTATTTTATACACTGCTCAAAAAAATAAAGGGAACACAAAAATAAGACATCCTAGATCTGAAATATTCTTAGTAAATACTGTACTTTGTTCATTACATAGTTGAATATGCTGACAACAAAATCACACAAAAATTATCAATGGAAATCAAATTTATCAACCCATGGAGGTCTGGATGTGGAGTTACACTCAAAATTAAAGTGGAAAAAAAACACTACAGGCTGATCCAACTTTGAGGTAATGTCCGTAAAACAAAATGAGGCTCAGTAGTGTGTGTGGCCTCCACGTGCCTATATGACCTCCCTACAACGCCTGGGCATGCTCCTGATGAGGTGACGGATGGTCTCCTGAGGGATCTCCCCCCGCACCTGGACTAAAGCATCCCCGAACTCCTGGACAGTCTGTGGTGCAACGTGGCATTGGTGGATGGAGCGAGACATGATGTCCCAGATGTGCCCAATTGGATTCAGGTCTGGGGAACTGGCGGGGCAGTCCATAGCATCAATGCCTTCGTCTTGCAGGAACTGCTGACACACTCCAGCCACATGAGGTCTAGCATTGTCATGCATTAGGAGGAACCCAGGGCCAACCGCATCAGCATATGGTCTCACAAAGGGTCTGAGGATCTCATCTCGGTACCTAAAGGCAGTCAGGCTACCTCTGGCGAGCACATGGAGGGCTGTGCGGCCCCCCAAAGAAATGCCACCCCACACCATTACTGACCCACTGCCAAACCGGTCATGCGGGAGGATGTTGCAGGCAGCAGAACGTTCTCCACGGCGTCTCCAGACCCTGTCACGTCTGTCACATGTGCTCAGTGTGAACCTGTTTTCATATGTGAAGAGCACAGGGCGCCAGTGGCGAAGTTGCCAATCTTGGTGTTCTCTGGCAAATGCCAAACGTCCTGCACGGTGTTGGGCTGTAAGCACAACCCCCACCTGTGGACGTCGGGCCCTCATACCACCCTCATGGAGTCTGTTTCTGACCGTTTGAGCAGCCACATGCCCGTTTGTGGCCCGCTGGAGGTCATTTTGCAGGGCTCTGGCAGTGCTCCTCTTGTCCCTCCTTGCACAAAGGCGGAGGTAGCAGTCCTGATGCTGGGTTGTTGCCCTCCTACGGCCTCCTCCACGTCTCCTGATGTACTGGCCTGTCTCCTGGTAGCGCCTCCATGCTCTGGACACTACACTGACACACACACAGCAACCCTTCTTGCCACAGCTCGCATTGATGTGCCATCCTGGATGAGCTGCACTACCTGAGCCACTTGTGTGGGTTGTAGCCTCCGTCTCAGGCTACCACTAGAGTGACAGCACCACCAGCATTCAAAAGTGACCAAACCATCAGCCAGAAAGTATAGGAACTGAGAAGTGGTCGGTGGTCCCCACCTGCAGAACCACTCCTTTATTGGGGATGTCTTGCTCACTGCATGTGCTTTCCACCTGTTGTCTATACCGTTTGCACAACAGCATGTGAAATTGATTGTCAATCAGTGTTGTTGCTACCTAAGTGGACAGTTTGATTTCACAGAAGTGTGATTGATTTGGAGTTACATTGTGTTGTTTAAGTGTTCCCTTTATTTTTTTTGAGCAGTGTACTTAAAATCCTGGCTAAAGTCCCAGCTTAAAATCCTCCAAAATCCCAACAAAACACTTTGTAAGGTCTTTTGAAACTCTGGCTAAAATACTAACCAACACTTTAAAAGTTTTCTTTTTGGCAACATTTCGACAAGCTCTCTAACTTGTCATCATCGGGCCCCTCCTTTCAGTTTAGAAGCTGTGGGTATGCTGCAAGATCGGAGTTGTCGCTTTTCTATGTTTGCTGCTGCTGACGTATGCTGGTTAGCCTGCAACTCTGTGTCCTGATTGGAGGGCAGCAGTTTCTTCTCCTGCTTCATTATCCTAGCTGCAGCCTGACTGCGTGTTAAAGGCCCAGCTTTCTCTGGTTCCCTATTACTAACTGTCAATTGTATAGAAGGAAGGATTCTGGTAGGCATCAAAACACCGCTGATTGCCTGTTGAGATCTCAGCCTATCCTCTGATGTTAAAACTCGAGTTTCCCTCAGTGCAGGTCTCCAAATACTTGATAACCTAGAAGCATCATCTCGTCTATTCATATTCTGCGGCCTCTTTTCAATTAGGGAGGCTATCAAAATTGCTCTCATGTCCCCACTGCTCCTTCTTTTATCTAGATTGGCCATACTCAATTCCTGCGACTATTCTTAGTACATTTTAGTCTCCGGGCCTTTAATCCTCTTAGTTGCTCTTCTCGGCACTTTTTCCAAAGTTTCCACATCTTTTTTGGTAACATGGCAACCACATCGGGACGCGGCATTCCAGGTGTGGCCTTACTAAGGCTTTACAAAGCGGAGCTAAACCTTCCTGTGATTTTGATTCCATGCATCTATTTAGAGAACCGAGGGTCATGTAAGCATTTTTGGCTGCCACCGCACACAGCTGGCTTTAAGGGATCGTCCGCTAGAACTCCAATGTCCATGTTGCACTTCCTCTTTTTGTGCCAGTTCTCCTCCTTGCAGCTTGGATAAGGAACTATCCGTAAAACTGTCCCGCCACACCTGTTGAATTTCCCTTTCAACTCGGGGATCCATCTGTTGTCTTTCCATGCTCGTCCCACGGGGGAACAGGGGCGCTGCGACGTTAAGTGGGATGGCTGATACCGACGTTGATGGTCGACAGAGCCTGACATTTCTCTCGCTAAGTGAGACATTTGTTTGGACATTTGGCCCGCCATTTTACAACCTTTCTGGCCCTGGTTGTGCAGTTGTTAAGTTAGTTGCGATGGTCATAACTGCGAAAAACAGTACCAAGTCCAATAGTGGGTTCCACTTAACTTCACTACCAGTTTGGAACTGGGAGTGTGCGTGTGCTTGTGCTTGCTTCGCTCGTGTGCAGCGCTTCTGCACGTGTGCAGAACCTTCTGTGCATACACAGAGTTTCCATGATGACGTCGAGCCCAGTGGGCGGAGCCTCCCGCCATCACCACTACCGGTTTGTCTGAACCGGAACGAACCGGTAGAAACCCACCACTGACCAAGTCCCTTTTTTTCAGGGCCATTGTCACTTGGAACGGTCACTAAACGAACAGTGGTAACTCAGGGATGACCTGCCATTTCTAATAGGATTAGAACTCGTTGCCAAACATCTGAATTTCGATGGTCATCACCTGCTTTGGAAGACGGGACTTATTTATTTATTTTATTTATTTTATTCGGTTTATGAATAAATATGGACTACGCCCTGAGTCCATCTCCCAATGGACTCAGGGCGGCTCACAATAATAAAAACACAAGCCACAATACAAAATAAAATCTAAAAATCTAAAAAATTTAAAATTTAACCCTTAAAACCCCATCAGTCCAGGTCAAGGGATTTGAAAAGCCAAGTTTTCAATTCACGACAGAAGGTGCGAAGGTCAGGCGCTAGTCGGAGCTCCAAGGGGAGTTGATTCCAGAGGGTGGGCGCACCCACCGAGAAGGCTCTACCCCTGGGGGCTGCCAGCCAACACTGCCTAGCCGACGGCACCCTGAGCAGGCCCTCTCTATGGGTGCGAACCGGGCGATGGGATATCGTTGCTGGCTGTCGGTGGTCCGCCAAATATCCTGGGCCTAAGCCATGTAGGGCTTTATAGGTCATCACCAGCACCTTGAATCGCACCCGGAGGGCAACCGGCAACCAATGCAGGTCGCACAGGAGGGGTGTTACATGGGAGTATCAGGATTCTCCCATCACAACCCACGCGGCTGCATTTTGCACTAGCTGCAGCCTCCGAGCGGTCCTCAAGGGCAGCCCCATGTAGAGAGCATTGCAGTAGTCAATCTGTGAGGTGACCAGCGCATGAGTAACTGTGCGTAGGGCATTTTGGTGCAAGTAGGGACGCAACTGGCGCACCAGATGTATCTGGGCGAATGCCCCCCTGGTCACGGTCGTTATATGGTCAACCGTGAATCCAGGAGGACGCCCAAGTTGCGCACCCTGTCTACAGGGGTCAAAACTTCTCCCCCTATAGTCAGCGATGGCACCTCTCCACTGAACCGAGATGCCGTTACCCACAGCCACTCGGTCTTGGCCGGGTTGAGTTGCAGTCTGTTTCTAACCATCCAGACCCGTACCGCTTCCAGGCACCAGGCCATCACGTCGAGGGCATCGCTGGGTTGGTTCGGGGTGGAAATGAAGAGCTGAGTATCATCAGCGTACTGATGATACCTCACCCCAAAACCACAGATGATCTCCCCTAGCGGCTTCATATAGATGTTGAACAGGAGGGGCGAGAGGACCGACCCCTGGGGCACCCCACAAGTGAGGGGCCTCGAGGTCGATCTCTGCCCCCCTGCCAACACCGCTTGCGTTCGACCCGAGAGGTAGGAGGAGAACCACCGTGGAACAGTGGCCCCCACTCCCAACCGGGAAAGTTTCTGCTGCTAAGGGAGATGTGTGTTAAAATACCGGAGTTTCCCAGGTGATGAACTTTCTCGCCACTGTCACTAAGTGAATCCCAGCAGTTCTGGGAGGAAGATGGTCGTTAAATGAATCTGGCTGTTTATTGGTCAGAGGTCGCCCGAGGGGAATCACAGCACCCTTGGATGCTGCGACCATTGTAAATAACGTCTGAGTTCTGATCACAGGACCACAATGGTCATAAGTGTGAAAAACAGTCACTAAGCGAACTACCTGCACTGGTACTCCTCGACATACAACAGTTCGTTTAGTGACCTTTCCAAGGGTTAGGGTTAGAAAAAAGGGCTGTTTTTTGCACGACCGTCGCGGAATCTCTGTGGTCACGTGACCCAAACTCTGCAACTGACTCACATTTACAACGGTCGCAGCGTCCCAGGGGTTGCGTGATCCCCTTTGGCGTCGATGGGGGGGAAACTGGATTCACTTAATGACCGTGTACCTCATTTTAACCCTTGCAAGGATTCATTTAATGACTGCAGGAAGAGATGTTGTAACATGGGACAAGCTCCCTTAGCCAATGTTTTTATTTTATTTATTTATTTATTATATTTCTATACCGCCTTTCTCCCGTAGGACTCAAGGCGGTGTACAGTCAAGAAAAATATAGACACACAAACATCGTAAAATTGCTAATTAAAATTATTACTTAGTTTGGTCAATTAAATAAAACCCAGAATTAGATAACATTTAAAAAATCATTCACATGTTCACATGTTTACAGTCTGTAGTCGCAGTCTGTGTTGGCAGGGGGGCAGAGGTCGACCTCGAGGCGCCTTGCTTGCGGGGTGCCGCAAGGGTCGGTCCTCTCGCCGCTCCTGTTCAACATTTATGTGAAGCCGCTGGGTGAGATCATCCGTGGTTTTGGGGTGCGATGCCATCTGTACGCTGATGACACTCAGCTGTACATTTCCACCCCAGACCACCCCAATGATGCCCTCGAAGTGATGTCCCAGTGTCTGGAGGCCGTGCAGGTCTGGATGGGGAGGAACAGGCTTCGGCTCAACCCTTCCAAGACCGAGTGGCTGTGGATGCCGGCGTCCCGGTATAGCCAGCTGGTGCCATCGCTGGCTATTGGGGGCGAGTCACTGACCCCCACAGAGGGGGCTCGCAACTTGGGCGTCCTCCTGGACGCACGGCTGTCTTTAGAAGAGCATATGACGGCCGTGGCCAGGGGGGCTTTTTATCAGGTTCGCCTGATACGCCAGTTGCGCCCCTTTCTGGATCGGGACTCCTTGTGCACAGTCACTCATGCCTTGGTCACGTCACGCCTGGACTACTGTAACGCTCTCTACATGGGGCTCCCCCTGAGGAGCACCCGGAGGCTCCAGCTGGTGCAGAATGTGGCCGCGCGGGTGATTATGGGAGCGACGTGGCGCTCCCACGTAACACCTCTCCTGCGCGAGCTGCATTGGCTCCCGGTGGTCTTCCGGGTGCGCTTTAAGGTGTTGGTTCTCATCTTTAAAGCGCTCCATGGCTTAGGGCCAGGGTATTTGCGAGACCGCCTGCTGCTACCGATAACCTCCCACCGGCCAACACGCTCTCACAGAGAGGGCCTCCTCGGGGTGCCGTCGGTCAGGCAATGTCGGCTGGCGGCCCCCAGGGGGAGGGTCTTCTCTGTGGGGGCACCCGCCCTGTGGAATGAGCTGCCTCCCGGAATACGATTGATCCCGGACCTCCGGACCTTCCGTAAAGCCCTGAAGACGTTTTTATTTCATCAAGCCGGCCTAGCCTAAATGGTTTTTAACTGGGATTTTAAATTTTATGGATTTGGGGTTTTAAATTGGGTAGCCAATTATTTAATTCTTTTAATTATCTTAACTTTTGTATTTGTATGTTTTTTAATTTTGGCTGTTCACCGCCCTGAGTCCCTTCTGGGAGAAGGGCGGTATACAAATTAATTAATAAATAAATAAATAAATAAAATGTTTAGCCCCGCCTGTTGGAACATCAGGGTCTTGAGGGCACGGCGGAAAGCACGGAGATCAGGGATATTCCGTATCTCAGGGGGCAGTTCATTCCAAAGGGTTGGAGCCCTCACAGAGAAGGCCCTCCCCCTGGGAGTCGCCAGTCGGCGTAATTTGACTGACGGTACCCTGAGTAGTCCCTCCCTGTGAGAACGAATTGGTCGGTGGGAGGCTATTAGTGGCAAAAGACGGTCTCGTAGGTACCCAGGTCCTAAGCCATGGAGTGCTTTAAAGGTGATAACTAACACATTGAATTGCACCCGGAAGACCACCGGGAGCCAGTGCAGCTCACGTAGGAGAGGTGTTACATGGGCATAACAAGCTGCACCCATAATCACCCGCGCGGCTACGTTCTGGACCAGCTGGAGCCTCCAGGTGCTCTTCAAGGGGAGCCCCATGTAGAGAGCATTACAGTAGTCCATACGGGAGGTGACTAGGGCATGAGTGACCGTGCGCAAGGCGTCTCGGTCCAGAAAGGGACGCAACTGGCGGATCAGGCGAACCTGATAAAAGGCCCCCCTGGCCACGGCCATCATATGGTCTTCTAAAGATAGCCGTGAATCCAGGAGGACACACAGGTTGCGGGCCCTCTCTGTGGGGAGCAAGATCTCATCCCCTATTGTCAGTGATGGTACCAGCTGACTATACCGGGACGCCGGAAGCCACAGCCACTCGGTCTTGGAGGGGTTGAGTCTGAGCCTGTTTCTCCCCATCCAGATCCGCACGGCCTCCAGGCAACGGGACATCACAGTAAGGGCATCGTTGGGGTGGTCTGGGGTGGAGATGTATAGCTGTGTGTCATCAGCATACTGATGAACACTCACCCCGAAACCACGGATGATCTCGCCTAGCGGTTTTACATAAATGTTGAACAGAAGGGGTGAGAGGACTGACCCTTGTGGCACCCCACAAATAAGGTGCCTCGAGGTCGACCTCTGCCCCCCTGCCAACACAAACTGCGAACGGTCAGAGGAAGGAGGAGAACCACCGAAGCACGGTACCCCCTATTCCTAACCCCTCCAGCCGGTGCAGTAAGATACCATGGTCGATGGTATTAAAAGCCGCTGAGAGATCTAATAGGACCAGGATAGAGGAGCAACCTCTGTCCCGAGCTCTCCAGAGATCATCCACCAATGCGACCAATGCCGTTTCCATGCTGTATCGTGACCTGAAGCCTGACTGGAACGGATCCAGATAGACAACTTCATCCAGGTATCGGGGTAGTTGTCGCGCCACCACACTCTCAACAACCTTTGCAACAAAGCGAAGATTGGAGACTGGACGATAATTTGATAATATAGCTGGGTCCAGGGAGGGCTTCTTGAGGAGGGGCTTCACAACCGCCTCTTTCAAGGCGGCGGGAAAGATACCCTCACTCAGAGAAGCATTTATAATCCCCTGGAGCTAGCCTCGTGTAACCTCCCGGGAGGCCAGTACCAACCAGGAGGGACACGGGTCCAATAAACATGTGGCAGCGTTAAGCTTGCCCAGAATCCTGTCTACGTCCTCAGGAGCCACAGAGTCAAACTCTTCCCAGATAACGCTCTCAAGACCTGCCCCCGTCTCCTCCCCTGGATCTACCCAATCGGAGTCCAGGCCTTCCCGAATCTGAGCGACTTTATCATGCAGGAATTGTACAAAATCCTCAGCTCGACCCTTTAAGGGATCTTCCCGTACCCCCACCTGAAGTAGGGAGTAGGGAGCGGGTCACCCTAAACAGCGCGGCTGGGCGGTTCTCTGCAGATGCAGAGCTGAAGTAGCTAGACTTTGCCGCTCTTATCGCCACTAGGTAGGTCTTAATATAAGATCTCACCTGTGTTCGGTCAGATTCAGATCGGCTTGTCCTCCAATCGCTCTCCAGGTGTCTTTTCCGACGCTTCATCTCTCTCAGCTCCTCGGAAAACCAAGGAGCTAGACGAGATCGGCATCGGGTCAGAGGCCACAAAGGCACGACGCGGTCCAAGGCCGCAGTAGCCGCCCTGTCCCAGGTGACCACCAGGTCCTCAGTCGAGTCGTGAGCCAGAGTCTCAGGAAATGGCCCAAGCTCCATCAGGAACCTTTCGGGGTCCATCAGGCACCTGGGACGGAACCATTTGGTTGGTTCCATCTCCCTGCAGTGGGTGGAAGTGACTTGAAAGTCCATGTGAAGGAGAGAATGATCAGACCATGACAAGGGCTTGATGTCTATATCCCCTATTCTAAGATCATTCAGCCACTGATCAGAGACAAAAATCAAGTCCAGAGTGTGATTCCCCAAGTGGGTGGGGCCTTGAAGTACCTGGGTCAGGTCCATGGCCGTCATGGAAGCCATGAACTCCCGAGCCGTCTCCGACATCTCACCAGCGGATGGCAGGTTAAAATCCCCCATAACAATAAGTCTGGGGGTTTCCACCGCCACCCCGGGTATAATGTCGAGCAGCTCAGGCAGGACCGCTGTTACGTGACAGGGAGCCAGGTACGCAATCAGTAGGCCCATCTGAATCCCCCGACCCCACTTCACAAGGAGGGACTCACATCCGGCTATCTGGGGAACAGTGGCCTCCCTCGGGCAAAGACTTTCTCTAATGATTGCTGCCACTCCCCCACCCCTTCCCTGAGTCCTTGGCTGATGGAATGCACGGAAACCTGGCGGGCACATTTCCACAAGGGGAACTCCTCCCTCCTGGCCTAACCAGGTCCCCGTAATCCCTGCCAGGTCAGCACCCCCCTCTGAAATAAGATCATGAATGAGGGGGGCTTTATTTACCACTGACCTGGCATTACATAACATCAGCCGTAGACCCAGGGTCTGAGACTCTGAACAACCCGGGAAACGAGCAGTGCTTTGGGGGTCGGAGTGGGCAATCGCTCGTAAACATCGAGTGCGCACTCCCGAAACATAATATGGCCCCCTGCAGCCGTCATATCTGCCCCTCCCACTTACTATACTAATGCCCATCGCTTCATCCCCCTGCATCCTTGTCAGATTTCTGTCCCCATCCTCCCCACCGTGATCATCAGACCCATTCCCCTTTCAGTGGATTTATGGATCCCCCCAGATCCATTCCCACAATCCCTCCCAGAACCCCTTAAAATAGAACTTAAAGAAATTTTCTAAAAACCCCCAAAGCCGTCGTTTTTTTGCAAACCACAAATGTTTGTTTTCACTTAACAACATCATTTTCGGGTTCAGTTGTGGTCGTAAATTGAGTACTATCAGCGTTCCTAAATCTTAGCCAATTTCAGAATTTGGGGGGGGGGACAACCTCTGGGTATTTTCAGCCGCACTTGCGCAGAAGGGCAAGCGAAGCCAGCGACCCCGCCCGTTCTCCCGAGGGATTTAGGAAAAAAAAAAAACTCCGGGCACCTTCCATCGCGCATGCGCACAAGTGCGAACGAAAGTAGCGACCCCCATCTCCCGAGTGCGTCGTAAGAAACTCCGGGCTGTTCCTGCCGGGCATGCGCATCTGGGCGAAGGCACGGGGCCACCCCGCCCAGCCTCCCTAGGGCTTAAGAAACTCCGGGCACTCCCACCGCACATGCGCAGAAAGTGCGAACGAAGACGGCGTTAATAAATTGGCACCTCCCTCCGCACATGCGCAGCCGACTCAACGAAAGCGCCTACTCCGCCCTTCCAGTGGCCTTAAGAAACTAGGCATCTCCCAGCACGCATGCGCAAAAGTGCGATCGAAGGTGCCAACCAAAGCGCCGACTCCGCCCGGCCTGCCGAAGGCGTTGTCAGGTTTAGTCAGGGCACCTTTCTCCGCACTTGCGCAACTTCAGCCTACGAAGGCACCGACTACGCTCGGCCTACCGAAAGTTCCCATCACGCACGCGCAGGGCGGAGTCTTTTTTCTTTTTTCTTTCGTGGCGTCTACGCACGCGCGGCGGTGGGGCTTTTTTTGTTTGTTTGTTTTTTTTACTCCTCGTCGTCCTAACTCGGGGTAGGGCGGGCTCCTTTCGGCCCCGCGGCGCATGCGCGGTCGGGCGCGGGGCCTGCCTGGCATTGTCCCGCGCGCGCGCCAGCAATGGAGAGTCCCGGCCCGCCCTGAGGTAATTTTTTTTTTTTTGGCGCCAGTAATGGCGGCCGCTGAGGCGGCTGAGGCGACTTTCCGTCGTCGCCGGGCTTCTTCCCGAGCCCGCCAAGCCGTCCTTCGGACCCGGGCTCGGAGCCTTTGCCGTCGGCTCCGGGCTCTGCAAGGCCGGCAGGTGGAACGGCACGTCCGGCAGCAGCTGAACGGCTTGGTGGGCCGAAGCAGGACGCGGCCTGGTCGGAGCGGCGGCGGGGCCGAGCTGAGGCGAGTGGCGGCCGAGGCTCAAGCCCGGCTCCGGGCGGCCCAGCGGGGCTGCGACTCGGACGCCACGGAGAGCGCCTCGGACGCCTCTTCTTCTTCTTCCTCCTCCTCCTCCTCCTCTTCCCCGTCGTCCTCGGACTCTTCTTCGTCCGGTTCCTCGTTCGGGAACTCCTCCTCGTCCTCGTCGTCGTCCTCTTCCTCAGACAGCGAGGGCCCCGAGCCGGTCCCCGGGCTTCGATGCAGCGCCGGGGTGGGGTGAGTGTCTCTTCTGGGCTGGTCTTGCGGGAGGAGAGGATGGTTTCCACGGGCCTGGAGGGGGTCTAACACGTGTGGAATGGGCTGTGTGTGTGTGTAAAACTTAAAATTGGACCCTGACCTGGATGTAAACGTGTGAATGGAGCCAGACATATGTGTTTGTGGGTAGACGTGTGAATGGAGCCTGAGATGGATGTACACGTGTACATAGGGGTGTAACGTGTAGATGGAGCCTGATCTTTGTGTACAGGTGTGAATGGAGCCTGAGCTGGATGTACACAGATATAGATGTATGTATGTGTGTGAATGGAGCCTGATCTAGATGTAAATATGTGAATGGAACCTGACATGGATGTATGCATGTGAATGGGGTTCTAAATGAGTACATGGAGCTTGACCTGGATGTACACATGTAACATGGGGGTATACATGTGTGAATGGGGCTTCATTGAGGTGTGTACGCATGTGAATGGATCCTGATATGGGTTTGTGTACACATGTAGATGGAGCCACGTATAAATGGAGACTGAGATGGGTGTGTACACATGTGAATGGACCTGACTTCTGGGTGTACACGTAAGGTATTCCCTGGGTCTCGGGATGTAACGTGTGAACGGAGCCTCACTTTTGGGTGTACATATGTAAATGGAGCCTGAGATGGATGTATATGTGTGAATGATGGTGTAATGATGGAGCCTGACCTCTGGGTGTACATGTGTGCTTGGAGCCTGATATTAATTTCTGTATGTGAATGGACTCTGAGATGGATGCAAACATGTGAATGGAGCTTTAACATGTAGATGGAGTTTGTGTGTACATGTGTAAATGGAGCTTGCCATGGGTGTGTACAGGTGTGCATGGAGCCTCAGATCAGTGTGTAGACATGTGAATAGAGCCTGAGATGGGTGTGGATACTTGTGAATGGGGATTTAGATCAATGTATACATGTGAATGGCCTAATATGGGTGTGTAGACATGTGAATGGAACCTGAGTTCTGGGTGTACAGATGTGAATGGAGTCTAATATGGGTGTCTACACATATGAATGGAGACTGATATAGATGTATGCGTGTGAATAGAGACTGATATAGGTTTGTGTACACATGTGGATGGAGCCACATGTGAATGGAGCCTGATCTGGGTATGGATATGTGCCAATGGAGTCTGATGTCTGGGTGTACATGTGTGAATGGAGCCTGATGTGGGTATATACATGTGAATGGAGTCTGAGATGGGTACACATGTGCATGGGGATGTAACGTATAAGTGGACCCTGTCCTATTTATACATGTATGTGTATGTATACAGCTTGACATGGGTTTGTACAGGGGTGAATGGAGCCTGAGTTCTTGATGTACACATGTGAATAGTGCTTGACATGGTTGTGTACAGGTGTCAGTGGAGCCTGACCTTTGTGTACAGGTGTGCATGGAGCCTGATCTGGGTATCTTATGTGTGAATGAAGATTGACCTGTGCATGTACATGTGTGAATGGAGCCTGAATTGCTCTATTCCTCCTCTTTGTCCGGCTCCTCACTCGGGAACTCCTCCTCAGGCACCAAAAGCCCCGGGCCCTGACGCAAGGTCAGAGTGGAGTGAGTGTCTCATCAAGGAGAGGTTGCCCAGGTATGGTAGTGTAATACATGTCAATGCAGCCTGACTTCTGGGTGTGGACACGTGTGCAGGGAGCCTGACCTGGATATACATGTGAATGGAGCCTATGGGTGTATGCATGTGAATGGGGTTCTACATGTGTACATGGAGCTTGACCTGGATATACACGTGTGGCATGGGGGTGTACAAGTGTGAATGGAGCTTCGGTTGGTGCACATGTGTGAATGCAGGCTGACCAGGTGGTGTAAACGTGGAAATTGAACTTGACCTGGGGGTAGATGTGTGAATGGAGAGCCTGCTATGGATGTACATGTGTGAATGCAGCCTGACATGGGTATATGCATGTGAATAGGGTTCTACACATGTACACGGAGCTTGACCTGGGTGTGTACAAGTGTGAAAGGAGCTTCATTTGGGTTGTACACATGTGAATGGAGCCTGACCTGCGTGTACATGGGTCAGTGGAGTCAGACCTGGATGTTATACATGTATGAATGGAGTCTGACCTGGAACTGTGCACATGTGAATGGAGCCGGACCTGGTATGTGCATGTGGGAATGGGGCCTGACATGGTTGTGTAAATAGAGCTTCAGTTGGATGTACACATGTGAATTCAGCCTGACCCAGGTATGTACACATGTGAATGCAGTCTAAGGTAGGGTGAGGGTCTCGTCAGGGTTGGGCGGAGGTCCGGCTGTCTCCCAGGACAGGCTGCCTCTCTCCGATCTTGAACACTTTCGGTTGAATTTCTGCCTTGCTCTGAGACCTCCGCCTGCCCAATCTGCTCGCTCGGACTTGTTTAGCCTTCTTTTGCCAAAGAAACTGATGGGTGGCCCTGTTCGTGGGGCAGGGGAAGTGGGTGTCTTTTTGGGAGGGAGGAGCAACAAGACTGACCTGAGAAGTCACCGTGTGAACAGAGTGGGGTGTGATTGTGAGGGTTGGAAACCGGGATTCAGATGCTGTAGAGGTGTGAAAGGGAAGGAGCTGAGTTCCCCTTAGCCTAACACTGATGGTGTTACATAGTTGGGTCATTAGACATCTGCAAGACAAAAACCCAGTTCACAGCACCAAGGACCCCACAGTGCTTCCTCCTTTTCCTCCTGTTCATTGCAAACCCCATTCTCTTCAGCACTAATGATGTTACCTAGATGGATCATGAATAGAATAGGAATACGAATAGAATAGAATTCTTTATTGACCAAGTGTGATTGGACACACAAGGAATTTGTCTTGGTGCATATGCTCTTGGTGTACATAAAAGAAAAGATACATTCATCAAGAATCAGATTTCTGTAAGACAAAACCCCAGCTCAGAGAGCACCAAGAACCCCACAGTCATCCTCCTTTTCTTCCTCCTCCTCTCCACAATCCCCCTTCCCTTCTAGCACTGATGATGTTACATATTTCGGTCATGAGATGTCTGCAAGAAAAAAATCCCAACTCAGGACCCCTCATTTCAACCCTGAGTTACAGATGCTCTCCTTGATTATATACCCTTTTCTTGTACATTTACGGGTTCAGTTTTTTGCCATTCTCTGAAGCTGTTTCATTCCTGTCACTACCACTTAAATTCAAGTAAAGGGTCACATTGCTTAGTGATTGCTCCATTTTTTGCCATTTTCGCCATCCTGAACAGTGAACACGACTGTGGTGGCAGTACTGGGACTGAATTATGCCTGGTCCTCGACTTACGACCGCAATTGAACTCAAAACTTACATGGCTAAGTGAGAACTTTGTTTTGTGAGTACCTTTCTTGCCAATTGCTCAATGAATCCCTGTAGTTTAGTTGCACAGTCAGTAAGTGAATCTGGCTTTGAACCCGCCCCCTTGACTTTGCTTCTCAGGGTCACAAAAAAGGGATCATGTGACCCTGGGATGCTGCGATCCTGATTATAGACCATTTGATTGTGTGTGTATTTGTGTATCTGTTTCTGCAACCTGAAATGGCAAAGAACAGCCCTCTGTGAGATGTTACAGGTGTCCTGGACTTACGACCAGAATTGAACACCAAAATGTTCTGTTGCTAAGTGAAACACGTATTTAGGGAGTTTTGCCCCATTTTAAGACTTTCCTTCCTTTCCTTTCCTTGTGAATCACTGCAGTTGGTAAATGAGTCGCACATTTGTTAAGTGTAACTGGCTCCTCCCTCCCCCCCTTGTTTTTAAATATGAGTTGGTGGCCAAGCGTCTGAATTTTGATCACGGGTTAGGGTGGTGTGAGCAACGATTCTAAGTCTCTTTTTTCTGTGCCATTGTAACTTTGAACGGTTGGTAAATGAATTGTTGTAAGTCAGACTATCCCGTATTACATGCCAGTTACTAAGTGAGATGCTTCGATCGTCATAAAGACATGGCGGTTGACAAGGCACTTGCCTTGTCCAGTGGAAGGTTGGTGGTTCAAAACCTGAGCGCTCTGCAAAGGGGTGAGCTCCCGTCCCTGGCTCCAGCTCCTGTCCACCTAGCTCTTCGAAAGCATGAACATTTTTCCTTACTTTAGAAAATTTAGGAAAGTCGCCCATGGGGATTCAAGGCAGCTTATTTGAATATAAAGATATCATATAAAAATAAAAAAGAATAAAAGAAAAGAATAAATGAATAGACCCCCCTTTACAAAAGACTAGTAGATAAACAAGTTCAGCTTTGGTGGGAAGGTAACAGTTATTGGCCAACAGGGCATATAAGCCATGTTAACTAGAGGCATGTTGGCTACATGACCACGGAAACGTCTTTATAGACAATCCTGGCTTCCTTGCCTGAGAAACTGAGATGAATACCATGTTCTAGAGCAGTGATGGCGAACCTTTTTGCCATTGCATGCCAAAAGCATGGGGAGCGGGGGGGAGGTCGCACGCATGCCCATACCCATAATTCTATGTGCCACGCTCCCGCACATGCGCATGCAACATACACACACATGCTCCCTTTGCTTTTGGCACATTAGGCCCGTTTTTTGCTCTCACCAGGCTTCAGAGCCTTTCTAGGAGTCTGAGGGGGTGAAAACTGCCTTCCCCACTCCTCCGGAGGCCAGAAATGTCTTTTAGGCTACGGACGGCCTCCGCGGGCTGGGGAAGGCCATTATGGTTCTCCCAAGGCTCCTAGAAAGGCTCTGTAGCCTGAGGAGCAAAAAATGGGCCTTCCCCAACCCCACCAGGCCCTCCGGAGGTATGAAACAGCCTGTTTCCCTGTTGCAGGTGGGCCAGAAGGCCTGAGAATCAGCTGGCTGGCGCACACGTGCGCCGGAGCTGAGCTCGCGTGCCCACCAATATGGCTACGTGTGGCACCCGTGCCATAGGTTCACCATCACGGGTCTAGAGTCAGAGGACACGACTTATCTTTAGACCAGATCATGTGACCATGGGGATACCACAACGGTTGTGTGAAGAGTGGTTAAGCTTAGGGTTCGTTTACTGTTGCTGAAACTTCCCATGGTGGTTAAGTGTGGCTTATCTGAACTTGAAGGCTGGTCTGAATGGTGGGCTTCTTGGTGCTCTCTGAGCTGGATGGTTTTCTCATTTCATGAGCCAACTAGGAAACAGCATCAATGCTAGAAGGGAGTGGGATTTGTGGAGAGGAGGAAGGAGAGACTGAAGAAGGACTGTGGGGTCCTTGATGCTCCCTGAGCTTGGTTATCTTCTTACAGACTTTTCATGACCCAACTAGGGAACATTATCAGTGCTGGAAGGGAATGGGGTTTGGAGAAGGAGGAGAATGGTGTCCTTGCTGCTCTCTGTTTCGGTTCCAAGTAATGCTCCCAATGAAATAAACCTCCAAGCCTAGAAGTTCCTCAAAGTTCCACTTTATTAGAGATGTCATATTGGCACATCCGGGAAAAGCCGAATCTGAAAGCTTCCAGGTTTCCCCCGCCCAACAGAAACTCCAAATTCCCGCCCAGCACCCACATGTCCATCACATGGCCCAATCCAAGCACCATCCCCACTGGAGAGGCCTCCCAGTTCCAGCCCTCCAGGTGGAAGGTAAGATGTCTCTTGACTCTCTGGGACAGGAACGTTATTATGACTATATCTCACCCATGCTTCATACAATCCCCACTCCCAGCTTCCCACCATAGGAAATGTGGCAGGCCTGAAGGCCCAACACAAAAGATGGCTTCTTCCAGGCCTGATACTCTGAGCTTGATGATTTTCTTGCTGACATTTCATAACCCAACAAGGTAACATCGTCAATGCTACAAGGGAGGTAGGATTGTGGAGAGGAGGAGGAATATTGTGGAGTCCTGGGTGCTCTTCGAGCTGGGTGGTTTTCTTGCAGACGTTTCAGGAGCCAACTAGGTAATGTTTTCAGTGCAATAAGAGGTTTGTGGGAAGGGGAGGAGGAGGAGTCCTGGGTGTTCTCTAAGCTTGGCTGTGTTGATGCAGACCTTTCATCAGGGTGGATAAAAATCAATGATTTTTTTAAAAAAATCAAAAAAATCAGATTTTTTTGATTTAAATCAGATTTTTTTGATTTTTATCGAATTTATTTTAATAAAAAACTTTTGGGGTAAAAATCTATCGTAAGATAGTTTTCTATTTAAGATACATAAATAATTTAGTTTATTCAGCATGAAATGGAGCTTAGTTATGTAGCAGGAGGCTGTATATTCTGCAACACTGGGACTATCGGTGAGTCAACAGTGGGTCAAAGGAGTAGCAGAGATGACAGTTGCTCTTTAAAAATTATGATTTAAATCGAGTTGATTTAAATCAAGCCTTTTTACTAGTGATTTAAATTGTGATTTAAATCAACTCGATTTAAATCAAATCCACCCTGCCTTTCATGCCTTTCAACTAGGCAATATCCTCAGTTCTTTAACTTCATGGGTGAGGCAGCCTAAAATATAATCGCCTTTTTTAAATATCCCAATTACATCACCCTTCAATTCCCACTTGGCTTATAGCTGCAATTCCTATATTTTCCCCCCATCCCTCTATCTAAACCACAGCTTTCAATGCAAACTTACAATCTTTCCTTTCCTTACCCTGCAACCAGACTTCTCTGAAATTTAATTCATAGATAGATAGATATTGACAGATAGATAGAGATAGATGATAGATACAGATATAAGATAGATACAGATATAGATATATGTGGATATAGATATATAATGATATAGATGCACACACACATACATACTGTGTGTGTATATGTGTGTGTGTGTGTGTGTATGTATACTGTGTATATATACTGGCCATTTTTTAACATCCTGTTTTTTAACCCAAGCCGCGAATGAAAAAATGTGGTACAATCAAAAGGCCAGAGCTCAAAAGTTTGCCAAATGACCTTCTGGAGAAAATCTGAAATATGAAACCAAGTTGTTAAAAGTCAGAACCAAGAAAGACGAGAAAGGCTTAACCGGGGTTTCCTGAGTTTCCTTTCTTGTGGCTTCCTTCGGAGCAACCTAGGATTTGGCTGTTGGGTAGACTTGTGTACAAATGGATGTATATATTTCAATCCTTGTGTCTCTGATGCACTGAGCTGTGTGAAGAATGCTAACTCCCGTGTGCCAATGCTTCTGTTTTCAGGCACCGGCTGGCACAGCGCCAGTGGGCAATGGAGAGAGCGGCCATCATCTGTCGTTGGACGTGGCTACAAGCTCAAGTGTTGGACCTGGAGTATCGGATCAGGCAGCAGACCGATGTTTACAAGCAGCTTCGTGCCAACAAGGTAAGGCAAGCCTCCTTCCTTACTTTCCGGAAGCATCTTTGTACGGGCGTCTCGAAAAGCAGTTCGTTTAGTGACTGTTCAGAACTTTACCACAGTGCTGGGAAAAAAAACGAGACCTGTGACAGCTTTTATGAACCGTTGAGCATTTTCCGCCCCCCTCCCTCCAGGGACACATTGCTCAAAATGCGGACTGGCTCGTATTTACAACGGTCCCAGGGTCAGGGGATTCCCCTTTGGGGTGTCCTGAAATCAGGTTCACTTAACAATCATGCAACTGACTTCAGAATTGCAGGGATTCACTCAGAAAAGTCGTAAAATTGGGGCAAAGCTCACATCCCAAGAAGGTCACAACATCAGCGCGAGAGAAAGTGTGGGGTTTGCTCTCTGTTTATACGTATAGTCCCTTCCAGAACTGATGACATTCCCTAGTTGGGTCATGAGACATTGCAAGAAAACCACCAAGCTCAGAGAGCACCAAGGACCTCTAATTTATTATTTCTATTTAACATGGATCCTCCCCCCAATTATTTTGTAAACCGCTGTGAATCTACTGCCACAATCCACTCAAATACCCAAGTAGAATACATAATACAAATAAATGGCACATCATCCACTGATAAAAATTAAAACATAAAAGAGAAAACATTTTATCAGTATGCCAATGAATTCTGTAAGGCCTGTGCCATTTAGTCAGGCCAAATAATTAACGTGCCTTATTTTACGCCAATTATTACTTCAAATCAAAGACGGTGGTTTATGCTTATTTCTTTTTTTGATTTTTTTTTCTCTTATCTGCATTTGCTCAGGCCAAACCAGAATTAAGTAGTTTTTGAGGCTTAATGGGCTCCGGGCATCACACCAGTGTTTTTGTATGTTGTTCCATCCAGATCACGTTCATTGAAATTCACCAGCACAGACCCCACGTGTGAGCAAATGCAGCCGTTGTGTGTTCTTGGAGCCTTGTTCGTAGGAACAGAGCTTCCAAGTTTTGGCTTTGAACGCTGGTGAATTAAATGGGGGAAAAAATGATAATTTTATTGACTTGAGGCTAATAAAACAGAGGCTGTGATTTGCAACCCGGGGAAGATCAAAGGCTGGGGAATCTCTTATCTCCAACTAGACTCAAGGGAAAGTTTTTTAAAGGTTGTATTTATCACAAACATGTCCCTTTTATACACATCCGGCAGCGCAGGGATGTGTATAAAACACATCTGAGTTACGATGGCACTAGAGAAAGACCGTTTTTTTTCATATTACACCTTTGTAGCATGTAATCTAAATTCAGAGGCCTGGCAGCTGGTTCATACTTACAATGGTTGAAGTAACCCGGAATCACAGGATCATCTTTTGCGACCTTTGGATGGTGTATCACACTTATGATCCTCTTAAAGCATGCTAGCTGGGTGACTGGGCCAATCACCAGGAGATGGTGAATTCTAGTACCACCTTAGGTTAGGGATGAAAGCTACTTGAATGACTTTGGGCCAATCACCAGGAGGTGTTGAGTTCTAGTATTACCTTAGTTTAGGTATGACAGCTGGTTGGGTGACTTTGGGCCAATCACCAGGCAATGGTGAGTTCTAGTCCTGCCTTAGGCCAAACTAGCTATATCAAAGCAGGGACAGAGCAGACCTCTGAGCCTCCCGAAAACTGTTTCGGTGATGAAGTCAGCATCTAGGACCAGTAAAGCTTTGAATTAATCTCCAGAAATGAGCATTGCACCGTCTTGGACATTAACATCTGTCCACCCTTAACAAGAGCTTCTAAATACAAAGGTTCCCCCCCTCCCCCCCCACTCCTCAGGGCCCAGTTATCCTGGGCAGCCTCCAGCAGGAAGATGGGCTGAAGCCACCGAGCCGTCTGGCCTCCCCTGCAGGAGTGATGAACTCCAGGAAAACCCCAGCACTGCCTCCCTCCTCCCCCCACTTGAAGGTGCCCAGTGGAGTATCGCCTTGCATCCCTTCTTATCTCCTCCAAAATGCTGAAAAACAGGTTTGTATTCTAGTGGATGCATCCGGTGGCAAGGAGCAGTGGTTGACCCTGAAGGGGAAATTTGGAAAAGCTGCATTGTCGAAGTCCTTATTTCTTTCTTCGAGTGGGTGAAAAGAAAGAGAAGATCTTAGATCATGGCCATTTTAAGAGGGGTGGGCTTCCAATCCCAAAATTCCCTAGCCAGCATGCTTTAAGAGGGGAGGACTTCTACTCCCAGAATTCTTTAGCCGGGGTGCTTTAAGAGGGATGGACTTCAACTCCCAGAATCCCTCAGCCAGGAATCGATTTGGCTGTGATAGGCTTTGTGGGGAAAGGGCTTCGAAAGCCGTGAATGGGGGAAAATGCTCCCTGCCGAGATGGCACATGGGGTTAAGCATTTTTCAATCGTTCCTTTTGTTTTAATGGTTTTAATTTTTTTATTCATTTAATTTGTTTCTCCTCGGGCTTTTGCATTGCTGGGAAATAAAACTTGTTTTCAGAACAAAAATAAAATAAAATTGCGTTTTTCTCTTCTAGAATTCTCACCTCGCCCAGTCTTTAAGGAACCTGGTCTGTCAAAATCCCTCCTGCGCCCCCATCAATGGGTCTCCAGAGCCCCCCAAAGCCTTCCCATCCCCCCATCAAGTTAATGGAATTAGCAATTGGTGAGTTATTCCATAAAATTTCAATTGATAAAATTTATAATAAACAGATCATTGTAATATTTATCCTACAATACTTAAGGGGATACAATTTATAGTGAACAGATCATTGTGGTAGTTATCCTACAAGATTTAAGTCAATAAATTTATAATTAATAGAGTATTCTGATAGTTATTCCATAAGATAAAGTTGATAAAATTTAAGCTGATAAAATTAAATAATGAACAGATCATTGTGGTATTTATTCTACAAGATATAGGTTGATAAACTCTATAATGAACAGAGTATTGTGATACCGTAGTCATCCTAAAAGATTTAATTTGATAACCTTTATAAAGATCTTCGTTGCTTGCCATCCCTTTTTCAAGGTAATTTATATTTTGATCTTTTTCTCTGGAATCTTCCAAGCACCCGTTGGCATTAAGCTGACAAGTCTGGAGGTTGCTGATTTTAATCTTTCCCCTTATTGAAACTATTTTTTTTCTCCCTGAGTCAGGCCATTGCTGAAATAAAACATAAGGGTTATTTATTTGCCAGATTGTCAACTTTTTCCTCCGGCTCCTTCTCATCCACATTAAAAGAGTTTGCTCTATTTTCTGGGATTTTCCTTCTTGGAAATTGTTTTTCCTTCCTCTCTTTCTTTACTTCCTCTATCTCTATTCTTTCTTCATTCCTTCCTCCTTGCTTCTCCCCAGCTTCCTTTTCTTTTCCTTTCTCTTTCTGTCTGTCTGTCTGTCTTTCTCTCTCCCTCCCTCCCTTTGCTTCCTCTTCCTTTTCTTCCTCCCTCTCTCACTGCCTCTCTCCTCCTTCCTTCCTTCCTTCCTTCCTTCCTTCCTTCCTTCCTTCCTTCCTTTTTTATTTATTGAATTTATATTGCTGCCTGTTCGCCCATGCCGACTCAAGGCAGCCTACAGAGTATAAAACCTCATTTAAAACAATAAATAATAAAAAGAATCAAATAAATTAATATAATATAATAAAATCACCCCGCCTCAGCGACAGCCCATCACACGAGCCATTTCATGGGCTCCCTCCCGCTCTGGATTCCCCAGGCCTGCTGGCAGAACCAGGTCTTCAGCGCCTTCCGGAAGAGTGTTAGAGTGGGGGGGGGGGCGTTCTAATCTCTGGGGAGATGATGTTCCAGAGGGTGGGAGCCACCACAGAGAAGGCCCTTCTTCTGGGTCCCACCAGGTTTATCTCCCTTGGGGATGGGACCCGCAACATTCCTTGCCTCCCCGCTTTGGTGGGTCAGGTAGATGTGACCAGCATGAGATGGTCCCTCAGATAACCTGGTCCCAAGCCATGAAGGGATTTCAAGGTGACAACCAGCACCTTGAATTGCACTGGAAGCAAATCGGCAACCAATGCAGCTCCCGCAGGAGAGGTAATACATGTGCACACCAGGGTCTGCACAAACCATGTGGGCCGCTGCATTTTGCACCAACTGGAGCTTCCGGATGCTCTTCAAGGGCAGCCCCATGTAGAGCGTGTTGCAATAGTCAAGACGGGAAATGACTAAGGCATAGGTAACTGTGAGTAGCGACTGTTGATCCAGGAAAGGGGGTAACTGGTGCACAACAGTTGCGCAAAGACCCTCCTGGGCATGACCGCCACCTGCAGTTGTGAGTCCAGGAGAACCTCCACATTACGTTCCTCCTTTCTTTTCCTTTTCTCTCTCCCTCACTTCTTTTCCTTCCTCTTCCTCCCTCCCTCTCCTCTTTCTTTCTTTCTTTTTTTCTTTTTTTTCTTTCTTTCTTTTCTTTTCTTCCTTCATAGCAGTGATATTCTCTGGTACACATTTGTCATTGGCTGTAACAAACCAAGACCAAGACCTACTTTCCAATAAAATGTAAATGAGGGCTGGTGACAGAGCACCCACAGTGTAGTCACACAACATTGTGGGGGCATGTCGCATATTTGAATCGGGATGTTAAATCCCTTTGGTGGGGACCGTTGACATCTTTGAACGGTCATAACTCGAGGATCCCTTATAGTTGCGCTATTTGTTTCCTGCTGATTTCTTTTGCAAGGATTCTGCGCAGGAAGGTTGTCATTCCTTCCTACACAACAACAACCCCATTGTGTCTGGAATATTTCTCTAATGGGACTGTTTCTTCTCTTTGATCCTCCCAGCTTGAGCGCCTGCGCCACTGGTGGCAGCTCTGCAGAAGGCCCAACTGCCGACCGGCACCTCAAGAAACCCACGCTGGTGAACCACACCCTGCCCGGCATGGCCTCAGCCATGGACAACAGCTGCGTGGCAGCCCGGATCCGTCCCATCTGCAGGTACAAGAAGCGTCGGCTGGTGAGAATCAACTCCATCGCTCACCTGAACCGAAAGGTAAGGCTGAAGGTGAAAGCGAGGCAGACATTTCAAATGGGGTCTCTGGTGGTCTCTGAGCCGGTTGGTTTTCTTGGAGATGTTTCATGACCCAACTAGAAAACATCATCAGTGTTAGTGATGATGGATGTTACCTAGTTTAGGTCATGAAACATCTGCAAGAAAATCACCCAGCTCAGAGACCACCAGTGATCCCACAGTCCTTCCTCCTCTTTCTCTTTCTCCTCTCCCCCCCCCCCAAACTCCCCTTCCTTGTAGCCCTGATGCTGTTCCTTTATTTATTTATTTATTTATTTATTTATTTATTTATTTATTTATTTATTTATTTATTTATTTAAACTTGTATGCTGCCCTATCTCCGAAGGACTCAGGGTGGCTCACAACAACAAAAACAAGCAAAATCAATGTTAAAAATACCCAATAAGATTATAAAAAGACCATTAAAATCCCCTTTAAAACCCGTAATTGGGTTGAAAACCAGCAAGCTCAGACAGCACCAAGGACCCTCCCCAATCCTCCTCCTCCTCCCTCCTATCACTGATGATGTTACCTAGTTGGGTCATGAAACATCTGCAAGAAAACCACCAATCTCAGAGAGCACCAGGGACCCCACAGTCTTCCCCCTTCCCCGCCTTTTCCTCAGTATAACAGAGTTAGAAGGCACGTTGGAGGTCATCTTGTCCAGCCTCCTCAAGTGGGAGACCCTAGCTGGATCATAGAATAATGGAAGTGACCTTGGAGGTCTTCTAGTCCAATCCCCTGCTCCAGCGGGAGACCCTCAGCCGTTTCAGACCACCGGTTGTCCCGTCGGTTTTTTACAAAGCCTCCAGGGGTGAAACCCCCCTTTCAAGTCCTAAGCCCAGGGGACCTAAGAGCTGTTCAGATTGTTGTCATTGTTATCACTGTGTCCTCTCTCGCCCTGTAGCCGCCGAAGCCTCTCAGCCTGAAGTGCACCTGCGAGCAGCCCAACTCCTGCATTTTGTGCGACTTCAAGGCCTCACTGCCCACCATCAACCCGGAGGCCATGTCCTTGGAGGAACGGATCGCTCTGCTGGACTCCGGCTTCCACCCCATCCTCTCCTTCCCGCACGGTGAGTAACTTCACACCTCCCGCAACTCCTCCTCCTCCCCTCCCCCCTCTGAAATTACTCTCCGGCCTCCTTCGCTTTTTCCCCCCTCCGTTCTGTTTGCAGGCACAAAATACAGGATTGTTTCCTCACTTTGCAACTGCAGTGCAGCCCAACGTTTCTGTTGCTAATTGAGACAGTGATGAAGGGAGGTTTTCCTCCTTTTATGACTGTTTCCCGTCCGTCCGACCATCCCTCCGCACTCATTTAGGGCATCCCAGCCGTGGTTAAATGAGCAAGACGGTTGTTGAGGGAATCGGACTTTCCCCATGGACTTCTCTGGTCACGAAAGGGGATTGCATGAGGTTGGGACACTGCGACCGTCATAAATACAAGTCTGTTGCCAAGCCGTTGGTATCCCAACGGTTGTTAAGTTAGCAACAGGGTCATTAGGTGAACTGGGCTTTCCCTGTCGACTTCGCTTGTCCTGAAAAGGGTTCACATGACTTGGGACCCTGCAATTTGTCATAAATGCAAGTCAGTTGCCAAGCGTTGTATATCCCAGCAGTTGTTTAGTTAGCAATATGGTCGTTAAGTGAATTGGGCTTTCCCCATGGACTTTGTTGTTTGGAAGGTCGTGGAAGGGGACCCTGCAACTGTCATAAATGTGAGTCACTTGCCAAACCTTACGAATTCCAGCAGTTCTTAAGTTAGTCACATGGTCGTTAAGTAAATCAGACTTTCCCTGTTGACTTAGCTTGTTGGAAAGTCGCAGAAGGGGATCGGGTGGTCCCCGGTGACCCTGCCACTGTCATAAATATGAGTCACTTGCTAATGGAATGGAATAGAATTTAGTATAGAATATAGAATGGAACAGAATGCAGATTAGAAAACACAGAATAGAATAGAATAGAATGCAGAATGGAATAGAACAGAATAGAAAAGAAAAGAGAATGTAGATTAGAATATGGCATGGAATAGAATGCAGAACTGAATAGGATGAAATGGAAGAGAAAAGAGAAGAGAAGAGAATATAGATTATGGAATAGAATAGAATGCAGAATGGAATTTGTTGTTGTTAGTTGCGAAGTCGTGTGTCTGAACCATTGCGACCCCATGGACAACGTTCCTCCAGGCAGAATGGAATAGAGAATAAAATATGAATAGAATAGAATAGAAATTTTACTGTCACTTTAAATGTACACTAATCAGCATATATTAAAATATATTTCCTTGCATTCATCCCTCCAAAGATAACCATTGTGCCCACATACATGCACACGTATGACAGAAGAACACCACGGCCTTCATTCCATCGTTTACATACACAGGGCAAAAAACAAAAGATTCCTGCCAGTTTACGAGACGTACAGCATAAGGAACCAAAGCCGTCAACCTATTACTCAAAGAGGACTTGCCCCTTGACCTCTCAACTTTTGTAGGGTTCAAATGTCATCATTTATTTATTGTTGTCTGCTTTTTTAAATAGGCAACCCTCTGCATTTACACTTAGAGGCCTTGCTCCGAGAAGACCATTGGCAAACCCCCAAACCCGACTTTCCAAAGCTGCCCCATGCTGGCTTGAAAGACTTAACCAACAATGTCGGTTCTCCATCGTTTTCCGCTCCGGGTAAAGTAACCACATGGTTTTGGGGTTGTTGTTGTTGTTGTTGTTGTTGTTGTTGTTTTTACTCTTGGACGCCATGTCCCATCTCCCTGATGGGCCTTGTAGTTCGGAAGAGGGATCGGAACCAGTTGCCAAACATCGGAATTTCGATCACGGGGTCATTGTCACCTGCTTTGGAATATGGGGCAGTCCTCGACGTATGACTGCTGATACTTCTGTGGCGGAGGGAGACATTAAAATAAATTTGACGAATGTTCTTGTCTCTGTCATTAAGTGAATTCTGGCTGTTGTTCAGTGAGTAACGTTAAGTGAATCTGACTTTCCCCTTGATGGGAGCCCCCAATTTCTCTGGCTTGGCGAGACATTTGTTTTAAAAATACTTGCCCGTTTTATGACCTGTCCAGCTGTACAGTCATGAAATCGCTGCAGTGGTTAAGTTAGTCAGATGGTCGTTAAGCGAATCTGGCTTCCCCATTGACTTCTGTTTGCCGGAAGTTCAGGAAAGGGGATCGCGTGACCCTGTCATGAATACGAATCAGTTGCCCAGTGTCTGAATTTTGATATCACGATCGTAAAAGTTGTAACTCTGAAAAACATTCCTAAGTCCCTTGTTTCAGGGCCATCACAATTTCGAACGGTCATAAGTCGAGGGCAACAAAGAAGGCGGATGTCTTTCTTTGGAACAATCAGAAAAGATTTAAGAGGGGGATTGGCCATTGGTTGGCAGAGAACGTGGTCAACAGTGGACCCCAAACCCATCGTTCAATCGTCCTGATTTACGACGGATTTGACTGACACGTCTTCTATCCCGTTCCCTTTTTTTTCCAGGTGCCCTGTTGAAAGGATTGGCCAGCTTTGGCTTCTGCGCCTCACGTCCCGCACCCAACAAACTAGGCACTTCATTCCAGGTGCCACCTCTGTGCCTCGAAAACCCTCCCGTTCCACACGCCAATCATGTGCCCCCTCATCCCGCGATGGCCAGCAGCAGCTCCGCATTGGTGAGTGAGCCAGAAGGGGCCGTGTAGAAACTGAGAATGCAGCCCCCTTCCTTTCAGTACTGATGACATTCCCTATTGGGTCGTGAAATGTCTGCAAGGAAACCCTTGGTGGGAGGTCCGAGAACCCCATGGGTGTCATTCTCCTCTTCCTCTTCCTCTTCCTCTCCCTCCTCCTCTTCCTTTTCTTCTTCTCCTCCTCCTCCTCCTCCTCCTCCTCCTCCTCCTCCTCCTCTTTGTCCTCCTTCCACCTCTTTTTCCTCCTTTCCCTTCTAGAACTGATGTTCTCTAGTTGGGTCGTGAAACGTCTGCAGGGAAACACTTGGAGGGAGGACCGAGAACCCCACAATGGTTGTTCTCTTCCTCCTCCTCCCCCTCCTCCTCCTTTCCATTGTAGCACTAATGATGTTCCCTAGTTGGGTAACGAAATGTCTGTAAGAAAATCACCAATCTCAATGAGCAATAAGGACCCTACAATCCTTCCTCCTTCTCTTCCTCTTTTTCTCCTCTTCCTCCATCTATTGTCTCCTCCTCCTGCTGCTCTTCTTTGTCTTCTTCCTCTTCCTCCTCCTCCCCCTCTTCTTCCTCTTCCTCCTCTCCCTTCTAGCATTGATGATTCTCCCTAGCTGGGTCATGAAATGTCTGCAAGAAAACCACCAAACTCCGCATCAAGGACCCCACAGTCGTCATCGTCCTCTGCAAACCCCACTTCCTTCTAACACTGATGATGTAACCTAGCGGGGTCATGAAATGTCTGCAAGACAACCGCCACCCACACCACCCCTTCTCAGGGCACTAGTTCAACTCCAAGCTACACACATCCCATTGTGCAGTAGGAAAGCCCCCCCCCTCCCAAATCTCCCCTGGTGACCACGAGTCAGGCCTTGCCCCCTGTCTGTCCCATCAAAATCCCCCAAAAGACCTTTTCGGGATTCAGCGATACAACACTCCTCGCTCCTACCAAGTGCCAACATTCACCCCGGCATTGTCTTTTGTTGGTTTGTTTCACCGATTGTGTGTGGTGTTTTTTTTTTCCCTCCCTCCACCCAGCAGCCTGCCAAGAAGAAAAAAGTGGAAACTTCCTACGATATCAACAACATCGTCATTCCAATGTCCATGGCTGCCGCCACCCGGGTGGAAAAATTGCAATATAAAGAGATTTTAACCCCCAGGTGAGTTCCTTTTTGTGGGAATCCTCTAATCTGTTTCCTGACAAATCCAGAATCTGGAATTTTAATTGAATTGAAGAATAATTGGAATTTAATTGGGGGAAGTCGTTCCATTACTAGGGAGTCCTCAACTTCACAACCGCAATTCTGCTCTGAATTTTTCGTTGCTGAGAAATACGGTGGTTAAGGGAGATGCTGGGTTGTGAAGTGGAAGCATTGATGGAGTGAGTATGGCCCCATTTTACAACTTTTTCTGCCACCACCATTAAGGGAATTGTTGTGGTTGCTGAGTGAGTCACATGGTTGTTAAGTGAAGCATTTGTTGTGAGTTTTGCCCTGTTTCAGGACCTTCCTTGCCACTGTGGTTAAGTGAATCACTGTGGTTAAGTGAAACACACTGTCGTTAGATGAAGCATTTTTTTCTTTTTTTTAAATCAAGTTTTTTTATTTTTTTTATAAATGTAACAAATCAATGCATGAACAGTGTGGCATCTGGGTGTCATACATTCTAATACAAATAAAACTAAAAGTTAATCATAATTATTACATTCAATCAACTTATATATTTCTAGTAAATAAAACACATTTGTCTTAATGTACCAATGATACAAACTATCATTGTATAGTTACTCCACGTTTTTTGTTATTGCTCTCATTATATAAAATGTATACATCGATATTCCCCTTTCTCTTGTTTCTATCACCTATTCTAGCTTTTAATCATATCACCCTTTATTAAAAGACTTTTCCTTTCTTTTCTTTCTAACTTCTAATTATGTCACCTACCTAAAAAAAAGAGAGAGAAAAGAAAAGAGAGAGAGAAAGGAGGAGCAACAACTAACAACATAAAGAAATCATCATACATCATCTCTTGCCTGCTTCGATACTTTTAATTGCTATGCTTTAAGCGAAAGAGAGGGAGAAAAAAAGGCAAATCAAAACGATTAAAATAATAATCATCTATCCATTGTCTTTTGCCCGCTACAATATTTTAATTGCTATGCTTCTTCTTCTTCTTCTTCTTTTTTTTTTTTTTTTGACTTGCCTTCCACGCTCCTCTCTTAGATCTTTATCTCTGTCTACATTTGTTTCTTGGAGGGTCAGTCTGGATCTTCCTACCGCCTCTCCCCTCTTGCACTGCCTAATTTCTAAGATTTCTACCCAGATCCCCATCTCCCTTTCTAACACCTCTTCCAACTCTCTTAATATATTTCCCCCCTGTTTTAATTCATCAGTCTCTATTACTTTCATTATTGTCTCTTCTTTGTCCTCTTCCTTCATTTCTTCTGTTGATTCCTTCTTTTCCTGGGCGTCTTGGTCTTTGCTCATCATCCCTTGTATGGTATTTTCTATTTTTCCCATAAATTCCTTAAATACTTTCTCCATGTGTATTTGTATCTCCATGTTTCTCCTTTTGTATTTTGAAAAAGTAATTCCATCTCCATCAAAAATTCACAGTCCAAGAGCTATTTATTCAGTCCTTCAGCTACCGTTCAAGGAGTGAACTAGTCCCAGTTCTTTATGTCACATAAGTAAACAATCAGTCCCACATAGATAGTCCCAGAAGTTATTAAAAAGTATTTGCACTTTCTGTCATGTGGGCATTTCCAAATTTGTAATTTTTCCTTTCATCAGCAGATGGCACTCTCAGCTTCAATTTCAGTTTCAGTTTACTCCTCGATAGTTAATTATAAAAGAGTTATTAAAGCAGGATAGGTTTTGTAGGTAAATAATTCCAACACTTTCAAATTCAGGTGAAAAAGCAATGTTAATTTTTTAAGTCCATAGTTCCAGCATTTTAAAATGCCTGTGTTTTTAAAGAATAAATTATTTCCTCTGTCTTTAAATCTCCTCCTTCCTGGTGCTAATCACTTAATCACTTCCGAAAGTCCCGCTTAACAGGTAGCTCTAAGTCAATAGTTTCTTTGGGGTTAAAATTTGAATAAAAAGAATTCTTCTCACCCTGTTCACAAGGTTCCCCTGCACTGTGCTTAGGCGGTCACCTGCTATCCCAGCTTTGTAGTAGCTATCTTAGGCTGCCTTAAGTGAAGCATTTTTCAATGAGTTTTGCCCCATCTTAGGACCTTCCTTGCCACCGTCATTAAGTGAATCTATGTGGTTGTTGAGTGAGTCACGGTTAAGCATTCCTTAAGTGAGTTTTGCCCCATTTTATCTGCCACCCTCATTAAGGGAATCCCTGCGGTTGTTGAGTGAAGCATTGGTTAAGTCAGGTTTGCTCCATTTTATGATCTTTCATCCCACCGTAGTAAATGGAATCGCTTTGGGTGTTTAGTGAGTCACATGGTTGTTAAATGAAGCATTCTTTAAGTGAGTTTTGCCCCATCTTATGACCTTCCTTGCCACCATTGTTAAGTGGATCACTGTGGTTGGTAGGTGAGTCACACAGTTATCAAATGAAGTATTGGTTAAGCCGCATTTGCTCCGTCGTTAACTGAATCATTGCCATTGTTTAGTGAACTACATGGTTGTTAAATGAAGCATTTTTCCATGAGTTTTTCCCCATTGTAGCACCTTCCTTAACACTGTCATTAAGTGAAGTCCTGTGGTTGTTAAGTGAGTCACACAGTTGTTAAGTGACACATTCCTTAAGTGAGTTACCCCATTTTACAACTTTTCCTGTCACAGTCATTAAGGGGATCACTGCGGTTGCTAAATGAGTCACATGGTTGTTAAGTGAAGCATTCCTTAAATGAATTTTGCTCCATTTTACAACCTTCCTTGCCACCATTAAGTGAACCTCCTGCAGTGCTTAAGTCAATCACACGGTCGTTAAGCAAATCTGGTTTCCCCATTGACTCTGCCTTTCAAAAGATCGCCAAAGGGGATCACATGACCCCAGGGACCCTGCGACCGTCATAAATCCGACTCTGTTGCCGAGCATCTGAATCTTGATGTAGTGTTGTTGCAGGCATCCTAAGCGTGAAAAACGGGTCCTGAATCCCCTTTTTTCCCCCAGGCCCATCGTATCTTCGGTCACTAAGTGAACCATTGTAAGTTGAGGACTCCCTGCAAATCAATTAATCAATAAATCATCTCTGTTTTTCTTCCTTTAGCTGGAGAACGGTGGATCCCAAAGAGCTGGTGATCTTAGAGGAAGCGGAGACGGAGGTAAGAGTGAGGGTGCCCCCAGGTGGCCCACTGTGGATTGATCCGCAAGCTTAGTGTGTGTGTGTGGGTGTGTCTATGTGGGTGTGTTTCTGCATACACGTTGCGTGACAGCAGCCACAATCGGACAAGGGCTAGATGGGCATTCTGAATTGAGGTGGGGGGGGGTGCCGCCTCCAGAGATCATAACAGCTGATGTAACGCTGGACGGTATGATGGGCAAGAGCAAAGGCCTGATGGCGTTCCCTAGTTGGGTCATGAAATGTCTGCAAGGAAATGTCTGCAAGGGCCAGCTGAGAGAGTATTAAGGACACACACACCCCAGTCCTTCCTCCTTCTCTTTCTCTCTCCCCTCCTCCATTATTCTTTCTCCAACTCTTCCTTTTCTTCACTTTCCTCCTGCTCCTCCTCCATTCAAGCACTGATGATGTTCCCTAGTTGGATCGTGAGATGTCTGCAAGGAAACAGCCCGCCTCAGAGAGCAGCAAAGATCCCCCAGTCTTTTCCTCCTCTTCTTTTTCTTCTTCTTCCTCCTCCTCCTCCTCCTATTCCTTGCAAACCCCATTCTCTTCTAACACTAATGATGTTACCTAGTTGGGTCATGAGACGTCTGCAAGACAAAACCCCAGCTCACAGAACACCAAGGATCCCACAGTCCCTCCTCCTCTTCCCCACAACCCCCCCCCCTTCCCTTCTAGCACTGATGACGTTACCTAGTTGGATCATGAAATGTCTGCAAGAAAAGAATCCAGCTCAGAGACCACCAGCAATCTTACAGTCCTCCTCCTCCTCTTTGTCTTTCTCCTTCTCTTCTTTTTCTCGTGCCCCGCCCCCACACCATTTCTGAACTAGATTGGAGACTTTTTGACCTAACTTTCTTTTGCTCTAGATGGAAGACACTTTGGATGAAACATATCTAACCTATCACCAAAAATTTGAAGAGCTGGAACGGGCCCGCTGGGATTCCTGGACCGGAACATCATCCCAGAGACGAGGAAACAGGTATTCGTTCCCACAGGCCCTTGTCTGCCCCTCCAGAGAGTCTCTTTCCACCCAGAGAGAGGAGGTGCTCAGGTCACAGGTTGAAGAACAAACTCCCAACTTGCCTCGTAGTTTCTCTGCCCTGTAAGCCTCGGCATTAGCATTGTGGGTAGCTCCTGGGGAATTCCTAGATATACTGAGGTTGCAAGTTGATTAATCAGATTCAGAGAGGGAGGAAGGGAAAGAGAGAGAGAAAGAGATGATGGATGGATGGATAAATAACATGACAGCTAGAGAGATGATCTGGATGGATGGAGGAATGAATGGATGATTGGATGGATAGAGAGAGAAATGAATGGATTATATAGAGATTATATAGATTGGATGGATGGATGCATACATAGATACATGATAAAGTAATAGCTAGAGAGTGAGATATGATAGATATAGATGAATTGACAGAGAGTGTGGATGAATGTATGGATTGGATGGACAAACTAATTGCCCTTTGGCTGGCCTGGGATAATAATGCAGCAGGAAGAAACCCCTAGGGTGCTGCAAACGAGACACCCGGTGTTGTATAGAATCACGTGGCGTCTAAATTATAGAAATAAATGATTTGATAATGTCTCCAGTCTAAATCAAATGCCCGGAAGGGGGCGGGGCTTAGAAGGGAGAAGTCACCAACTTTCCAAACTGTTGCCTGACGTTCTCTCTCTCTCTCTCTCTCTCTCTCTCTCTCTCTCTCTCTCTCTCTCTCTCTCTCTCTCTCACACACACACACACACACACACACACACACACACACACACACACGGAGTACAATGGATCATTTGTTCCTGAATGTTCTTCTCTGCAGCTTCTGGTTGCGTCTGGCACGCTTTGGAGCATTTTTTCCCCCCAGTGTTTCTCCCTTGCCCCAAAACAGGTCCTCCCATCTCTGATCTCCTTTTGGAGGTACACCTGTCGACAGACACCGCTTTCTGTCGTTGGGGACAGCCCAGCTCCATCCACCATCCCGGGACCTCTTTTGAGACCCTGCTACGTTAGGCTTCCTGCTTGATGGGGTTCTCTGTTCTTTCTCCTCCTAGGAGCTCCTCCCATAAAGCTGACGGGCGCTGGGTGCCTCCTCCTGGCTGCCAGGACAGCGTGCCGAATAGCCTTCACTACCCTCAGGGTGCCAACTCTCCCACTACATCGCTCAGCCCGGACCCCTTCAACATCCCAACATCCCTGGTGTTAAGAGGCCGAGGAGGGAATTCCTTCAGTGAAGACTCTTTCTTCAGTACAGATGAGATCCAGGTGAGACTTGGTTCAGATGGCTTGGTTATTCCATTAACAATGCACAGTCCTCAGGTTACGACAGTAATTGAAAGCGGTCCTTGGCTTAGGACAATAACCAAGAGCAAAATTTTGGTCACTGAGAGATGGGGGTCGCAAAGCACAATGTTGCAACTTAACAATAGCAATTCTGGCAGTTCCGATTGCTATCCTTAAGCAAAGAGCTCATGTAACCTTGGCTTCCCCATTGACTGCATAGGGAAAGCCAGCAGGAAGCATTGAAAATTGGGATTCTAGGTAGTCCTCGGTTTACAAACAGTTTGTTTAGTGACTGTTCAAAAATCCCAACGGCACTGAAAAAAGGGACTTACGACTGTTCTTACACTTATGACCTTTGCAACATAACCATGGTCACGGGATCAAAATTCAGCCCCTTGGCAACTCATATTTACGGCAGATTCAGTATCCCGGGATCCCCTTTTGCGACCTTTTGACAAGCAAAATGAACAGGTAAGCCCAATTCGCTTAGCAACCATGTGGCTGACTTCACAATGGCAGCGATTCACTGAATGTTGGCAAGAAAGCGTAAAATGGGTCAAAACTCACTTGGAACAACTGTCTTGTCTAAGAACCTAAATTTTCGGCTCAGTTGTGCCTGTCAGCCACAATAGTTGTTAAGTGAATCACTGCAGTTAATAGCAGAGCTGTTAAGTAAATCAGTCTTCCCTTTGACTTGGCAGAAGGGGAATTGCACGACTCTAGGACACTGTAACAGTCGTAAATAGGAGTTGATGCCAAGTGTCTGAATTTTGATCGTGTGACCCTGGGATGCTGCAACGGTCATAAGTGTGAAAAATGGTTATTAGTCACTTTTTTCAGTGCTACTGTAAATTTGAACGGTCACCGAACGAACGAATAGTTAGATGTCAATGATTATCTATTCCCGCAGAGGTATGTTGTAATTTCACATGGTCACTAAGTAACCAATCACAAGTCGAGAAGTAGCGGTATGGGTCTTCATTCGCTGAATTTTCCTTCTCCTCCACTAAACCTGTTCTTCCTCTTCCTTTCCTCTCCAGAACGTCCCGCCTTGGGAACCCCGCACCTTCCCACTTTCCGACACCGACTACCGGGCGCTCCAGGATTCCTCCCACAAAACCTTTGGCCAGCAGTGGGATGAAGCCTTGAGGACTAACCACATCAATGCCGCTGGCCTCTCTCATCCGAGAGATGTGCTCACGGCCAAGCGTCAGGCGCCTCCTGAGGACGGTGATCGGCAGCGCCTGCCCGAGCCTCGTTGCTTCGTCGCGTCCACACTGAACAACAGATGATCTCTCGGGCCCCGGAGAGAAGACGTCGGGAGAGTTGCACCCACACTCTAGAGAGGCATCACTGAGCTCGGCTGGCGAGCTAGGCGCCGGGAAAGTTGGGCGCAAAGTGAAGGTCCATCTTTGGACTAGGAGTTCCCCACGACCGGCGAGGAAGGGCCGGCAGGGGCCATTCGCCGAGCCTCTGTGGGGCGGGAGGAGGGGGTGACCTGGAGAAGCCCATTGGTAGGTGGAAGGATTCAGAGCACCACACAGGAAGGAAGGTTAGGGGCTGTGGGAGACCACCCACCACCCCCAAAAAGGGGGAAGCGAACAGGCCGCAACACACACCAAGAGGGAACGCTTGGGAACGGACACCGTTGATCGGAACCTCAAAAGCAGGAGGGAAGTGTGGATTGATGGGGGAGACTGATTAGTGGACGATGGGCTTTGTCCCCAGAGCTGCTGGTTATTGGGGTGGGGGTTGTGAAGGAAGGGTCTGCAGGGAAGGGCGATAAATTTAAAACAATTTATCATTTTGATCTACGCCGCTCTGGAATCCATGGTTTTCTGAACGTAAAACCCGTTCTGGAATTGGCGGTTTTTCCTAACTCGGAATCATGGTTTCTCCTGATCTTGGGGTGGAAAAAAACAAAATGACCAATCATGATTGCAACCGACGCTTTCTAGACTTTTCTACTCAGAAAAGTGGTTGATGCTGTGCAGTTGTACGGAAATGCTAATTTAATCAATAAAAGAACTTGACCGGATGAATAACACGGACTCTGAAGTGATCATTTGGGGGTGGGGGTTGCTTGCAAGTATTTTTTAAACATTTTTCATTTTTAAGAAATTTCAAAAATATCTATGAATATCTATTCTCAAGTCATCCAGAACTTCTTAATTTCTGGCTAACAGTTCGGTTCTTCAGTCAGAACTGAAGGAAGCGTCTCGGATGAGAGGGGAAACATCTTCCGGGGGTGGGGGGGACCGCAATTGATACTCCTTGCAGACAGCTGGTCATTTGTATTCATTTTAGAGAGACGTTGAGGCTGTTTGGAGGTTTTTTCTGTGTCCTTGGTCACCGGAGTAGCACACGTGGGTATGGAGCCTCCTTGGAACTGCTGACTGCAAACTATATTTACATTTACATTTTGATTGTCACCACTGGCTGGAGCAGAAATGGCGGTTATCAAAACCCTACACCACTGAGCTGAAGGGCTGCTTGGCAGTTCCTCAGTCAACATGGCCGCTGTTGAGATAGCTGGGAGCTGAAGTCCATCCACCCGCAGGGAGGCTGCCCTGGATTTTATCTAGGTGTGGTGGGACGTGGTCTGGATTCCCAGGAGGGAAGGGACCAAGACGGCGTGGAAGTTTAGATAAGCTTGATTGGGAGGAAGAAGAATCAAAGGAGATCCTCCATCCAGGTTCTCCATCATTGGTTAGAACAGTGAATCAGTGGAAGGGCTCGCCTCCAGAAGCTGTGGGTGCTCCCTTGCTGGAGGTTTTGAAGAAGAGGTTGGGCAACCATTTGTCCGGAATGAGAGAGGTTCTCCTGCTTAAGTCAGGTGTGCCTCCGTCCAAAACTCAAGAAAGGGAAACCCCAACTCCACAGTTTGTAAAGAAAGGTACTTTTACTGAGCATGAACTGAACGCAAGGAAAGAAAAGGCAAGATCGTGAAGCTAAAGGCGCGAAAAGTACATATTGAAAGCATCCCCGAAATCTCTCTCCCCAAGGACCCAGGTTGAACGTCCAACCGAAATCTCCCCGAGGGGTCGCATGGGGTTGCTTTCTTCAGATGGCCCCATCTATCTGGTATGCTGGAACGGCTGACCTTGAGTGCTATCAGCACTCCCTGCAGCTGCTACGAAGGCAGAAGGCAGTGAGAGTTTTCCTCCCTTTCCTGAGATATCTCCACCAGCTCACTTCTCCCTAAATGGCTTCCCCCCTCCCGTTACTATGGCTGCTGAAAGAAAGCCAGCATCAGAGGATGAAATGGGCTTGGACTAGATGACCTCCAAGGTCCCTTCAAGCTCTGTCCTGATAGACGATTCCACATTTTGGACAGGTTTGAAAGAGGGGGGCCCAAGAGGCCACCTTTGTCAAAATTGAACAGTCCTGTCCATCAGCCGGATCTCCGGCTTTGGGTTTTTCCCTTCGATGCTTGCTTGCTTGCTATCAGCTGCCACAGTAATGGGGAGGGAGGGAGCGGGGGCATGGCATTGGGGTTTGGGAAGAGAGCTGGTGTGAAGAGGGCCCATGAAGATAAAAAGGGAGGTTCACTCTCACGATATCATGAAGCTGCTGAAGGGAGTTGTTTTACCTTCAGTCAAGGCCAACCATCCTGGAACTCCAGATGGACGAAAACACTTCAAGATGTGCCCCACAGGACACTATGTGGGATGGGGATTGGACATTCAGCCCAGGTCTCTGGTGGGGAGGGATTTGCGGAAATGTTCACTGTGTAACTTTCAGGTCTTTTGGCTCAAGATCTTTGTTTTCTTTCGCTGCTATCATTTCAAACTCAGTAAAAGTACCTCTTCTCTAATTCAACGGAGTCGGGGGTGAGTGGGGGGGTTGTGTTGCTTGGGTTTTGAATGGAGGCAGGCCTAACATTGTCTCAAGAGAAGGGGGGAGGATACCATAACATCCTCTAAACCAGGGTGGATAAAAATCAATGATTTTTTTTAAAAAAAATAAAAAAAATGGATTTTTTAAAAAATTTAAATTGGATTTTTTTTATTTTTATCGAATTTATTTTAATAAAAAACTTTTGGGGTAAAAATCTATCATAAGATAGTTTTCTATTTAAGATGCATAAATAATTTAGTTCATTCAGCATGAAATGGAGCTTAGTTATGTAGCATGAGGCTGTATATTCTGCAACACTGGGACTATCGGTGAGTCAACAGTGGGTCAAAGGAGTAGCAGAGATGACAGTTGTTCTTTAAAAATTATGATTTAAATCGAGTTTTATGATTTAATTTATGATTTAATTATGATTTAAATCAAGCCTTTTTACTAGTGATTTAAATCATGATTTAAATTGTGATTTAAATCAACTCAAGCCTTGGTAGTACAGTGATCTAAAGCACCCTGTTATTAAGAACAGCTGCCTGCAATTACTGCAGGTTCGAATCTCGCCAAAGCTCAAGGTTGACTCAGCCTTCCATCCTTTCTAAGGTAGGTAAAATGAGGACCCAGTTGGGGCAATAAGCTGACTTTGTATAAATATACAAAAGGATGAAGGCTATTGCTTAGTGCACTGTAAGCTGCCCTGAGTCTCCGGAGAAGGGCGGCATATAAATCAAATTAAAAAAAAAAAATTCACCCTGCTCTAAAGTACAACACAATCCTTTCAGCAGTTCCAAGGAAGCTACACACACATTTGTGCTAATCGTGTGTGTGTGTGTGTGTGTGTGTGTGTGTGTGTGGACCCTGAGGACGCCCACAAACCTCCAGGCGTCCTCAACGTCTCTAAAAAGAATGCAAAGGTCAGTTTCCTCTTGAAAAAGCACCTTTCGGGACAATCACAACCTAGATGGCCAAAAATCTCCATAGGTTCTGTAGTCCTCGATTTACAGCAGTTCATTTAGTGACGGTTCGAAGTTGGCACAGTGCACAGGGCACAGTGGTAGGTTCCACCCGGTTCGGGCCGGTTCCGCCAAACCGGTAGCAGTGACGATATGACGTCACCGAACCGGTTCTGCCCCCCCCGCCCTCCCCCTGCGTTATTCTTACCTTTTATTTGGCCCCACCCCCAATCTATTGCTGCCTCCTGAGTCCCACCTGATCTGCTAGAAGGAAAAAAGCTGTTTAAACTCTTGCCCCGGGGCTTCAAAGGGCCGCCCTACAGCTGATCAGTGATAAAAGGCAGTGTGGTGGTAGACCGGTGCCTCCAAAAGCAAATGAATAGACCGGTACAGCTCTGCAAGCAGTTAAAAGCTGGTAGATCAGTACCTCTGCTAAATCCTAAAGAATTGTCACATGACCATCAAGCCACACCCACAAAATAAGCCACGCCCACAGAACCTGTAGTAAAAAAATTTAGAGCCCACCCCTGCAAGGGCACTGAAAAACAGGAATTATGACCACTTTTCTCATGACTGTTGCAGCATCCCCATGGTCACCTGATCTAAATTCGGATGCTTTGGCAACTGGTTCATACTTATGACGGTGGCAGCATCCCTGGGTCACGTGATCCCCCCCTTTGTGACCCGCTTGACAAGTCAAGTCAATGGGGAAGCCAGATTCATTTAACAACCATGTAACTGAAGAACTGCAATGATTCACTGAATAACCATGGCATGGAAAGTTGTAATGTGGAGCACAGTTCACTGACGAAATGTTGCACTTAGCAACAAAAAATGTGGGCTCAATTGTGGTCGTAAACTGATGACTACCTGTATTTAACAGCAACTATCATATTTATCAAACTCTTCCCTGCCTATGCTCTATGCCCTTCACAAAAGGGCTCCCTACTAGTCCTCGATTTACAACAGTTCATTTAGTGACCAACCTCAAAACAGCACCGAAAAGAGGGACTTACGACCCTTTTTCACACTTAAGACCATTGCAGCATCCTCAGCTTTACGGGATCCAAATTCAGATGCTTCACAACTGTCTCATATTTATGACAGCCATGGGATCCCCTTTTGCAACCTTCCAACCAGCAAAGCCCGATTCCTTTTAACAACCAGGAGACTAATTTCATCACCGTAGTGATTTCCTTAACGACAGTGACAAGAAAGGAGGTAAAATGTACGAAACTCCAGGCAAGAAATTTTGGGTTCCATTGTGGTCGCAAGTCGAGGACTACCTGTAATTTTAAAACCAGCCACACCAAAAAACCAGAAATCTATCTCTGGCTGCTTGACCAGGTTCGAAACACGCATGATACACCTGTCAAGCCCTTTCACACGTGCAGACAGGAACAATCCGGGCTGGGAGGGGCTGCGTGCTGTATAACCCCCCCCCCCCACTGGCCCACGGCCAGTGGTAGCAGTGGATCATGGGAGTGGAAGTCCAGGCGTGCGCCCTCCACGTGGCGCGACTGGGTGGGAGTGGGCGAGGCCAAGCGGCGGAGATCCTTTCGTCGCCCCTCCCCACTCCATCCCCGACCCTCTTTCAGGGGTCTCCGGCCTCTATCGCTTCACGCAGGCGCAGTCCACTCCACTGAATCCGCGCTTGCGCAAAAGGAAAAAAAAAGCCCCCTGTCCATTCGGCCGGGCCGGCTGTCCATCCAAACCTGGGGGGTGAGGGGTGAAGCGGGGAAAGTGCGCGTGCGCGTAACTTAGCGGCGGCGAGGACGGCGCAGGCGCTTTCGAGCCTGGAGGGCGTGTCTTTGGGCCGTCGGCGCATGCGCTCCGCCGATCCTCCCCCTCAGCCTGAGGCAACCCCGGCCGAGGAGCCGTCGCGAGCTCGGCGTTGAGGCGGCGCGTGCGCGGAAAGAGCGAGAAAGAGAGAGAGAGAGAAAGAGAGAGAGCGACGGCGAGCGAACAGCCTCAGTAGCCGCCGCGGCGCCTCCTCGGCCGCGCATGCGCGGAGCGAGGAAAGTGGGCGGCGCGGGGCCCCGGCGGCGGCGGCGGCGACGGCGCGGTAGGCCCGGCAGGACAATGGCGGCGGCCTCGGCAACGGCGGCCTCGAGTCCCGTGTCGGGGCCTGGAACCGTCGTCGGAGGCAGCGGGCCCGGTTCGGCTTCTTCGTCCTCGTCGTCGTCGTCGTCGTTTTCTTCCGCCGGCCCTTTGTCGCTTTCCCGCCGGAAAGACGGAGGCCCAGCCGGGAAATTTTGGGAAAGCGCCGACACGGCTTCGCAGTTGGAAGCCACCCGCGCTTGGCTGGCTAAGCATTACAAGAAGGTGAGGGGGTGGGGAAAGAGAAATGAGAGGGAATTAAGAAAGAAAGAATAGGAGGGCCTCTCATTCCTGAGGTAAAAAAAAGAAAAGAATAGGAGGCCTCTTACTATTGAGGGGGAAAAAAAACACGAGGCCTCTCATTTCTGATGAGAAAAAGAAAGAAAAAATAATGAGGCCTCTCATTCCTGAGGGAAAAAACAAAGGATAGGAGGCCCCTGACCCTTGACCTCTGACCCCCACCTCCCCTCGACCCCCCTCCCCCTTTACCCCCCCTCCCCCCTCCTCACAGATCCTTCCCCACAGTGCTTCCCTGCGATTAGGTTAGGGTCTCTTTCATCAGAGCGGTTGTGGATGATGGGGCCAGCTGGACCTGGGGATTATTTTTCCCCCTCCCCTTTTTCTTAACCCTAGATGGGGAGGGGGTCATTCTCCCCCCCCCCACACACACACACAAAGGCATAATGTCTACCTTCCTGCCCTTTTGGTGGCTCTGGATTATGGGTCCAGCTGGACTTTAAGACGACAGTGACCATATCTAGATTTAAATATGGGAGGGGGGAGGCCCGTCCCAAGGTCCAGCTAGACCCATAATCCACAACCCTCCACACAATCCCACAGGGCAGGAGGGTAAAGACATGACTGGGGGGGGGGAGAAGGATGACCTGTCATCTAGGGTCAAATATGGCTGGAAGAGGCATGACTCCAGGTCCACCTGGCCCCATAATCCACCGCCACCCCACTCTCCCAGACCCCAGAGGGCAGAAGGGTAAAGACATCATGACTTGGAGTGGGGGTGGGGAAGAATGATTATTGTTTTCTCGATGGTTTGACTGGTGTCAATCCATGTTCATCTGGATTTCTCTTTCTTTGTCCTTGGTGCTCTCGGAGCTTGGTGGTTGGTTTGTAGATGACCCAACTAGGGAACATCATCAGTGCTGGAAGGAAGGATGGGGGTGAGTGGGTTGGTCTCTGTTTATATACGTTGCTTGCCCTGGCACTGCTGGTGGGAATGTGGTTTTTTTTCCCTTGGTAATTCCTTGATTGGCGTATTGTTGTCTACTGTTATTTGTCTGGGGTTAATCCCTGCTTATCTGAGTTTCTCATTCTGTAGGGTCCTTGGTGCTCTCAGAGCTGGGTGGTTTCCTTGCAGACGTTTTGTGACACAAGCAGGGAACAATGTTAGTGCTAGAAGGGAGTGAGGTGGGAGGAGGAGGAGGAGGAGGAGAACTATGGGGTCCTTGGTGCTCTCTGAGCTGGGTGGTTTTTTGCAGAGGTCTTGTGACTCTACTAGGGAAGGCATTGGTACTAGAAGAGAGGAGGAGGATAAGGGGGGGGTGAGAAAGTAGAGGAGGGGGAGGGGGAGGAAGAAGAAAAGGACCATCTGGTCCTTGGTGTTCTCTGAGCTTGATGGTTTTCTTGCAGATGTTTTATGACCCAACTAGGAAACATCATCAGTGCTAAAAGGGAGGAGGAAGAGGAAGAAGAAAAGGAGGAGGACTGAGAGGTTCTCGATGCTCTCTGGCCTTGGTGATTTTCTTGCAGAATTTCATTATCCACTGAAACATGAATGAACCCCATTGTTAGCACTGATGACATTACCTAGTTTGGTCACAAGTTGTCTGCAAGAGAACCACTAAGCTTGGAGAGTACACCTCCTCCTCCTCCTTTCCACACCCCAATTCCCTTCTAGCGCTGATGCTGTTCCTTAGTTGGGTCATGAAACGTCTGCAAGGAAATCACCCAGTTCAGAGAGCACCAAGGACCCCCACATTTCAATTCCGAGCTTAAAAACTCCTTGGTTACCCTGATTGCTGTGACATAGATCATAGTCCCTTCTAACCCCTTGTGGGGTAGCTATGTGAAAACCCAATGCCACAAGCTTTTTGCAACTCCTCCTCCCCCATGTCAAATTTTTCCAAGCTGCTTTTCCCATGTGTAGTCATTAAGTTATACAGCGATGCAGCCTCTGTATCTTTTTCTGAAACCTGCAATGTCAGATGAACCGCAGAGGTTGAAAGGCAAGTCAAACCTGTTGGTTTCTTTAGTGCATGAACAGGCATGACATCCTGCACGCATGATAGAGTGGTTACATACATGCGCAGCAGAGAACCGAGGCAGCTGTGCTCATCTCTTTGCAATCAGAATTCAAGTTTCCTCTCAAAAGTTTGCTAGTTTCATTTACTCCTTCTTTCCTTCCTTCTTTCCTTTTTCTCCTTCCTTTCCTCCTCCCTCCTTTTCCTTCTCTTTTTCCTCCCTCTCTCTTTGTTTTTCTTCCTGTCTTCCTCCTATTCCTCCATCTCTTTTCTTTCCTCCTCTTTTCCTTCTTTACTTTCCCCCTCCTCTCTTTCTTCCTCCTAATTCTCCTTTTTCCTTCTTTTTTCTCTCCTTCCTTTTTCTCCTCCTTTCCTTTCTCACCCTCCCTCCTTCCCTCTGATTGATTTATTATGATTTAACAACAACAATAAGAGTAATTTATTTATCTATCGAACTTTTCACCACCCTTACAACCGTTACTTGTTACAAGTTACAATGGCACCAGAAAAAAAAGGGACATGAGCAGTTTTCTCACACTTGCAGCCATAATAGCATCCCCATGTGACATGATCAAAATTCAGATGCTTGGCAACTGACAACTTATGATAGTTGCATCGTCCCAGGGTCAAAGTGATTTCCCTTTGACGACTTTCTGGTGAGCAAAGTCATTGGGGAAGCTGGATTCACTTAACAACATGCGACTCACTTCACAACTGCAGCAATTCACTCAACAACCGTGGAAAGAAAGTTCGTAAAATGGGGCAAAACTCACTTAACCAATGTCCCTATAACCCCTTAACCCAGGGGTCCTCAAACTTCATGGTCCCTCAGGCAGGATCGGCTGGGTGGGTGTGGTTATGTGGTTATGTGACTAGGTGGGCGTGGCCAATTTAACAGTTCATTGAACAATGCACACAAATTAAACTTAGATTTTGTTTTGCTACTGGGGGTGTTTTATTTGCTTTTGTTTGCATGTTGCTCTTTTGGTTGCCTTTTCTTTTACTAGATCATTATTTCAGTTGTTTGGGAGTCTAGTGGTCCACTTTAGGAAACTTTTGCAGCAATTCTTCTCAGCCCCCAAAGAGCTTGAGAAATCTCTTTCTCCTTCTCTCTCTCTCTCTCTCTCCCTCTCTCTCTGTCTCTTTCCATCTGTCTCTCTCTCTATCTTCTGGAGGTGGGGGAGATGGAAAATGGGCCATTTTCACCTGTTTTCTGGCCTCCTGGGGCATCTGCACCCTGTTTTCCTGCCCCCCCCCAACACACCCGCAGAAGCATTCTGCAGGCCAAAACCAGGCAAAAATTGTTCATTTTTTGGCCAAAAATGAGCCATTTTCGCCTGTTTTTTTGGCCTCCTTTCACCACCACCCCACACCTCCAGAAGCATTCTGTAGGTTAAAACTACTTCTCACAGTTACTGTTTTTGAGCCGGGTTTCATCCACTCTGTACTTGTATCTTTGTTTTTTCCTGCCTGGGTGTAAAACCTTGCTTTTCTTCATATTAAATTTCATATTGTTGGATAGGGCCCAGGGATCAAGTCTGTCCAGATCTTTTTGGGTCCCAAGCTTGTCTTATGGTGTGTTGGCTATTCTGGCCAATTTAGTGTCATTTGCAAATTTGATGAGTTCCCCTTCTATTCCCTCATCTAAGTCATTTATAAAGATATTCAAGTGTCCTGGGCCTAAGACTTACCTCATGGTAGCCCACTGCTTACTTCCCACCCTGGAGATGTAGTCCTGTTAAGGACTACTCGTTGAGAACGGTTTGTCAGCCAGTTACAACTCCATCTGTGGTGATGCTGTCTATCCCATATTTTTCAGCTTACCAAGAAGTACTTTGTGGTCCACTGTGTCAAATGCCTTACTGAAGTCTCTTAAGTATTTCGTGTCATCTGCAAATGGGATCAGTTCCCTCATCTTTTATATAGCCTGTATTGTCACAACCACACCTCCTTGCTGACCTCGTGGCAGTGGACTGGCAGGTGTTGACAACAAACACAACAGCTCCTCGAAAGGTTCAGCAGGGAAGAGCAGCTGGAAGTGCAGCTGTCCCTCCCCAGATCTGTGACTCGCAACCCCAACCGACCCCCCTGTGCCTGCCAGCCTGGCGATGTTTCATCTGTTGTTCAGCTTTTGTGCACAGTGCTGTTGTGTACGAATGAACTTAGGCCGCCCACAATGGCCTGCAGGGCTGGATTTGATCTCCCTTTTTAAAAAAGAGGCTGCCAATTAGTTTGGTAGCTGCCGAGCAGGTTATAGCAATTAGAAAAGCCAATAAAATCTTAGATTGTGTACAACAAAGCTGGCCCTGGGGTTGTACAGAATAGAAGAAGAATTGGAAGAGACCTCAAAGGTCATCTAGTCCAATCCTCTGCTCAGGCAGGAGACCCTTACAGGAGTTGGAAGGGGCCTTGGAGGTCATCTAGTCCAACCCCCAACTCAAACAACAGACCCTTAGAGTTGGAAGTAATCTTGGAGGTCTTTTGGTCCAAGCCCCTGCTCAAATAGGAAACCCTTACAGAATCATAGAATGACAGCGTTGGAAGGTTCCTTGGAGGTTATCTAGCCCAGTCCCCTGCTCAAACAGTAGACCCTTACAGCAGTGGTGGGTTGCTCCTGATTCGGAAGAACCGGTAGTAAAAATTTGTCATCGGTCGCAGAACCGGTAGTAATGGCTGGCTGGCCACGCCCCTGAACTGGTCCCCCAGTCGCCACTCACTCTCCCTAGCCGCCATGTTTTTCACACATGCACATCCCATTGCCTTGCAAGTCCAATGGGATGTGCATGTGTGAAGAACATGGCAGCGACAGCAGCAGCTTCTTCCATGCCTGCGATGCTTGCGGGCCAGATGGCCCCCTCCCCGCCTGCCAGCAGCCTCCAAATCCAGTGCCATTGCAGCTGCAGTGGGGACTGGGAGGGGGGTCAGCTTGCTGGGCCGCCGGCTTCACCCTCCTCGCCGCCACTGCCCTCTTCTGCCGAGGCCACTGCCACCGTCTCCTGCTGCCGCCGTCTTTCCTCCAGAGGCACGTGGAAGATCGAGAAAGTAAGGCCAATGCTGGTGGTGGGGGGAGGGAGACCTGCTGCACTTGGCCGAAGAGCCGCCTCGGGGAGATATAGCGAGACTCACTCGCCTTTTGGGCCTGGCGTGCTTAGCCTCAGGGGACGCCACGTGGTTACAGAGCTTGCCTGGCCGGGCAGGGCAGCTCCTTTCACGCTGACCAGCAACTCCCGAACCCACCCCTTTGCAGCAGCAGTGGGAACCGGACAGGATGGGGGCAGCCCGGTAAGCTTCGCAGCAACTGTATACTACAAAGCTCGCCAGGCTGGGCAGCACCCTTTTCGCTGACCAGCGGCTCCTGCAGCCGCCGCCACTGCCCTCTCCTGCCGAGGCCACCACAACTGGCTGCCGCTACTAACCCTCTCAGCCCTAGCTTAGTGGCTTCAGCGTCTCCCCGAAGGGCTGGCCGCCTTCAGCCTTTCCTTCAGAGGCGCGTGGAAGATATACCTTGCTGATGCTGTCAGCAGGGGGAGGGAATCCCATTGCGCTCAGCCAAAAAGCCGAGGGGACATGGCGAGGCTCACTCACCTTTTGGGCCTGGTGTGCTCAGCCTCAGGGGAAGAGAAGAAAGAAAGAAAGAAAGAAAGAAGAAAGAAAGAAAGAGGAAGTTGTGTGTGTGTGTGTGTGTGTAAGAGAGAGAGAGACAATGAAGAAAGGAAGGAAGGGAGAAAGAGGAAGGGAGATAGACAAGAAAGAAAAAGAAGAAGAAAGGGAGAGAGAGAAAACTATGCTATTATTTTTAATTGTTCTATTATTTATCGTGTTAATATTTTACACTGTCCTTGTAGGGAATAAGGGAATTAAAAATAAAATAGTAATGAAGGAAATAGTAATAAACTTGTTATTCTATTGCATAATATATGTTATGTTGTTATAAAAGTATTTTCCTTTTAAGCATTTATTTGTTAAGCATTTATAATACATGTACCTATGTAAAGCATATGTATGGAATCAATTGTATCCTTCCTGCATTAAGATTTAAATCCTTCATAAATTCTTTTCTTTCTTAAATGCCACCCCGTTTCCCCAGGAATTGGTATGTAACTCAAACTACAAGAACAATCCACACATCTTTTGTGCAGTTAATAGGAGACCAATTAGTGGCCAATTAGGAAGACAAAAGGAAGGAATCTGTCTGTTTTGGGAGATGTAGGTCCAGGTTAGGGTATATGACTGATTTTTACAATGTTTACAAAATCAGATTATATGCGTTGTGGAAATTTCTTTCCATGCCTGGAGAAGAACATGTGGGCATTATCTTGTTCTTTGGCATAGGAGAGGGGCCTGCTGAGGGTGCACGGAGACATTCCTTAAAACTGAGAGATGCTATGTAGATGTGTAATGGACAGGCACAGAGAGGTACGGGAGGTGCTGAAGAGAAAGTAATCTGAGAAAACAAAGAGAGAGATAATGTATTCCTTTCAGGCATCTTAGATTGGATTAGCTGAAACCCCGGAGGGCCTGTCCAATAAATCCAAAGGAGGAGGGATAGGCCTGTTGCCTATCACACTCTTGGGCAAAGCATGTGAGCCATTTCCTCCTTTCAGTGGTCCATGGAAGTGCATCTATAGTATGTAGATAATAAAGTCGAAAAAAGGTGAACAACATTTTTACAGAAATATAGATACGTTGAGGCTCGGTGTGACAAGGAATGTCTGGGAGGGGAGGGGCCAGGTGAGGCACTCCTTGACATGAGTGACATTGAGTTGGCCACGCCCACCCAGTCACACGAGACCACCAAGCCACACCCACCAAACAAGCCATGCCCGCAGAACCAGTAGTAAAATATTTTGGAACCCACTCCTGCCTTACAGAAATACAGAATTGGAAGGGACCTTGGTGGTCATCTAGTCCAACCCCTTGCTTGAGCAAGAGGCCGTGTACCCATTCTGGATATATGGCTGTCCGTCCTCCTTAATTGTCGGTGCTCCATCACTGGAGGCTTTTTAAAAAGAGGCTGGACAGCCATTGGTCAAAAATGGTCTAGGGTCTCCTGCTTGAGCAGGGGGTTGGACTAGGAGGCTGCCAAAGTCCCTTACAGCTTTGTTCTGTTCTGTTCTGACAAATGGGAGATTCGTCTTTCTTTGGGCGAGAGAGTTTGGCAGGTAATGCTGAAAAAAACCAGAAATGAATATGCTGCCGTAGATTGTTTATTCATTATTCACCCAGTATAAACAAACAGCTTAAGCAGGGTTGGCGGGGGGGCGCTACTTTGTGGGTCTATATGACAGAATTGGAGGGGATCTTGGAGGTCTCAAGCAGGAGACCCTAGAGAATTCCTGACAATCCTACAGTGGCTGATCAGGTCCCCTGGTGGAGTTTAAGAAAGGAGTCCTTGACTTACAACAGTTCATTTAATGACTGTTCAGACTTACAACAGCACTGAAAAAAGTCTCTTACAACCGTTTTTGACACTTAACAACCCTTGCAGCGTCTCCATACGGTCATGTGATCAAAATTGGGACGCTTGGCAACTGGCTCGTATTTACAACGGTTTCAGTATCCCGGAATCAGGTGATCCCCTTTAGCGACCGTCTGACGAGCAAAGTCCAAAGGGAAGCCGGATTCGTTTAATAACTCTGTGTGTCTTTTGTTTCACAGTATGTCCAGGCTGACGCACCGACCAATAAAACCCTGGCTGGGCTGGTTTCCCAATTGCTGCAGTTCCAGGAAGATGCCTTCGGAAAACATGTGGCCAATCCTGCCTTTACCAAGTTTCCGGTCAGTATTGAGGATTTCCCCGATGTGGGTTTCCAGTAACGCTCTTTGTGGGTAGAACATAAGATGCCAAAGGTTTGCCATTGTGTTCATGCCTAAGGCGGGACTAGAACTCACCGTCTCCTGGTGAGTGGCTGAAAGTCACCCAGCTGCCTTTTTTTTTTTTTAATGAAATTTTATTGAATAAAGAGTATATTACATTTCAAACTTTACGGTTCGGCAACGTGTAGTCATATTGTATATTTACAGGTATGGTATCTAATCAATTATCTAAATATTATACAATTTATACGTGATTTTTTATAAAATTGATTACAACAATAATATATAGATTTAATTAGTAATTATACATTGTCCTAATAAAAGTTAACTTTTGCATTTATTTTTCAACCACCTATACCACAGATCCCAAATCGCGTAGAATTCTGAGTCCTCCTTTCCGTTTAACACATACGTTAATCTGCACATTTCTGCACAGCCCAATACTTTATTTTTTTTATTTTTTTTCTCTTCTTTTTTTTGTTTTTTTTTTGTTTTTTTTTTATTGAAAAGTTTTATGAAAAATACAAACATTTTCACCCCCCCACCTTTCCCCCCTCAACCCCACCTTTCCCTTCCCAACCTCCCTTCTCCTCCCTCCCCCCACCCGCCTCCCTAGACTTCCTAGAACGAGCACAGGGTATAGCATTCACAAACCAAAAACTAAAATGTGCTAACAAATTATTACATTTCATATTCTCCCTAGGTCCTTAACTCCTTATAACTCAGAAAAAACAAACATAAACTACTTAATATTATTTCATTCATAAGCTATATGAATCTTCTTATTCGGATACTTCTTCTGTATGTAATCAATCCATTTTCTCCATTCCGATATATATCTCTCATTTGAATGGTCTTTAAGGTATGATGAAATTTTTGCCATTTCCGCCAAATGCACAACTTTTAATGTCCATTCCTCACTAGTGGGTGGATCTTCCTTCTTCCAGTACTGTGCCACCAGTAACCTGGCAGCCGTTATTAAGTTCAAAACCAGCTTAGTTTCTATTACAGTACAATCCGTAACTATTCCCAACAGAAAAAACTGTGGGGTAAATTTAATTTTTTTCTTCAAAATATTTTGAATAATCCACCATATTTTTATCCAAAAAGCCTTAATCTTTTTACATGTCCACCATATATGAAAATATGTAGCATCTTCACACTCACATCGCCAACACTTGGGTTATAAATTTGGATACATACAAGCTAGTTTTTTTGGGTCTAAATGCCATCTATAAAACATTTTGTAAAAATTCTCCCTTAAATTTTGTGCTTGTGTAAATCTTACATTTCTAACCCATATCTTTTCCCATGTTTCCATCATTATTGGTTCACCTACATTTTGTGCCCATTTTATCATACAATCCTTGACTAACTCTGTTTCTGAATCTATTTCCAGTAATGCATTGTACAACCTTTTTATGTGCATTTGACCTTCATCTCTTATTTGCTTTATCAGATTCTCATCCTGCTGCAAAATGCCAATTTTTTGATCTTCTCTCCATCTGGCCAGCAACTGTCCATATTGAAACCAAGTCTTAATAATCCCTTCTTCTTTTAATTGTTCCATGGATTTTAACTGTAGTCTGACTCCTTCCTTATAAAGGAGTTCCTTATGTGTAATCTTATCTTGCTTTTGATCTAAATTTATGTTCTCTATCGCGTGTCTGGGTACTGTCCATATTGGTAACCTATCATTTAGTTTATATTTATACTTTTTCCAGACACGCAATAATTTCTTAATATATGACTTTTAAAAGCCTTATCTACTTTCTTATCATACACTAAGTAAGCATGCCAGCCATAAACCAAACCATATCCTTCAATATTCAATATCTTTTCCTCCGTTAAGTTTATCCAATCTGTGATTGCTGAGAGGGCAGCAGCTTCATAATACAATCTTAAATTGGGCATCTTAAGACCACCTCTTTCTCTAGTATCTTGCAATATCTTTTGTTTGACTCATGGTTTCTTCCCTGCCCACACAAATTTGTTTATGCCCTTCTGCCATTCCTTCAAGTTCTCATCTTTTTTAAGTATAGGTATCATTTGAAATAGAAATAAAAACCTTGGTAAAATATTCATTTTTACAGCGGCTATCCTTCCCAGCAAAGACAGTTGTAGTTTTTTCCAGTTGTCCAACTCTTTCTGTATTTTGTGCCATAATGGTTCATAGTTGTACTGATATAATTTCGTATTTGTAGTCATAATATAAACCCCCAAATATTTAACCTTCTTAACTACTTCAAATCCTGTTAACCTTTCTATCTCTTCTTTTTGGCTCCTAACCATATTTTTAGCTATTATTTTTGTTTTAGCTGCATTTATTTTAAAACCAGATACTTGTCCATATAAGCAGGTTATATCCATCAAGGCTGTAATCGATTGTACCGGTTGGGTTAAGGTAACAACCAGGTCATCCGCAAATGCTCGTACCTTGTATTCATGCTGTCTAATTTTAATTCCCTTAATTGTATTCATCTCGCGTATCTTGTTTAATAAAATTTCCAGCGTCAAAATAAACAATAACGGGGACAAAGGACAGCCTTGCCTTGTTCCTTTTTCTATGTTAAAAGCATCTGTTAAACCACCATTAACTATTATTTGCGCTGTTTGTTTTTGATATATTGCCTTAATAGATTGTACAAGTTGTTCTCCAAATTGCATCCTTTCTATTAGTTTTAGTAAAAATTGCCAATTCAATCTATCAAAGGCTTTCTCAGCATCCAAGAACACAAGCACTGCGGGGACCTAGTGGTTCCTTCCCAAATACTCTAATAAGTTAACAATTTGCCTTACATTACTCTTCATTTGTCTACCATTTATAAAACCAGTTTGATCATGGTGAATCATTTGCTGCATGACTGTCATTAATCTATTTGCCAAAATTTTAGCAAATATCTTATAGTCTGTATTTAATAATGAAATTGGCCTATAATTTTTAGGATCTGTATCGTCATGCCCTTCTTTTGGGATCAACGAGATAAATGCTGTCTTCCAAGTTGGAGGTACCTCTCCTCCCTGTTGTATATTGTTAAATAATTCTTTCAACGGTTCTATCATTTCCTCCTGTAGGGTTTTATAGTAAATAGCCGTCAAACCATCCGTCCCAGGAGCTTTACCCACTTTCAACTGCTTAATTGCTAACGCAATTTCCTCGGAAGTTATCGATTGATTTAAACTATCCCTCTGCTCATTTGAAATTGTATAAATATTCTCTTTCTGCAAATATCTATCTATATCTATATCTTTAATTTTATCACCAGTATACAGCCTCGAATAAAACTCTAAAAAAGATTTTTTAATCAGTTGTTGCTCATAAACCTCTTTACTCTTATATTTTATTCTCTCTATTGTCCTTGATTTTTGCTTTTTCCTTAACAAATATGCTAACCACCTGCCTGGTTTATTGGCATTGTAAAAAGTATTATGTTTTGCATATCTTAAATTAGTTGCCACTTGATCTGCTATTAACATATTAAATTGACCTTTCAATAAATTGATTGCCTCTTTAATTTTCTTATCTGTTGGATTAGCTACTAAAGCCCGTTCCTGTTTACTAATCTCATCTTCTAATTCTTTTCTTTTTGTCCCGTTTCTTTCTATCTTTATTATTCAAATATATCAAAATTCCTCACATATATGCCTTACTTGCATCCCATACCATTTCCATCGATGTGCCCTTTTGCATATTCATAACAAAAAATTCTTTCATAAATTTTTTACACTCTTTTACATTTTCTTCATACCTAAACAAATTATCATTTAACCTCCAGGACCTCCTAGGCCCTTTCTCATACTCCAATTCCAGCCAAACTGGACTATGGTCTGTCAATGTTCTTGAGCAAATCTTCGTATTTTTTATAAAATTGATTACAACAATAATATATAGATTTAATTAGTAATAATACATTGTCCTAATAACAGTTAACTTTTGCATTTATTTTTCAACCACCTATACCACAGATCCCAAACCGCATAGAATTCTGAGTCCTCCTTTCCGTTTAACACATACATTAATCTGCACATTTCTGCACAGTCCAATACTTTATTGACTACCTGTTACTCAGTTGGACATTTTTTCTCTTTCCAGTAACTGGCATAGGAGAGTCTAGCAGCTGTGACAATATGAATAATCAGATATTTCTTTTCCTTAACAAATGTTTGTTTTAGCACTCCCAGGAGATAAATTTCAGGCAAAAAGTTAATATCCTCATTTAATATTTCTTGGATCCATTTTTGTATTTTTTTCCAGAATTTACTCGCTTCCGGGCACATCCACCACATGTGGTAGAAGATACCTTGATAGTGGCCACATTTCCAACACTTGGGGCTTGTATTCGGATAAATCTTTGCAATTCTAGATGGTGCTAAATGCCATCTATACAGCATTTTGTACTGATTCTCCTTATAGCTTGTTGCTCTTGTCAATTTAAGATTGCTGTTCCATATTTCTTCCCAATCATCCAAGTTTATCTTTGAGTCGATATTTTTCCCCCAAGCGATCATTTGGTCTTTAAGTATTTCTCCTTCTCTATCATATTCGAGCAGGTAGGAGTATAATTTAGCTAATAGTTTATTCTCATTGCCCAACCATACCTTATCAAAGCTATTTGTCCCCGTATCTATTCCCTCTTTCTGTTTATCTTTCCTATATCGGGATTTAATTTGTAAATAGGGCCACCAATCAATATGAATCCCTTGCTCTTTCAATATCTCATTTGATTTAAGGTTGCCACTGTTATCTAGAATGTCTTGATATGTGAACATTTTCTCTCTGCTTATTGTGTTTGGGTAGATCATTACCTCCATTGTAGAGATCCATTTTGGGATTTTAAAGTAATGTTTATGCCTAATTTCTTTCTATGTCTTCATTAATGTATCTCTAATTTTGTGTCGGTGAAAACATATCCCTGCCCCCTTTCCTTTATCCCAGAGGTAGGCATGCCAGCCTCTCAGCAAGTCATGCCCCTCCAGTTGTAGAATTATTTTGTTTCTTAATGAGGCCCACTCTCATAGCCATACTAAATTGGCAGCTTTGTGATATATCTCCCAAACTGGGAGCCCAAATCCGCTTTGTTTCTTTTTTCCTGCAGTGATAGTAATGCAATTCTCGGCTTTTTCCCTCCCCAAATAAATTTCCTTACTATCATATTTAGATCCGAAAAATATTTTTTGTCAATGCTAACTGGTGTGGTTTGAAACAAGTATATTAATTTGGGGAGAATACTCATCTTAATGGTGGCTATCCTACCTAGAAACGATATTTGTAACTTCCCCCAACGGTCCAAATCTTGCTTGATCTTTGTCAGTAATGGTGTATAATTCTCCTCCTTCAGGGTTGAGCATCTAGCAGTAATCCAAATCCCTAAATATTTTATCTTTTCAACTGCCCAAATTTTCTGTTAATATTTCCTGTTCTCTTTTCGGGATATTTTTTGTTAACATTTTAGTTTTTGTCATATTTAATTTAAATCCAGATAGCTTCCCGTACTTGTCTATCTCTTTCAATACCTTTGGCCCAGTCATTAACGGGTCCTCCATAATCAACGCTACATTGTCGGCAAAAGCTTGAATTTTGAAGGTTTCGTTCCTAACCATCTCCCTGGCGTGTTTGCATTGTCAAAATAGTATTGTTTAGATTGTTTGATTTTTTTTGCCAATTCTTCCTGTTCTAATAAGTTTAATTTATGCCTTGTTGTCATCCATTGTTCTTTTTTTGCAGTATCACTGTGGTCTCGTTGTAGTCTTTTTTCTGCTTCTTCCAGCTGAATTAGGAAATCCTTCTGAGCCTTTCTTTTTTCTTTGTTGTTATATATATTGTGCGATATTACTAATCCTCTTAAATAAGCCTTCACTGTATCCCAAACACATGTTGAGGGAGTTTCCTGGTTCTCATTCTCCTCAAAAAACAATTGTAAATCTCTCTGGAGCTTTAGGGTAAACCCTACATCTCTAAGGATATGGGTATTTAATCCATCTCCTTTGTTTAATCCTGTTTGGGCTCTTCCACTTTATCTCTAATGAGTTGTGATCAGCCCATACATTTGGGTGATTTCAACCGAGTGGATTTCTAACCCCAAACTTCTACTGACCCAAACCATGTCAATCCTTGAACAGGACTTCTGAGGGTTTGAATAATAAGTGAATTGCTTATCGTTCGGATGTAATACTCGCCAGAGGTCTACTAAATTGTGCTCATCGACTAGGTCAAAAAAGGTTTTGGGGAGCCTTTCCCTTTTGTTCTTTTTCACTATTCCACTCTTATAATCCATTTCCGGGTTTACTACCCCATTGAAATCGCCAATAATGCAAATATTTCTATGCTCCAATTTGTCTATTTTGTGACTTAATTTCCTATAAAATTCTCCTAAATTCCTATTTGGAGCATAAATAGCTACTACTAAAATTGGGATACTGCCCCTCTTGATTTCAATTGCCAGTAGTCTCCCTTTATCATCTGAATATTTGAGTTCAGCAGCAATTCCTTTCTTTACATATAACGCTACTCCTCCTTTTTTTTCTCTGCTAGAGAGGTAAAGGTTTTGCCAAATTTCACAAATTCCAAATATTTCCTCTCCTCTCTCTTTATATGAACTTCTTGGAGACATATTATTTCCGAATTAGATTTAATTAGTTTTGAGAATATTTGTTTCCTCTTCCTTCCATTATTTAGACCATTGACATTGACAGACAGCAATTTCCAACCCTCCATTTTTCCGACTAACTACCTAGTTCTTATTTGTCCTTACGGCTCTTTGTGGTCTTTGTCTCTTTCCTTTGGTTTTTTTAACTTCCTTCTCTTCTAACTCCTTTTTCTCTGGTGTTCCTTCTTTGGATTTTCTTAACTGTACGTTAATTTCTTCCTGGGAGGCTATATCCAGTTCCTCCTTACTACTTTGGTCTTCCTCCGCACCCCTCAGCTGGTCCAAAAGTTCTTGTGCGGAGACAAGACTGTCAATCTTAATTTTTTTCCCTTGCCAGGTGATGAGCATCCCCTCTGGTAAAATCCATCTGAAGGGGATACTTCTCTTGTTTAACTGTATCGCCAAGAACCTATAGTCCCTTCTCAGTTCTCGAACCCTCTTCGGAACTTGCTTCAATACTATTACCTCTTTGCCTTTGAAACTTACAGGTTCTTCTCTTACTATATCGTATAGCATATCTTTCACTTTCTTCCGGGCAAATCTGACATGGACTTCTCGAGGGAGTTTATTCCTCCTGGCATAGTTGATTTGCACCCTGTAAATTTCATCCAACTCTTTTATAATATCATCTTTGTCCTGTTGTAGTATTCCACTATTAAGTCCACCATAACGTTTCCCAAATCTTCGTCTTTGTCCTCTATCACGTTTTGAAAACTAAGGTAGAAAGCTGGATAATAGAGTCTTCCAACTCCCTATTCTGTGCCATTAATTTCTGGTCGATCGAGTCGCGGTTCCTTTCATTCTGCTCCATCCTCGTCTCTACCTTCTTTATCTTTTTCTCATTGTTATGAATGGACTCCTGAATCTCACTCATTTTCTGGTCAATAGAATGGATATCAGTTTTTAATTCTACATGATTATTAGTCATCTTTTCTTGTAGCAGGAGCATAGTTTCTTGAATGGTTGATAGAGTCACCTGCATCACTTGAATGGTTGGTAACATTGCTGATTTGTCCGCTTTTGTTAGCACCTTAGTGGTTTTTTGCGGAGCTGGAGAGGACATTGTTAATGCAGGGTTAGATGACGTTTTCTTTCCAGCCTTAAATACTGCTGATGAAATGCTTGTCATTTCTTTTAAGATTCTCTTCTGATTTGTCAAAATTACCTCGATATTCTTCCAAATTATCATCCACTATTCTCTCTTCTAATAGCAAGATTCACCTAATTCATCCAATTGTGGATTTACCCAATTTCTATATCTACTCACAACATTTCATTCAGCTATTGTTAATCAAAGTTGTAAATAAATATAGGCTAGATATAATACAATAATAACTGTAGGTTAAATATAGTTATCTAATCCAGACCAATATATATTAATAAATACTCAATCCCTTCAATAATCAATTTTCAATGTTCATCCAATTGTGCTATTGCACACTTATTAAGTTCATTAAATATAATCTATAATTTATTCTTATATAATCTAAGATAGATGTAGATATAGGTATCAATTTAATAGAGATAGAGTTGTTAACAGTTTAAGAAATAAGGTTATACAATAGCAGTAGATTAAGATCTATTAGGCTTTTTCAAGGTGACATATAATCCATTCAAGATGAGTGGGAGAAGTTGTCTAGAATAGTTAATATCTATATAAATAAAGGAATGATTATAGAATAATAAATAAATTAGTATTAGTAATTAATAGCAAATTCTATCAATAATGTTTTAAAAATTCATTACTCTTATTATTTAATTAGTACTACCACAATCAAAGAAGTTTTTCCACGTATAGAGATATTTCAGTTAATTGAGGGAAAAGTAGATCCAGAGGGCAGCTAAGTCTTAATGAGCAGAAATACTGTTTGAAGAAAAGACCGCAGCTCAGAACATTTCAAAATCGTTCCTGCTGTCAAGCTTCAAATGCATGTTGTAATTTATGGCTGCACTTCCGGTTTCTATCTTCGGAGAGAGCCGGGTAGCTAAGAGTTAACGACTACAAGTTATTGTTTTGATGTTTCCTCGCGGTGTTATATTCAAAGTCTAGGTCTGCACTGTTTTATCCACGTTCACTGCAAAATTGGGAAAATATGCCAACAGCTTCTAATTTCGCCTTCCCCCACCTCAGCAAGTTCTCCTTCCTCCTTGCAGTTTCGCCAGCAATCCACACGCTTCCGATCTGCTCTGTCACTTGTACTCGCCGCCTCTCCACTGCCCTGAGCACTTTTGTCTGGCTACACTCGCAAATTCTTGAAATCGGCTCCCACAATCACTAGGGATTATAGTTGGGTCTCCTTCTCACGTTAGCCATCCCGAGCTCCTCGCTTCCTCGCTGTTTTTTTTTTTTTTTTTTATTGAAAAAGTTTTCAAATACAAGTTTTTCCCCCTTTTCCCCCCCCTCTTCCCTAACCCACCCTTTCCACCCAACCCCCCCTGTGACTTCTTCACAACAATAGGCTATTTCATAACTAGTTACATACATAATATCTTTCCTTTCCCTTAATCCCTTCTCGAAATACTGACCCTTAACATGTTAAGCTTATTAAGTATTATTACAATTTAACCTTTAGTCTTTTATATATATTAATATAACATTTTAAATCGACCTTCTCCCTGCATCCAAATTTAACATTTATTCAATTCTGTCCAATTCCTCCACTCCTCTAAATATATGTCTTAAAATCATACAGTACAATTCTAGATATAATCCACTACCCACTTTACTAAAATATACACATATCTATATATGCATCCCATTTTATAAAAAGAAGAAAAAAAAAAGAAGAGAAAAAAATATATCTTCTTTAGTATCTTTCCACTGAATTATTAAGTCCTCCACTCCCCTAAATATATGACTTAAAAATCCTTTTTCTTAAACTAATCAATCAGTAAGCTAACCTATTTCAACCCTTCAATTCCTACAAAATCATGCAGTACAATTCTAGATATAATCCACTGCCCACATTACTAAGATATACACATATCTATATATGCATTCCATTTTGTAAAAAAGGAAAAAACAATAACTTTAAATTTATAATCCATATAGTATCTTCTTTGATGTCTTTCCTCTGGATTGTTAAATCCATCACCCATAATAGGGTAAAATAACATGCTGGTGCAACAGTTTGTTCAAAATCTCCAATCATCTTCTGCCCCATCAGTAGTAAATATCCTCGCATCTATATAAAAGCAAAAACAACCACCCGAGTGACATTATAATTATAATTATATCCATATGGTATAGTTGTGGTATTCATCAGGATTATTAATTCCCATCATCCTACTGAGTAACATCCAGATCTTCTGCATGCCCCGGCGAAACTCTCCTGCCTTATAACTCAAAATAGTTATAATATATTTACCAAAAAAAAAAAAAAATTTTTTTAGATGATTCAAATCCAACAAAGTGAGGCTCTTTTCACATCCCAAAACCATGGCCTTGCAGAGATCTGCCACAATCCTCAGGATAGTATCAAACAATTGTTCGCCTCCACTATCTTTTCAAATATTCATTCATTTTTTAAAGTCCCTGGCATCACTGTTGCATAGTTTAGAAATTGCTGTTTCTATGCGATCTATTTCTTTTCTTTTTCTTTTCCGGGTTGAATTTCCATCCTCGTTTCTTGCCTACCAATTGTGTGTCTGCTAGTTGATTTTCATTCTGCTTTATGTATTGTTCTTGTTGGGTTAGTTTTATCATCTCATCTTTCTTCTCCGTCACTTGTATATCAACTGATTGATTTGCGCACTTGTCTGTGACTTGATGGTTCATCACATTGGAGTCGGATGACACTGCTCTCTTATTTATAGACAGTCCAGCTGGGGTATCCAGGGAGTCCAAAGACAATTTATCCATCACAGCCTCTGTAATTTGATGTTTTCCTTTTGTTTCCAACTCCTTTTGCTTATCCTGTATTATGCCTAAAGGTGTTAAATTCATTTTTAAAATTTTTTTATAAAAATCTTCCGCTTTTTCAACAGTATGCAATTGATATCTTATTCCTTGATATCTCAATATTAGGCCAACTGGGGTGTCCCACCTGAATAGGATATTTCTTTTTTTTAATTCAGTCACTAGAAAGCCAAATTTCTTCCTCTCCATTAACATCTTGGGCGGGAGCTCCTTAAAAATCCAAATCTTTCTTCCATGAAATTGCAAGGTAGAATTAAAAGAGTTCTGCACAATATTATTCCTAATTTCTTTATCTGTAAAATAGATCACCACATCTCTAGGCAATTGCCTTTGCTTTGCCAACCAGGAGTTTATTCTGTAAATTCTATCAATCCTGCAATACACTTCATCAGGTTGAACCTTTAAGATCCCAGCCAGAATTTCAGAAGATATTTTCCTTAGATCATCTCTATTATTTTCCTGCAAACCTCTCAGTCTAATTGCATATTCTGTAAAATTATATTGAATCATTAAAACTTCTCTTTCAATCCTCTGTTGTACATTTTCTTCATTACCAATCTTTTGGTCAGTCTCCATTTTAGATTTGTCTTCCGAGCTATTATCCTGAGTGTTTATCAAATCCTTTTTAATTTTTTGAGTCATGTCATCCAAATTCTCCTCAATTTCCTTCATTTTAGACTCTAATAATTTAGTCTTTGCATCCACCCGAATCAGAAAGCCTGATAAACCATTAGTAGCTTTTAAAATCTTTTGATTCAAAAAGTCAAACTTTGATTTCACCAATTCACCAATTTCTTTAATTTCCTGCTTAAATTTTTCAAGTTGCTGGTTCACAATCTCATCCCTTCTTACAATCTCTTCAAGGATAAATTCTAATATATTAAAATCGGGTTTCTGACGCTGGAGAGTTGAAATTTGTTGGCGCAATTTCTTGAGAGGGGAAGTTCCCCCCCCCCCATTTGTCCAGCTGTGTAAGTCCCGATGCCATTTCCCACACAGACAAGATTTAGCAAAAAAGAGAGAAGAAATAGAAAACGAAAGGACTTTCCCTTAAAAAAAGAAAAAAAAAACTTCTTTTCAATCAACAGCACAGGAGCGAGGTTTTATCTACAAATGTAGCCAGTGATATTTATTCCGCTACATTGTAGTAAGGAGAAACGGAAGGACTTTCCCTTTTAGCCCTTCTCCAGCCACAGCAGACGCCATTTTAAAAGGTTCTTTTTCCCTCTTTTCCTCTCCTCTTTTCTCTTAGATAGATTTTGGAAGGGTGAAATACTTGCGGTTCAGTATTAAGGGTCCAGCTCGTCATTTCTTTAATTATTCTGTTGAATTCGCAGGCTTGCTCTTGACGCCTGGCTCTGCATAGGCAGAGGTCTCCCAAAGCCCGGAGCAACGGCAGGGGATATGGGGCTTCTCATCCGCTCCGTCCCAAAAGTTAAAAAAAAACTTTTGGGACACTGCGGAGAGTTCTACCCACCCCTGCCGGCTCTATCTCCGTTTCCTCTTGGGAACGGAGTTTTTTCGAGCCGCCATCCGCTGTAACGGCGGCTCTGACAGGCAATGGAAGCTGACGATCCCAAAGGAACGTCTGGCGGCGGCCAGCAGCAAACCGGAAGTCTCTTCCTCGCTGTTGTTGGTAGTCGCGGCCTCGGGTCCGCCATTACACGGCGGACGCACCCATGCCGGTTTGACAGAGGTATTTGTCCAAGCGAGAGACGTTTGCTCGTCGCTCTCCCACTCTTCAGATCCCCTCTCTAGTCCGAGATGCTCTCCGGGCGATCTCGCCCCTCAGGGTCCCCAAGGCACGGCGAAAAAGACAGTGCTGTGGAGCAAAGCTCACTCACACAGCACCCTATCGCCACGATTCCCACCGGAAGTCCAGCTGCCTTTCATGCTTAAGATAGAACTAGAACTCACTATCACCTGGGGTTTGGCCCAAAGTCACCCAACTAGCTTTCATGCTTAAGGTGGGACTACAACTCACCGTCTTCTAGTTTCTAAGCCAGCACCTTTGCCACTTCTCCTATGTGATTCTCTCAGTTGCCGATCATTGTGGCGAAGTTGCTTGGAATTCTGGGAGTGAAGGATGCTTTTCTGATGTTGAACCTGGTTTCATAAGACCTGGTGAAACTTTCCGCGCAACATGTTTCTCTTTGTCAAGCGGAGCTCAAGCCGTTCTTTGTGCAACTCCAAATGGAGTTTTGTTTGAAAAATTTCCCTTTCAAGCTGTTTTAGCTTCAGAACTGCACGTCACATGGAAGAAAGAAGAAAAAGAAAGGAAGGGAAGATGAGGAGAAAGAGAGGGAAGGGAGGAAAGGGAAGGAAAAAAGGGAATGAAAAGATAGGAAAGGACAAAACAAGTGGGAAAAGGGGAAGGGAAGGAAAAAAGAAGGGAAGCAAAGGAAAGAGAAAGAAAGGAAAGGAGAAAAGGGAAGAGAAGGAAAGGAAAAAACAAGGAAATGGAAGGAAAGAAAAGGGAAGGGAAGGAAAAACAAGCAAAACAATGGAGGAAGGGAAGGGACAGAGAAAGAGGGAAAGAGAAAGAAAGAAAAAGAAAGAAAGCAAAGGGAGAATGAGGAAGGGGAGAGAGTAAAGAAAGAAGCCAAGTAGGAAAGGAATTGAAAGAAGAACAGAAAGTCATTTAAGGACTTGGACCTGCCTGCCATCTAGGATCCCCTGCGCCAAACCACCTTTAAGTCTCGCCTCCAGAATCTGGCCAGTCCTTAAAACAGGACCTCAGTTTGTTGTGCCTTTGTGCTTACCTGGCAACACAACAAAGTTGCGATGGGGGGAGGCACCTCCAGTGCCCTGTAAGCCGCAAGGCTCTTTTAACCCAGCAACTTTTGAACTTTGCTTGCAAGATCCGCAAACTGTTGGCCAATTGTTTTTTGTTGCATGTTGTGGTGTGAGATTTGTGCGACTGGTTGCATATTTCAGATTTGTCGATTGGGGGGAACCTGCAACTGTCCCTTGGTGCGGTTTTGTCTTTCAGGCCAAGTGCTTCTTGGATTTCAAAGCTGGAGGAACGTTGTGTTACATCCTCGGTGCCGCTTACAAATACAAGAACGAGCAAGGATGGTGAGTTTGCTACCCCCGCAGCTAGTTCTCGACTTAACGACCGAACTTCCAACGCTGCTGAAAAAAATAGACAACTGGTCCTTATATTTACAACTGTGCATGCCTGATCAGATTGGCGATCCACTCGTATTTATGACGGTTGCACTTTCCCGGGGTCCCTTGATTGTGACCTCCTGATGAGCAATGTCCATGGAGGAAACCTGATTCGCTTAACCTCGTGATTGACTTAATAACCGCCATGATTGCTTAACAGCTGGAGCAAAAACAAAGATTATCAAATCGGGTGAGGCTCACTGAGCCGACTGCCTTGCTTAGCGATGGAAATTCTGCTCACAGTGTTGGTCGTAAATTGAGGGCTACCTACGGGGTGAAAATAATTGCATTTATTGCCGTCCTGACTGATAACACACTAGTCCTCGACTTACAACAGTTTGTTTAGTGATCGTTCAGTTACAACAGCATCAAAAGATGTGACTTATGGCTGTTTTCAAAATGCAACTTACGACCGATTTCCACACTTACGACCGTTGTAGCATGCCCATGATCACGGGATCCAAATTCAACCATTTAGCAACCAACTTATGTTTATGACGGTTGCCATATCCTGAGTGTGTGTATGTGTGTCACGCGATCCCCTTTTGCGATCTTCTGACAAGTAAGCTCATGGGGAAAGCCAGATTCACTTAACAACCAGCTTCCTAATGTAACGACTGCAGCGATTCCTTTGACAAACATAGCCAGAAAAGTCGTAAAATGGGGCGGAGTTCATTTCATCATGCTTAGCAATGGGGTGGTCCGTTGGCAGTCATAAATTAAGGACGACCTGAAAATTGCATTTCTGCTTGTCCTTAATGGTGATAAATACCCCCAAAATCTTTCTTTCTCCCTTATTTTTCTGTGCAGGAGGAGATTTGACTTGCAAAACCCTTCGCGGATGGACCGAAATGTGGAAATGTTCATGAACATTGAAAAAACTTTAGTGCAGGCAAGGCTAATAATGTTATTTTGGATTGTGGGGAAATGGCTTTTGATGTGCTTTTGAAGGTCCTGAGCAGGATTTGAGCCTCTCTCAATAAATATAATAAACATATTTATTATTCATATTTATTATACACGGCTGTATAAAATCTAAATGAACCAACCATCTGTGAAGTACTCTAAGAAAAAAAATAATATCTTCCTATATTTTTTGTCAATCTCTTAAAAATAAATATATATCTAAAATATATATATATATATATATAATTTGATTAAGCAGCAAGAGTCCTGGGCAGTTAGAAAAATGCTGAAAGGCATGCAGTTTTCCTAGAGATAAATATAAGTATCTTATTGAAGTATTGAATTTGTATTCTTTATGATAAGAATAATGGGTTATTATTTGAATGCAGTATTTATTTTTTTTTACCCTTTTAATTTATTTAATTAAAAGAATATGTGTTTTGGGGTATGTGTGTGGATATGTATATACAATATATGTGTGTATACATGTGTGTGTGTGTGTGTGTGTGTGTGTATAATTAAGCAGCAGCACCGGTAATTATAAAAAGGCTGAAAGGTATACTGTTTCCTTAGGAATAAATGTAAATATCTTGTTGAAATATTGAGTTCGTATTCTTTATGATAGGAATAATGGGTTATTATTTGAATGCAGTATTTTTTTATCCTGTTAATTTGTTTTTCCCTGGGATCAAAAAATTTCCTCGCTAGCTACTTTTTTAATTCCTCCAGTACTCTTTTTATTTATTTATTTTTCAGAATAACTATCTGAGCAGACCAAGCATCTACCTCATTCCGGACATCGAGCTGAAAGTGGCTAACAAGCTCAAAGACATTGTCAAACGCCATCAGGTAATGGGTTCAAAAATACTGGTTCAGCATAAGCTTTGTCTCTTGGAGTAGTGAACAAATTCAGAAAATGAAATAATGAGCTCTTAAAACTGCCTCTCGGTTGCTCACAAAGGCAGTCCGGGCACTGGATCCTTGGTTGCTTTCTTGGAGATGTTTCATGACTCAGCTAGGTAACATCTTCAGTGTTAGAAGGGACTGCATAGAAAGAGATAGCAAACACACACACACACCCCTTCTAGCATTGATGGTGTTATCTAGTTGGGTCATGAAACATCTGCGTGGAAGCCACCAAGAATCCCATAGTCCTCCTCTTTCTCCCCCTCCCACAAATCCCCCTCCCTTCTAACAGTGATGATATTCCCTAGTTTGGGTCATGAAATGTCTGAAAGGAAACAACCAAGCTGAGAGACCCCAAGGACCCCTTCTCCTCCTCCTCCTCCTCCTCCCTCTCCCTGCAACCCCCCTCCCTTCTAGCACTGATGGTATTACCTACTTGGGTCACGAAATGTCTGCAAGAAAACCTCCAAGCTCATAAGACCACCAAGGACCCCACAGTCTTTCCCTCCTCCTCTTCCCCCTCCTCTCAACAAATCCCCCTCCCTTCCAGCACTGATGGTGTTATCTAGTTCTCTAGGTCATTAAACATCTGCAAGTGCACCAACAAACCCCTCCCCCCCTTTCTTCCTCCTCTCCACACACCCTACTCCCTTCTAGCAATGATGATGTTCTCTAGTTGGGTTGTGAAGCGTTTACAAAAAAAAAACCCATGAAGCTTAGATGCTATTCCTCTCTTGTGTTTTTTTTTCCTTAGGGGACCATCACAGACGACAAGTCGAAAGCCACACATCATATATACCCTGTTCCTACCTCACTGGATGAAGGTTCGACACACCTTTATAATATTCTATTAAAGTAGCATTTAAATTATAAGTGGCGTTTGCCTCTGGGCCTGTTGTTAACCTAGGCCGAAGTAGTTATTTACCAGACACAATCGGCCCTAAACAAACATATTTTATTAGAACAGCTGAGAATTACTTCATTCTCAGCTTAGTCCAAAGTCTAAATTAAGTCCAAAACAAATTCCTCATAAACAGTTCTAAAGCCTTATCACCAACCTTGACTTCTTTGGCACTGTGCCAAAGTCTTCTTGGCAAACATTCAGAAGCAAGAGACTCCAACAGGAAACAAATGTAGCAAGACAAGAGACAATTGTAGTAACATTGTTTTCCTACAAAGAGCCCAAGAGCCTTTGCTGCTCTTTTAAGCCTTTGGGAGGGGCCAGTCATCTCCTGGCCTTACTCCCGAGTTGTCCTTTTTGCTTTAGCTGCTTTTGCTTTCTGGCAACTCTTTGCATGCGTGCACTAAGAACAGGCTCCTCCTGTTCCTCTGCCTCTGCTATCCGCCTCTGGAGGCTCCGGAGTCTGCGCATCGCTCCCAGCATCTGGCCCCATCTCTGCCTTCAACGCAGAGCCCTCGTCCGGGCCTTCCCCAGACTCCAGGACTGGCACATGGTCCTCCCCGGCCTCCTCACTGTCCGACTCTGCTGCCAGCTCCAAAGGCTGCTGGTGGACCACAACAAGGCCTTAAAAAATAACATATTTTATTGTTGTGACTTGAATGCAAAGAGATGAGGTTGTTGGCAGATCCTGCAAATGTTCTCCAGAGTTTTTACAGCTGGCCTCCACTGGAGGGCAGCATTTTCCCAGGCACTTCGGAAAATTTCTCTCTCTTTTCCTACCTTCTGAATACTTACTGGTCTGGTTTCTCATCTGAAGGACAGAATCACAGAGCTGGAAGGGACCTTGGAGGTCTTCTAGTCCAACCCCCTTCTCCGGCAGGAAACCCTATACCATTTCAGACAAATGGTTGTCAAGTTTCTTCTTAAAAGCCTCCCGTTATGAAGCAACCACAATGTCTGAAGGCAGGCAAGCTGTTCCACTGGTTAATTGTCCTCACTGTCAGGAAGTCCCATGGGTGCATTTTAAAGTGGCAACTGGACTTTCTTCTGTTTCTTTGAAGATGTTTCGTTTCTCCTCCAAGATGCTGTTTTAGCTGTGACTGGATGGTGGGATATAGAAGGATATAAATCCTTGCAGCCAGCTGGCATTCTTTTAGAGTGCCATTGAGACCACTTGGAGATTTATCTGGGTCCTCAAGAGTCACCCAAGTAGTGGAAATGGGGGTGGACCCTGTGTGTGGACACAGGGCAGAAAATATCCTGCAGCCAAGAAGGCTCCATCCCCATTTGCACTACTCGGGACCACGAGGACATTCACTATAGTGTTATCTTTGAAGATTCTCACTCATCCAAGTTTTTGGGTGTCCCAAAGGTGCTTTTATGCAGGAATGTCAGATTCTGTCATGGCATATGGAATAAATTAATAAATAAATTGGCTGATGTCATTTTATTTCTTTTTTTTTTTTATTGAAAAAGTTTTACAAATACATTTTCTCCCCAGTTTCCCCCCCCAACCCTCCCTGCCCCCCCTAACCCTCCCTAACCCCCCCAACCCTCCCCTCCCCCCAGGACTTCCACAAAATATAATCCAAATCAAAATCACATTTTATAAAACTTGAACCCGTCCACCCCCTGTATATTATTCAAATCTTCACAAAATTCAATTATTCTATCCCTATATAATACATTCAGTTAAAAGCTATCTGATATTTCCTAGTTTGATATTTATTCTGCACATAATCTATCCACTTTTTCCACTCCCATACATAAGTCTCTTGTGTCTGATCTTTTAGATATGCTGAAATCTTCGCCATCTCTGCAAAACTGGCCATCTTCAAAGTCCATTCTTCAATAGTGGGTATAGCTTCATTTTTCCAATATTGACCTATCAGTAATCTCGCTGCTGTTACCATATACAATATCAGCTTTACTTCACCCAATGTAAAACCCTTAACTATACCCAATAAAAACAATTGTGGAGAAAACTGAATTTTTTTCTTCAAAACATTTTGCATAACCCACCAAATTTTTATCCAAAAAGCCTTCACTTTCTTACAAGTCCACCACATATGGTAATATGTGGCATCTAAACAATCACATCTCCAACATTTTGGTTGAACATTAGGATACATACACGATAATTTCTTAGGATCTAAATGCCACCAATAAAACTTTATAAAAATTTTCCCTCAAGTTCTGCGACTGTGTAAATTTAACATTCTGGACCCATATTTTTTCCCATGTTTCCAACATCACTGGTTCTGCAAAATTTTGTGCCCACTTTATCATACAATCTTTAACCAGTTCAGTTTCTGAGTCCCTTTCTAGCAAAACATCATAAACCCTTTTAATATGCATTGGACCTTTCTCTTTTATATGTCTAACCAATTCTTCTTCATGCATCATTATACCAGTTTTTTGGTCCTCTTTCCATCTCGGTTGAAGTTGATTATACTGTAACCAAGTTAAATTAATCCCATCTTCCAACAGCGTTTCTAATGTCTTCAGTTGCCATCTGCCCGCATCTGTAAAAAGAACTTCTTTATATAACCCCCCCCCCCGAGTGACATTATATTTATATTCCACATGATATGACCAAGATCCAGCCATAACGGTATTTTATAATCCCATTTGAGTCGGTGCTTCTTCCAAACTCTCATCAAAGAGTTTCTAAGTGTGTGGCTTTTGAATACTTTATCCACTTTGTTCTCATAAAATAAGTATGCATGCCAACCAAGATCATAACTTTCTATATTCGATATTTTTTTCTTTTTCCTTCCAAACCAATCACTTGCTTGAGATAAAGCTGCTGCTTCATAGTATAATTGTAGGTTTGGAAGTTTAAGGCCTCCCCTTTCTGGAACATCCTGCATAATTTTCAGTTTAACTCTCGCTTTTTTCTCATTCCATACAAACTTATTCACTCCACTTTACCATTCTTTCAGTTGTTTATCACTTTTAAGCACTGGAATCATTTGAAACAAAAAAAGAAATCTTGGCAAAATGTTCATCTTAACTGCTGCTATTCTTCCAAGTAAAGACAGCTGCAGTTTTTTCCAAATCTCCATGTCTTTTTGTACCTCTCGCCACAACACCTCATAATTATTTTGAAACAATTTCATATTTGATTCTGCAATCTGAACTCCTAGATATTTAACCTTTGGTACTATCTCAAAACCTGCCTTACTTTCAAGTTCCTGTTTTCGATCTTGTGTCATATTTTTGACTATCATCTTAGTTTTTTTCTGGTTCAATCTAAATCCTGATACCATACCATATTCTTCTATAATGTCTTTCATCTGGATTATTGATTCCATCGGCTGTGTTAGAGTAACAACCAGATCATCTGCAAATGCCCTTATTCTGTTATCCTCTTGCCTTATCACTATTCCCTTCAAAGTACTCGAGTCCCATATTGTGTTCAACAAGACTTCTAATGTTAAGATAAATAGCAATGGGGATAATGGACAACCTTGTCTTGTTCCTTTTTCAATACTAAAATTTGTTGTCAAACTTCCATTAATAATAATTTGTGCCATTTGTTCTTGATAAATTGCTGAAACCGCCTGTATAAACTGATCCCCAAAGATAAACTGATCTTTCTTAAAGTCTTTAATAGAAAGTTCCAATCCACTCTATCAAGGCCTTCTCTGCGTCCAAAAAAACCAGCACTGCAGAGATCTGTTTATTCTTCTCAAGATATTCCAGTAAATCTATAATTTGCCTTACATTATCCTTCATATATCTGCCTTCTATAAATCCCGCTTGATCATAATGAATCACCTCTTGAATAACTGGCATCAACCTGTTGGCTAATACTTTTGCAAATATTTTATAATCATTATTCAGAAGAGATATTGGTCTAAAATTCTCAGGTTTTTTAGGACCTACTTGCTCTTTCGATATCAATGAAATATAAGCTGTTTTCCATGATGGGGGTATTTTACCCCCTTGTTGTATGCTACAAAATAAATCTTTAAGATATTCAATCATTTCTGCTTGTAAAGTTTTATAGTACACCACAGTTAAACCATCCGTCCCTGATGCTTTAGCTGTTTTCAATTGTTTTATTGCGGCAATAATCTCCTCAGCTGTTATAGGATGATTCATTCTCTCCTTTTGTTGGCTATAAATTTTTGTAACTCTTATTTTTTCTAAATATTTCTCTATAAGTCCATTCTGTATATCATCTTTGGCATATAATTTGGTATAATAATCTAAAAAAACTTCTATAATTAATTTTTGTTGAGAAATTTCCTTCCCTCCACTATCAATACTATCAATGACCCGTGTACTCTGCCTCTTCCTTAGTGTATAAGCCAACCATCTGCCCGGTTTGTTAGCGTTACAAAATGTGTTATGTTTCGCAAATTGTAAATTTGTTGCTGTTTGTTCCGCCATAAGCATTTGAAATTGATCTTTCAAAAGTTTTATAGCTCCTCGTATTCTTTCATCTGTTGGATTTTTTATGAGTAACTGTTCTTTGTTCTTTATTTCTGCTTCCATTTCAGATCTTTTCTTTTGTTGATTTAATTTATGTTTAGAGTTCATATAAATGAGTACCCCTCTCATATATGCTTTACTCGCATCCCACACAATTTCAATAGGGGTACCCTTGTTCAAGTTCATTTCAAAAAATTCTTTCATCTGCTTTCTAAGTTCTATTATGTTCTTTTCATATCTAAACAAATTTTCATTTACTCTCCATGATCTTCTCTCACTCTTTCCCATCTCAATTTCTATCCATACCGGGCTATGGTCAGTTCAAGTCCTTGGAAAAATCTTTGTTCTTTTCGTCTTTACAAGTAAATCAGATGATAGTAAAATAAAGTCAATCCTAGAGAAGGATCTGTGTCTATCTGAAAAGAAGGTAAAGTCCAAATCTTTTGGATTATGTATTCTCCAAATATCTTTTAATTCCAAATCTTCTTTCATATCAAAAAAAGTCTGTGGTAATCTAATCCTTGACTTTGCCAAACTCTTTTTATCTATTTTAGAATCAATTACTCCATTCCAGTCTCCCATGATTAAGATAGATCTATAATCCCATTGCAATATTTTAGAATGCAAAATTTTGTAAAAGTTTTCTTGTTGTTGATTATGAGCATAAATTCCAATCACCAGAATTGAACCATTTGCTGTATAGAGTTCAACTGCTATAAACCTGCCACAATCATCTGCTTCTATAATTTTAGCTGGCAGTCTTTTATTTATGTAGATCACTGCGCCATTCTTTTTTTCCAAATTCGAGGCTATAAATTGTGTTCCTAATCTTGAATTTATCAGGTATTTTTGATCTTGTGTACGAATATGAGTTTCTGGTAGACAAATAATATCATTATTAAATTGTCTCAAATAATTAAATAATTTCTTCCTTTTCTGTGGTGAATTTAATCCATTCACATTCCAAGATAAAAACTTAATTGTCATCTGAATCTTCTCGAAGTGATAACAACATATGCTGAAGGCTTTCCAAGTTGGTAGTCTTCGGCTTTGCTCCTCCCATGGCTTCACATTCCTGTGTTGTCAGGTATGCCTCCTTCAGTATCCAGGAAAGAAACCCCCAAACTCAAGCATTTTGAAGAATTTAGTACTTTTACTGAATATGAAATCATAACAATCCAGGTAAACCTGGAAGTGAACAAAACGCGCGAAATGCATCTACTAAGCTTCTCCCCCCCTCGTGTTCATAAATCATCAGCCAATCCAAAGGTCTTCCAAAGGTCAGGAGGCAACACGTCTGGCAGCGTCATTCATCAGGAATGTAGGGCAGTTGGTCAGCCGTCTCCGTTTGAAGATTTGTTTTCGTTTTCTCATGAAGACACATCCTACCAGAAAAGAAAAAAAAACCCTCTCCTGTTCCTTCCCCCCCCCCAGCTTCATAACTAATCCCTCCCCCGTTTCTTATGGCAGCTGAAGCAGGAAAGCTGAGGCTGACATTCGGCCCCCCTTGCAGAAGAGATGTTATTCCTAAGTAAAGGGAAAGAAAAGAGAGAGAAACAGAATACATACAATAATTATGGTTTATCTGGGTATTTGGTATAGAATTGCTGTACTTTCTTGGGAGCTCGGACATCTCGTTTATTCACCCATTCAGCCTGAGATAAAGGAAAATGTTTCCAGGCAATCAGATACTGGACTTTACCATGGTGTTTTCTCGAGTCCAAAATTTCTTTAACTTCAAAATGTTGCTCCCCTTCTATGAGAATGGGAACTGGAGGGGTGCTTTGATCAGCCCTTAAAGGAGATGAGTGTTCAGGTTTCAATAAACTAACATGAAATACAGGATGTATTCGTCTCAAGGTTTTTGGCAATTCCAATTCAACTGTTACTGGATTAATCAACCTAATCACACGAAATGGTCCCACATACTTAGGCCCCAGCTTTTTGGACTTCTGGGTAGTCTGTAAGTATTTGGTCGACAAATAGACTTTATCACCCACTTTATACTTGTGAGCTGGGGACCTTTTCTTATCGGCTTGGGCCTTATGAGCGCGGTGTGCCTCATCTAATGCCTTCCGAGTCACTGCCCATGTGCTCTTTAGCTGTTCAATCCAATCCATCAAGGAAGGATTTTGAGGATCATCTTGTGGTAACTCGGGAATGGGTACAAAATCCTGGCCCGATGCGACCTTAAAAGGGGTGAATCCGGTGCTACTGTGTACAGAATTGTTATATGCCACTTCTGCAAATGGCAACAAGTCTACCCAATTGTCTTGCTGGTAATTTACGTAACACCTCAGGTATTGCTCGAGTACCCCATTGGTTCTTTCACAGGCCCCATTTGTCTGAGGGTGGTGACTGGAACTTAACCCCTGTGCTGAACCTATCAATTTCAAAAACTCCTTCCAGAAACTGGAAGTAAATTGCACCCCCCTGTCAGAAATTATTCTTTTCGGAGATCCATGTAGTTGGTAAATTTGCCGAATAAACAGTTTTGCGAGGGTTTTTGCTGAAGGGATCTTTGAGCAAGGGATGAAATGTACTTGTTTGGAAAACAAATCAGTTACTACCCAAATGACAGTGCAGCCCTCACTATCTGGTAAATCCACAATAAAATCCATAGATATTTCCTTCCATGGGGCGTTTGGTCTAGCCACACTTTGCAATAATCCAGGGGATTTTCCTGGAGGTCTTTTAGCCGAGGCACATACTGGACAGCTAGCTACATATGCCTCTATGTCCTTTTTAAGTGCAGGCCACCAAAATTGTCTCTTAACAAGATGCAGAGTCTTGACAAACGCAAAGTGTCCTGCGGCCTTAGCATCATGAGCATATGTTAATACAATTGTCCTTAAAGTGGCTGGAACGTACAACTTTGATCCCACCCAAGCTAGTCCGTCACGAAGTGTGCATTCATTCGAGTGATTCTTAAACCACTCGTCGGTTTTTAGAGCTTCTCGCAATTTTTCAAGTAAATCTCCCGAGAGATCTGGTTCGGTTTTACACTGAGCTCTGGTAGTGACAGGTGTTGCTAATTGTGTCAATGGGATCATTGGTTGAACCACTTCCTTCTTGATGCTGTTGTACTGTGGCAATCTGGAAAGTGCGTCCGCCATGAAGTTTTTCCCACCAGGAAGGTAACGTAAAGTGAAATTGAACCGCTTGAAGTGTTGGGCCCAGCGAGCCTGTTTTGGTGATAGTTTGCGTGGTGTTTTTAATGCTTCTAGATTCTTATGATCAGTCCACACCTCGAAAGGGTGTTTCGCCCCTTCTAAAAATTGTCTCCATGTTAACAGCGCCCATCTAACTGCAAACGCTTCTTTCTCCCATATGGCCCATCTCCTTTCCGTGTCTGATAGTTTACGGGACGTGTAAGCACAGGGTTGTAATATCCCGTTCTCATTCTTTCGCAAGAGTATTACTCCTACAGCAACGTCGCTAGCATCAGCTTGTACTACAAAAGGTTGTTCCATGTCGGGGTGTTTGAGCACCGGTTCAGCTGCAAACAGTCGTTTCAGTTTCTCAAAAGCAGCTTGACATTCCATAGTCCATTCTAGTGGTTTTGAGGGTTTGGGTTTTACTTCCCCTTTGGTTTTTAGCAAGTCTGTAATTGGCAGTGCGATTTTCGCAAAAGAGGGGATAAATTGTCTATAAAAATTTGCAAACCCTAAGAAACTCTGTAATTGTTTACAGGTGTATGGTGCGGCCCATTCCATCACTGCCCGGACCTTTTCCGGGTCCATCTCTATTCCCTCATGCGATATACGATATCCAAGATAGTCGATTTTGTCTTGGTGGAACTCACATTTAGAAAGTTTGGCATGGAGTTCAGCTGCTCTGAGTTTATTCAAGACCGCTCGAACCAGTCGTACATGGTTGGCCATGTTGTCAGAATAAATTAGAATATCGTCCAAATAGACCAACACCGCTTTATATAGGTGCTCATGCAACACTTCGTTGATCAACTGCATGAATACAGCCGGGGCTCCCTGTAGTCCAAATGGGAGTACTCTAAACTGGAAACATCCCAGTGGGCAATTAAATGCTGTCTTCCATTCATCTCCCTCTTTTATTCTCACTCGGTAGTATGCCTCTCTTAAATCAAGTTTGGTAAAAAAAATTTCCCTTCCCTAAATGGGCTAACAGGTCCTTCATGAGTGGGAGGGGATAGACATTTTCTACACAAATGGCGTTCATGTTTCTATAATCAACTACTAATCTGAAGGATCCATCTTTCTTTTCGCGGAACATTACTGGCACTGCCACCTTGGGTTTGGCTCGTTCGATGAATCCACGTTCTAAATTTTTATCGATAAAATTCCGCAACTCCCCCAATTCTCGAGGTGTCATGGGGTAAATTTTTGGTTTGGGAAGCTTCACCCCAGGGAGTATTTCAATGGTGCAGTCAGTGGCCCTGTGGGGAGGCAGGGCATCTGATGCTTTTTCGCTAAACACTTCCTTGAGGTCCCAATATTCTTTAGGAATTTTTTCTTCTCCCTCAATATAGTTAATGGCTACTGCCACCCTTTCTGGCCTTATGTCGTCCCTTAGGGTGGGGGCCTTCCTTTTCCGGAGTCGGTTCTGCCGTACAGATGCGCAGGACCCCCGTCTTCCAATTTACTCGTTTACTCGTTACTTCGTTCCATTTACGAAGCCAGGGCAGTCCTAGAATGAGGGGCCTTTCCATTCCAGGTGCTACAATAAAGCTGAGCTTCTCTACATGATTCCCCAACTGCAGTTCAAGGGGTTCGGTCATAAAACTAGCTGGGCCCCCTCCTGCAATCGACCCGTCTAATTGACAAAATGCAATGGGTCTTTTTAAAGTTTTCAGTCTCAGTCCCATTTCCTCCACTACTTTGGGGCTAATTATGCACCTAGTGCACCCTGAGTCCAACAGGGCTAACAATTGCGCGTGAGTTCCTGTGGAGGGCACCCTTACTTCTACGGGGATGAGTAAGGGTTCTTCCGTGTGACTCACCCGTTCGTCGGTGTTGGAGTCGGAGTCCGTCTCGCTGTCGTCATCGTTGGTCAGAGTTCCCAGCTCACCCGGGTTCCGGGGAGCGAACTCAATGACTTCTCCTTTCAGGGCGGTGCCGCGGGTTTTGGCGGGTATTTTATCGCCTTTCTTTTGGCCGGCCCCGGTGGCTTTTGGCGGTGGTTTGGAGAAACATTCGGCCACTCGTGACCTTCCTTCCCACATTTGAAACAGGTGAAGGGCTTTGACTTGGGTTTGAATTCAGTCTTCCCGCCAGTCATCTTGGGTGCCCCCTTACGGTAGAAAGAGGATGACTGGTCCCCCATCCGCCTTCCTCGGAGTTCGCTCCGTTTCAGCTTGATCTCCACATCCTCAGCTACTATGTACCATCTATCCAAATCATCGGGGACCCCCATGCTCCTGCACTCTCGATATATCTCTTCATTCAATCCATCCTTGAAACTCTCCAAAAGAGCCATTTCTGACCAGCCTGTCATATAGGGTGCCAGTTCACGAAACTCTTGGATATACTCTGCCACCGGCCTCCGGCCCTGCTGAATGCTCTTCATTCTGAGTCTCGCCTTTCGTTTAGCTAAATGGTCTTCAAACCGTCTTCTAAGGGCCCTCATGAACTGGTTGTAATTTCTCAGCAAGGGGGAGTTGTTATTGTGGAGAACCACCATCCACTCAGCAGCTACTCCCTCTAGGGCATTCGCGACGCTTCTGACTTTTGCCGCCTCTGTTTCGTAGTCCTCCCCCCACTCCTGCATGTGGTTCCACACTTGGGTCAGGAAAAATCCCAAGGTTTTAGGATTCCCATCAAACTTCCCAGGAAGGGGGGGGATTTTTGGCTTTTTACGTCTGCGGGTTGGGGGGCCTGCAAGGCTGGGGTTCTCTGGCCGGCTGCATCTCTCCCTCGAGCTGCCGAAGTCTGGGATACTCCCTCTTCAAACTCTTCCTCTCCCCCACAGGCTGTTTCTCCTGGCTCCCCCCTGGGGCTTTCTCCCCCCGTCTCCCCAGGAATTCCAAAGACTCACGGTTTCTTCTGCTTTCCTCTACATCACGGATAAGTTGCAAGGCTTGGTCTATCATGAGACGTTCCTTTTGTTCTTGCATCCACACTGCCTCCTTTTTCCGGGGTCTGGAAGTTGTCACTCCCCGGGGTTCCTCTCCCCAGTCCGGCAGTCTCCCCACTCCCTTTGACCATCTAGCCTCTTCCGTCTCCAAACGGAGTTTTTCCAACCATTCTGCAGTCTCTTTTTCCGACTGGAGGGCAGTTGAACTGGCTGCCCCCATCTTCTCTTCTCCATCACTCCCCCGATCTGACATATTTTGGATTTACAGTCCCCTCGGTTTTTGTCCGGGATGACTGGTTGTGATTTCCAGTTTAATGTCAGGTATGCCTCCTTCAGTATCCAGGAAAGAAACCCCCAAACTCAAGCATTTTGAAGAATTTAGTACTTTTACTGAATATGAAATGATAACAACCCAGGTAAAGCTAGAAGTGAGCAAAACGCGTGAAATGCATCTACTAAGCTTCTCCCCCCCCTCGTGTTCATAAATCAGCCAATCCAAAGGTCTTCCAAAGGTCAGGTGGCAACATTTCTGGCAGCGTCATTCATCAGGAATGTAGGGCAGTTGGTCAGCCGTCTCCTTTTGAAGATCCAGTTTCGTTTTCTCATGAAGACACATCCTACCAGGAAAGAAAAAAAACCATTTCCTGCTCCTTCCCCCCCCCCCCTTTACTTCATAACTAATCCCTCCCCCGTTTCTTATGGCAGCTGAAGCAGGAAAAGCTGAGGCTGACATGTGTATTGCCCTTGGCTCCTTTCTTGTATTGCTGTGGCTTGGTCCTATCCTGTTGTTGTTTTTCTTTAATTTGCTTAGAAACTGCTCGAGTTATACGCTGATCTTTGGCTTCACACATCCGGGCTAGGTCCAAAGCCACTTCTCTTGTAGTCTTAGGTGGTTCATTTACAATTTCCGAAGGAAGATCTATCAGGGGCACGTCCAGAAATCTTCCTGTAGCTCCCTGCATTTCCATTGCCTCCAATTCCAACTGCTTAGACTGCTCTTCAATCTCTTGCTGAAATTGCTTCTCCTTATCGCTCTCCTTTGTCTCCAGCACAGAAGATGTACATGGGGATGGTGGACTCGCTTTGAAAGAGTTAGAATAAAATTCTTCCGCCTTCTCAACAGTATTTAATCGATATATTTCTCCTTTAAACCTCAAAATTATGCCAATTGGAGCATCCCACCTAAATGGGATTTGTTGTTTTTTTAATTCATTCACTAGACTTTTTTAATTCATTCACTTCCAAAATCCTTCCTTTTAACATCTTAGGTGGCAGCTCTTTATAAACTCCAATTTCCTTTCCATCCATTTGCACAGCAGAGACAAAGGACTTTTGCAGAATATCATTTCTTATTTTTCTATCTGTAAAATATATCACCACATCTCTAGGCAGTTGTCTTTGTCTGGCCACCCAAGAATTCACTCTGTACACTTTATCCATTTTACAAAAAATCTCTTCAGAACTAATCTTTAACATCACAGCTAATGCATCAGCACAGATCTTTCTCAGGTCTTCCCTATCATTCTCTTTTAAGCCTCTCAGCCTTATAGCAAACTCCATAGACCTGAATTGCATCATTGTCATCTCATTTTCAAGTCTTTGCATTTTATTGTCCACATTAAAAAATTTATAATCAGCCTCCTTCATTTTGACATTCACTTCTGATCTAAATTCCTCCACTTTTTTATCAGTTTTGATAACTACTTCTGACAATCCAGTCACCACTGTCATTAATTTTTTGTTCACCTTGTCATATTTTTCTTGCACCACCTCTTTAATTTCTTTTATCTCCTGCTTAATTTCCTGTTGTGACTTTTTAAACTTCTCATCCAAATATTCATCTTGCTTCATCAAAGCCTGAGCAATAAAATCCTTTAAGTTTTCAAGATCAATCTCTTTTTTCTGGCTCTGCTGGCTGGGAGGCTGTTGTTGAGGCTTGTGGGGGGGGGATCCCCCCCCCGCCGCCTTCACATCCTGTTTAGTCTGCTTAGAAGCCATCTTGCCACGTAGTCTAGCTTTTCCAAAAAAGGAAGTCTTTTTTCCCTTTCCTCCTCCACAAAGTCCTCTGAAAAATTCCCCCAGGTTTAATCAAATTAAAGATGAAGTTAGATCAGAATCAGGCTTGTTTTAAAAGAGATTCCCTTTTCCTTCACTTGTTACAGACAATGCTACTTTGTAACTTGTTGAAATAGCTATGCAAATCCACTCTCGCTTTCAGCTCTCGTTAACGCTGAAGCCGGGTGCCATTTTCAGGAGACTTTCAATCTTTTATTTCAAAGTTAGTCACAGGGCTAGTATAAATACTTGCAGTTTCGTGGTTCAAGTTCCGATTCCACCCTGTTTGTTTGGAGAATTCACTTTGTTTTCGATAGAAAGGTTGGTCCCGCCGCCTTGTTCTATGATGTGTAGAATTGTCCTTGCTGTCCGGAGCCTCGGCGAGCTGGATAGGGAGCCGCGCCTGTTTCCTCCCCAGAAGCAAAGGGTTGCTATCTGGGGGCTTCACAGGGGCTCTACCTGACTCTCGCCGGCTCTATTCACGATTCCTGAAGGATTCGGAATTTTCCGAGCCGCTTCTCCTTATTCGAAGCGGCTCTAACAGGCAATGGGGCTGGCGGTCCGAAGAAAGACCGTCTGTCGGCAACGGGAACCAAACCGGAAGTCCGTCATTTTATTTCTCTTCCTGGCAGATGAGTGGCTGAGACCGGTGATGAGAAAAGACAAGCAAGTCCTGGTGCATTGGGGTTATTACCCAGACAGGTAATCCATGTGGCTTGGCAATCCAACATTACAATACAGGTAGTCCTCAACTTACGACAGTTCATTTAGTGACCATTCAAAGCTACAATGGCATTGAAAAAAGTGACTATCAAAATTCAGACCCTTGGCCACTGACTTGTATTTATGATGGTTGCAGTGTCCCAGGGTCATGTGATCCCCTTTTGCGACTTTCTGACCATCTAAGATTCACTGAACAGTCATGTAACTTAACAGTCGTAATGATTTGCTTAACATCCATGACAAGAAACGTAAAAAATGGGGCAAACCTCACTTGGCAACAGAAATGTTGGACTCAGTGGTGGTTGTAAATTGAGGATTACCAGGAATTAAAAAAAATAAATGATTTTTTTTTTCATTTAAAAAAATAAAATGAAAAAGACAAGAAAAACCAAATTCAAAGGGCAGATTGCCCATTAGATCTTTTTTGGCCATTTAGTTGCAAATAAATTGGATGGATGGATGGGTTTATGGATGGAAGGATGGATGGATGATTAGATACTAGATGGATGGATAGATATAGATTGATTGTGGATGGATGTACAGATACTACATGGATGGGTAGATAGATGATGGATGGGTAGATCGACAATAGATGGATAGATATAGAACGGGCATATAGATACTAGATGGAAAAATAGATGATGGATGGATATATAGATACTAAAATAATGGATGGATGGATGGATAGATAGATACTAAGTGGGTGGATAGATAGATGATGGATGAGTAGAAATATACTGGATGGGTGGATGATATATATATAGAGAGAGAGATACTGGATGGATGGATGGGTAATGGGTGTGTGTGTGGGTGGGTGGGTGGATGGATAGATGGATGGATAGACAGACGGACAGATAGATAGATAGATATGGTTTTCTGTGATTCTTGCGCTCCATCCTGCTGAGTAGCCTAACCAATCCACCCATCTCTTTCCTTTTTCCCCCCCTTTTTTTAACATTTTAGCTACGACACCTGGGTTCATGCAAGCGAAGTCGAAGCGGAGATCGAAGAGCCTCCGATTCCTGAAAAGCCTTGGAAGGTGCGTCTTGCTTCTAGGTGGGCGTTGGCTGTGAAATCTGCAGCTTTTCTGCGATTTCCCACCTGAGGTGTTAAGAATTCTCGAGAAAGAGAAATTTGGCACATGGTTTTACACATACAAGATGACAAAAAAATTGTCAGGCATCACAGTGAAGTTCTCCTAAATGATGAAGGGGCTGGAAGCTATGGCCATTTACGACGGTCGTAGCATCTCAGGGTCACATGATCCCCTTTTGCGACCTCCTGACCAGCCACGTTAACTGGGAAAGCCAGATTCACTTAACAGCCATGTTCCCCACTTAACGATTGCAGCATTTCACTTAACGGTGGCAGGAAAAATCCTAAAATCGGGCAAAACTCCCTTTGAAAATTTCTCACATAGCAACAACAATTTTGTGCTCGACGACGGTCGTAAGTCGAGGACTGCCTGTCCTTAAAGAGAATTCTGACAATTCTGATTGGCTAGGTCTACGCCCGATGGATTCTGGACATGGACATCTTCAACGAATGGATGAACGAAGAAGACTACGAGGTGGATGAGAACAAGAAGCCGGTCAGCTTTCGGCAACGGATCTACCTGAGAAACGAAGAGGTGACTCTTTTGGCTTCTTGGGAGGGAGGAGGGAAGGAAGGCAGGAAAGAAGAGGAGAGAAGTTAAAAAGGGGAAAGGGAAGAGAAGAAGAAGAAGGCAAGAGAGAGAAGACAGAGGGGAGAGGAGAGAGGAAAAAAGGAAGAGAAGAGAAAGAAGAGGGGGGAAGGAAGAGGTTAAAAAGGGGGAAGGGAGAAGAAGGGGAGAGGAAAGAAGAAGAAAAGAAAGAGAAGAGAAAGGAAGGAAGGAGAAGGAAGAGAGGAAGGAAGGAGGTAATGAAGGGAAGAGAAGAGAAGGAAAGCGGTAGGAAGTAAGAGGAGAGAAGTCAAAAAGGGGAAAGGGAAGAGAAGAAGGTCAAGAGAGAAAAGACAGATGGAAGAAGAGAAGCAAACAAAAAGAGGAGGAAAGAAGGGACGAGAACAGAAGCTGGAAGGGACTTTTGAGGTCTTCTGGCCTGACCCCACCTCACCACCTTCTGGAGCAGCGGAACCTGGAAGAGAGCAGCTGGCCGGTGCGCATGCCCACAGAGAGGGCTTTGTGTGCCACATCTGGCACATGTGCCATAGGTTCACCATCATGATCCTAGACCATTCCACACAAGTTTATTTCTGAAAGAGCAATATTATGTGGAAGGAAGGAAGGAGAGAGGTAAAAAAGGGAAATGGAAGAGAAGAAGGAGGGAGGAGAGAGGAGAAGGGGAAGAAAAGAGGGCAGAAGAGAAGACAGCTGGAAGGTACCTTGGAGGTCTTCTGGTCTAGCCCCCTGCTCAAGCAGAAGACCCTAGACCAAGGGTGTCAAATTCAAGGCCTGGGGGCTGGATTTGGCTTGCAGGGTGCTTAGATCTGGCCCATGGTGCATCTGCCAGTGAAAATGGAGTTCGAGAGAGCCACTTGCAGCCCTCCCGAGGTCCGTTTTCCCTGGCAGAGGGTTGTAGGAAGCTGTCCCAGCTGAAAATGGAGCATGAGAGCCCATTTTCGCTGGCAGAGCCCTCAGGCCACCACAGGTGCCCCCAACACAAGTGACATCAAGCTGCCCACCCTGGCCACATACACCCCAGCCCCCCCCCCCAGAGGTCAAACCCAGCCGTGATGCGACCATCAATGAAAATCGAGTTAGACCACCTCTGCCCTAACCATTTTAGATAAGTGGCTGAACCTTAACCCATACCCTTTCTTAATTCCACCAGATGGACCTTCTTAGGATAGGAGACCCATAACATCTCATCCCTCCTTGCTCTGGTGGGTCGGGTGGATGTCACTGAGAAAAGAGGTCCTTCAAATAGCAGGGAAGGAGCCAACACAGAGAAGGCCTTTCTGGGTCCCACCAGATGGACCTCCTTAAGAGAGGGGACCCCTAACATCCCCTGCCTCCCTCCTGGTGGATGTAACTGGGGAAAGTAGGTCCTTCAGACAACACGTAGGGTTTTGTAGGTGACCACCCCAACACCATGAATGGAACCTGGACCCTCGTGCACATCTAGCCTTGCCTCAAAGCCCCTTTTGGAACCTGCCGAAGATTCCAGATCCTTTTCAAAGGCAGGACTTGAGAAGCAGCTACTGGATGAGATGTGGATGATGGGTGCTGGGCAAGGGAACTCTCGTTGGACCATCTCTCTCTCTCCTTTCAACAGCCGGTCCGTAGCCCCGAACGGCGAGATAGGAAGGCAGCTGCTGGGACCCGGAAGAGGAAGGCCTCTCCTTCGCCCCCACCACCTCCCACCCCGGTGGAATCCAGGAAGAAAGTTGGCAAGAAGGGGTATGGTCCTTGGAGGGAGGGATGAATGGATGGATGGAATTGAATTACCGATCAAGTAGCAGTGAGTTTGTAGTTAACATGACCAAGAGGAGGAAGGAGAGGACTTGCCACCTCACAAGGTGAATCCATCCACAATCATGCAGGAGAACGGTGCGCCCATTCCCTCCAGTCTCGTCTGATCAGTCAGAAAGAGACCATTCCTCAAGACATCTGTCTTGTCACCTGTCTAGCTGATGAGTTATCTGTAGTGGTCTGTGACTCGTTATCCGTTGATCGTTTATCATCTTACCTATCCTCTTTCTATCTTACGTTAAAGTCCAAACATCTTCTAGGTGGCCGTGGTTGAGAAACACCTGGGTGGGTGGGTGGGTGGATGGAGAGATGGGTAGATGGGTAGATGGAGAGTGAGGGATGGATGGATGCATAGATAGGTAGATGGATGAAAAGACGGAGAAAGAGATGTTTCTCAACTGAAGAGAGTTGAAGCCCTCCCATCTTCAGGCTGATGCGGGAGGGGACACCCCAACCCAGAGTCCACTCCCTGTGCAGAAAACGGTCAGTCAAAGGTGGTCTTCTCCTTTTGTCTACCCCACCCCCACCCCACTCCCCTTCCAGACAAGCCAGCCTCTACGGGAAGCGACGTGGTCAGAAGGAAGAGGAGGAGCAGGACGATCTGACCAAGGACATGGAGGACCCCATACCGGTGCCGAATGTTGAAGAGGTGGCCCTTCCCAAAAACGGTGCGTCGCAACACACAAGCTGCACAATGCAGCCCACGCAGCTGTCTCCCCTGTTTTTGTCTGCCATGTTTTTTAATCTCCCCCTGGAATTTTCCCTGCTTTCGAAACCGTAATCTGGGGTTTCTCCAGACGAGCGGTCCTCGATTTAAAGACCAAAATTCCCATTGCCGAGCGAGACGTTGGCAACGTAGGTCCGTTTTTGTCACATCTGACATCTCCGCGATCAAAATTCAGGGACTGGACCACTGACTCATATTAGTGACGGTTGCAGCGTCCCCTTTGGCGTTTCGCCCATAAAGTCCACACATTCCTCCAACCGATGTGCGGCTTGCTGAACAACCGCCGCAATTCCCTTAACAACTGTGTCATAAAATAGGCCGTGACTCGCTTAACGACCGCCTGATAATTCCGATACTGATTGTCATTGTAAGTCAGGGCCTGGCTAGAATTGAGTTAGTCCTCTGTGGGAGATGGAACTGAAGCCCTTCTACAAGTAGTCCTCGGTTTACAACCACAATTGTGAACAACAAAAGGAGGGTCTGCCTTAGTAAATACAGATAGTCCGTGACTTACAACCACAATTCGGTGCCAAATTTCCATTGGTAAGGAAGATATTTGTTATAAAGAGAGTTTTGCTTTGATTTACGACCTTTCTTACCACCACCGTTAAGTGAATCCCTGCGGTCCTTAAATTAGCAACCTGGTTGCTAAACTAATCTGGCTTCCCCATTGACTTTGGTTGTCGGATTGTTGCAAAAAGGGGATTCTGTGACTCCGTCATAAATATGAGTAAGTCGTCAAGCATCTGAATGTAAGTTACGTGACTGTGGAGATGCTGCAACAGTCGTAAGTGTGGAAAATTGTCATAAGTAACTTTTTACATTGCTGTTCTGATTTGAACGGTCACTAAATAAACAGTCGTAAGTGGAGGACTACCTGTATTAATTGTATTCATTCTTCACTGGAGTGTCCTGTTTTCTAGGCACATTCGGAATTTGAACCCTTGTCTCTCCAAACCTTTTGTTTATTTCTTTATTTTAAATAACCCTCCAGAGTTTTTTTTTTCAGAGTAGTTTTCGACTTACGACTGCAGAGCCCCAAACCTTCCTGTTGCTAAGTGAGACTTTGGCACGGGGACGTTTTATCCCCTTTGACAAACTCTCTCTCGCCACCGTTGTAAAACGAATTGCTGCAGGCATGGTTCACATCAGACAGTGCTTCCTGAAACCAGTAAACCCAAAACAGGTGTGTGTTTTTAAAGGGCAGGACAGCTGTCAGCAACACATCCAATATCACACTGATTGGAGTCAAGGTTGGCTCACTCCTGGCTCTAATTAACTCTTGGAGAAGTCATTAGGCTAGGGGCTCACATACTTTTTCCTCCCTGCACTGTGAATGTTTACATGTTATGTTCCATTAAACCATGGCAACATCTAATGTTTGTGTAGTATTATTTTAAGCAGACTGTGTTTTTCTATTGTTGTGACTTAGATGAAGTTCAGAGCACATTTTATGACCAATTCATGCAAAACTCCACGTAATCCCAAGGGGTTCACATACTTTTTCTTGCAGCTGTATATTCTGCAACCAATTCTCCAAAATCTGAGGGCCTAGTTACTGGAGGCTACACAACTATGTGTAATGTCTGTGTGTGTGTATAAAATAGAGTATTTTTTGCTATATTTTGTTTGAAAATAGGAAAGGCTGTAAAGCACAGTTGTTGGGGGAGGTGAAATAAAAGCTTGGCTGGAGAAGCAAATTGGTTTTTTTTTTGTTTTGTTTTTTTAATTTGATTTATATGCCGCCCTCCTCCGGAGACTCAGGGCGGCTTACAATGCATTAAACAATAGCCTTCATCCTTTTGTGTATTTATACAAAGTCAGCTTATTGCCCCCACAAACTGGGTCCTCATTTCACCTACCTTAGAAAGGATGGAAGGCTGAGTCAACCTTGAGCCTTGGCGAGATTCGAACCAGCAGTAATTGCAGGCAGCTGTGTTAATAACAGGGTGCTTAGACCACTGTACTATCAAGGTTTCTCCCTCAGGGCCCCCTTTGTTCTGTTTTATGACCCAACTGGGGAACATTGTCAGTCGATAAGGAAGGGTGGATTTCAGAGAAGAGAGGAGGAAGAAAAGGACTCTGGGGGTCCTTGGTGCTCTCTGAGCTTGGGGGTTTCTTGCAGACGTTTCATAACTCAACTAGGTGACATCATCAGTGCCAGAAGGGAGGGGTGTTTGTGGAGAAGAGGAAGACTGGGATCTTCAGTGTTCTCTGACCTGGGTGTTTTTCTTGCAAACATTTTGTGACCCAACTAGGGAATATCATCAGTGAAAGAAGGAAGGAGGGTTGTTTGTGGAAAGGAGGAGGAGAAGAAGAAGAGGGGGATGAGAAGATGGAGGATGAGGAGGAAAGGAATGAAGAAGAAAAGGACTGTGGGGTCCGAACTTGGTTGTTTCCTTGCAGACGTTTCGTGACCCAACTAGGGAACATCATCGGTGCTAAAAAATGGGAGGGGGGAGGAAGAGGAGGAGGAGAAAAGGAAGGGGAGAACAAGGAAGAGGAGGTGAAGAGGAAGAGAAGGAGGAGAATAAGAGGTAGGTGGAAGAAGAGTGGAAGAGGAGGAGGAAGGACTGTGACGTTTGATTACCCAACTAGAGAACATCATCAGTGCTAGCAGAGAAGGGGTGTTGTGGAGTGGGATGTATTTTTTTTTTTTATTCCTTGGTAGTTCCGTGATTGGAGTATTTGTTCACTGCTTGGTTGCCTGGCTAGGGAATTCTGGGACTTGTAGTCCTGAGGTGTTCAAGTTGCCAAGTTAGGAGAGACCCCCCTCTCTATTTGCAGAATCCAGATAGTTCTCGATTTACGGCCGTTCGTGTAGTGGCCATTCGAAATTAAAATGGCACTTTAAAAATGTGATTTAGGACCCTTTTTCACACTTATGACCATCACAGTCAACTTGGCAACCGACTCCTATTTATGATGTATAAATAATAAAAATAAATATTTATCATTTAAAAATGAACGATTTGATTTTATTTCTTTTTGCAGTCAATCCGAAGAAGGACAGCGAAAACACGCCGGTCAAAGGAGGCACTGTTGCGGATCTTGGTGAGAGCAACTTTATCTCAGCTTCCTATTTTCAGCTTGTCCTCGACTTACTACCATTTAGAGACCATTCAACATTACAACAGCCCTAAAAAAGTCACTTAGGACCGTTTTTCACCCTTAATGACCATCACAGCATCCCTTGGTCACATGATCAAAATTCAATTGGCTTGGCCACTAAACAGTCCCGGGGTCGTGCGATCCCCTTTTTCGGCCTTCCAACAAACAGGAAACCAGATTTGTTTAACGACTGTATGACTAACTGAACAATGGCAGAGATTCACTTAACAACAGTGGCCAACAAGGTTGTAAAACTGCGCAAAAGTCACTTAACCGCAATCTCGCTTAGCAACGGAAATGCTGGGCTCCGTTGTGGTCGTAAGTTGAGGACTTCCTGCAGAAGGGAGGGCCACAGAGATGCCAACCCTCCAATGTGGCACAAGCTTCTGCAACATAATACAACGGCGAAGTTGTGTGAGTGACACAAACCGCTTCCCATTGTGTTCTTATCCTGCAGATGAACAAGACGAAGAGACAATGACAGCTGGAGCAAAGGTAGCCAATTTTATTCTGGGGGAAAAAAGAAAATCACATTTTTAAAAATTCGTTTATTTATTTGTTTATTTTAATTTTCAACCCGAAAGTTGGACTTCCCCACAAACAAAGGCTCTGGACCTCAGTGAGGCTCCTGGACTCCGTCTTGGATAAAAGATTGCACACAAAGTAGCTTTCATTTGAGTTGCAAATAAAGTCCAAATCTTCTCTTTTAGCCAAACAAATCTTGCTAATAACCAATCAGAGAAGACACAGAGCAAACCATCCCATAATCTCCTCTACATTAAGGTTCTCTCTTTTACACGTGATATTTATTCCTTTGACAACTTTGCCGATGTCCAGCAACTTCCTTAAGAACAGGGGGCTCAAAATGATATAGCTCAGGAGGAGGAGGAGGAGAAAAAATGAAAAGGAGAAGGAGGAGAAAGGGAGGAAAAGAGGAAGGAGAAGGAGAAGAAGGGAGGGAGGAGGAGGACAGGGAAGAGGAGGAGGAAGATGGAGTTGGAGGAGGGAGGGAGGAGGACCAAGGGAGAAGTTGGAGGAGGAAGGAGAAGAGGGAGATGGGAGATGATTGCAAATTATGCCAATGTCGGGGCTCCATTTTTTCCGTTGGTCACTAGATGTTCCTTCCTTGCCAACGTAACTCTCTTTTTCCTGCTGACAGGAAGACGAAGATCCCAACAAGGGGGACCAGGGACGGTCCCTCGACACTGGAGAAGACAATGTCACCGAACAGACCAACCACATCATCATCCCCAGCTATGCTTCCTGGTTCGACTACAATTGGTAAACATCACTGTAGGGGAGAAGGAAAGCAACAACCCCCCCCCCCCCCAAATTTATCCCAAACCTTAGTGGGGTTAGTGGAGTTAGGTTGGAGGGGGGAGGAGGAGGAGGAAGAGTGAGGAGAAAGAGCAGGACTGTGTGAGTCCTGGGTGCTCTCTGAGCTGGGTGGCATTCTTGCAGACATTTCATGACCCAACTAGGGAACAGCATCAGTGCTAGAAGGGGGGTGGGGAGAGAAGAAGAGGAGGAAGAGAGGAAGAGATGGACTGTGGGGGTCCTTGGGGCTCTGAGCTTGGTTGTTTCCTTGCAGACATTTCATGACCCAGCTGGGGACCATCATCAGTTCTAGGAGGGTATGTGGGTCGGGGAGTGGGGAAGACTTGGATCCTTGGTGTTTTCTGAGCTTGGTAGCTTTTTTGCAGACATTTCATTACCAAACTAGGTAACATCATCAGTGCTAGAAGGGAGGAGGTTTGTGGAGTGGAAGAGGGCGAGAGGGAATAGGAGGAGGAGCAGGACTGTGGGATCCTCGGTGCTCTCTGAGGTTGGTTGTTTTCTTGCAGACGTCTCATAATCTAACTAGGGGACATCATCAGTGCTAGAAGGAGTGAGGTTTGTAGACAGGAGGAGGAGTAATTTTTTTTTAATTTGATTTATATGCCCCCTTCTCCGGAGACTCAGGGCGGCTTACAGTGTGTTAAGCAACAGCCTTCATACTTTTGTATATTTATACAAAGTCAGCTTATTGCCCCCACAATCTGGGTCCTCATTTTACCTACCTTAGAAAGGATGGAAGGCTGAGTCAACCTTGAGCCTTGGAGAGATTCGAACCTGCAGAAATTGCAAGCAGCTGGTCTTAATAACAGGGTGCTTTAGACCAGGCTTTGGGGGCTCTGAGTTTGGTTGTTTTCTTGCAGACGTCTCATGACCCATCTATACCAGTAGTGGGTTTCAATTTAGTTTGCTACCGGTTTGTGCGTGCTCGCACATGCGCGCACCACTTCTGCACATATACAGAAGCGTCCAGGGGGTGGGCGGAGCCACCACCGCTACCGGTATGCCTGATCCAGGGCGAACCAGTAGCAACCCACCACAGATCTATACTATCATCATTCACTTTTTATATACAGTCCCTTCCAGCCCTGATGATGTCACGTAGCCAGGTCCCGAAGCGTCTTCAAGAAAATGGATTATATTTCTTATTTGTGGTCAAATCTATAATTGTTCTAATTAACAACATGAAGAGGCTTTTATATAGAATGATGAAGTTCAGCAGCTAGTTGGCTTAATCGGTCAGTTGTTGGCTTCGGGCTCGTCCTGCTACCCTGATATCGGCAATCGTGGCTTACGCAGCAAGCTAGCATTCAACAAAAGTTGACCCAGGACTTATTCGCAGGTCTAGCCAGGAGTTGGCAAGCCGTCTCGGTGGGTCAGCGCCTTGCCATTCAGAAGCGAAAGGGGAACCAAACATGAGGCTGACCCGATTCTCTTTTTCATTTCTTCTAGCATCCATGTCATCGAACGCCGGGCACTTCCTGAATTCTTCAACGGGAAAAACAAATCCAAGACTCCGGAAATGTAAGTTAGAGAAACAAAGGAGGGAGGGGGTAGGAATCTCACTTTCGCCTCCTTTTCCTCCTCCTCTTCCTAGCCTCTTCTTTCTCTCCTCCACAATCCCCCCTCCTTTCTAGCACTGATGACGTTACCTACTTCGGTCATGAAATGTCTGCAAAACAATTCTGCCAAATTCAGAGAGCACCAAGCCCCCCCCCCCCCCATTCTTCTCTTCCTCCTTCTCCTTCCCTTCTTACTCCTCCTCTTCCTGCTCCTCCTCCTCTACCTCTCCCCAAACCCCACTCCTTAACTAGCACTGATGACATTCCCTAGTGGGTTCATGAAACGCCTGCAAGAAAACCCCCAAGCTCAGAGAGCCCCAAGGACCCCACAGTGCTTCTGGCTCCTCCTCCTCTCCACAAACCCCACTCCCTTCTAGCCCTGATGACATTCCCTAGTTAGGTCAAGTAATGTCTGCAAAAAAGCCATTGAGTTCAGAGGCCACCTAGGACCCCAGAGTCCTTTCCTCCTCCTCCTCCTCCTCCTTCCTCCTTCCTATCACTGATGATGTTCCCTAGTTGGGTCATGAAACGTCTCCAAGAAAACACCCAAACTCAGAGAGCACCAAGGATCCCACTGTCCAAACCTCTAATATACAGGTAGACTCTCAACCCACATGCTTATCTTCACTTGTGGTCTGATTGTCATTTGTCTTTCCCAGATACTTAGCATACCGCAATTTCATGATCGACACCTACCGCTTGAACCCTCAAGAATATTTGACCAGCACGGCCTGCCGAAGAAACTTGACCGGTGACGTTTGTGCTGTCATGAGGTAGTCATTTATGGAAGGTCTTCAAGCCAGGAGAATTTCCGAATTATCACGCCAGTCCTGCCTAGGAAGGAGGGGGGAGAAATGGGACCCCGGAAAAAACTGGGGTGATGCTTGGGAAGCCAGTGATGTATTCCGTGCTGAGGTCTTCTTTCGTCGTCCGGAGAACATTTCTGGGAACAGGATTAACGGGAATTAAACTGGGAATTTGGTTACTGGAGTATATTGTAGTCTGGATTCCCAGAAGGGAGGGGCCGCATTCCAGAGGACCGTGTGACATCAAAATTTAGATAGCCCTCGAGATAAAACCAGTCACTTAACAGCTGTTTGAAGATACAAATGACATCCCCCCCCCCCCCCCCCCGGGCTGGCTCAGGAGTCCATGGACGGCCCCACCCCACCCAATTGGGGTCTGCCCAGCCACCTCCAAGTAAGGTGAGCTCACTTTCTCCTTGCATTGGCCCTCCACAAGTCTTCTTGCCCCCTTTTCACCCATCTTCCCTCTTGTCCTTGTAGAGTCCACGCCTTTCTGGAGCAGTGGGGGCTGATCAATTACCAAGTGGATCCGGAAAGCCGACCTATGGCCATGGGACCTCCGCCCACCCCCCACTTCAACGTGCTGGCAGACACCCCTTCGGGACTCATGCCTCTCCACCTGCGGACCGCTCAGGTAACTATAACCATCCTTCTTCTTCTGGGTCTCTTGAGCTTCCATGGCAGCCTTCAGGATGGGATGGGCTCCTGTCAACCTGGTTTCATATCTAGCATCCGTGGGGAAGATTTGTGCTACAAGGAGGTTCCTCAGACCCTACTGAGAGGGTCTTCCCAACCTTGAGTCTGCCTCTGGGTGATGATTGTGAGGAGGCTACGATAGGAACTGTGGAAAGAACCTCTGGAGAACATATCTCGGAGACATTGTTGGGTTCAGCCATTCACAAGCTCGGCAACCATTTGACTGGAGAGGTCTGGTGAACTCGGCCACCGGAGACCGTGTTTGGCTGGGGAATTTGAGGAGTTCAATTCCCACATGGTCAAAGTGCAGAAAGTGATTGGATGGATGAATGGATGGAAGGAAAGGAAAGGAAAGGAAAGGAAAGGAAAGGAAAGGAAAGGAAAGGAAAGGAACACTATTGAGAAGGGAAGGGAAGGAAAGGAAAGGAAAGGAAAGGAAAGGAAAGGAAAGGAAAGGAACACTATTGAGAAGGGAAGGAAAGGAAAGGAAAGGAACACTATTGAGAAGGGAAGGAAAGGAAAGGAAAGGAAAGGAACACTATTGAGAAGGGAAGGGAAAGGAAAGGAAAGGAAAGGAACACTATTGAGAAGGGAAGGAAAGGAAAGGAAAGGAAAGGAAAGGAACACTATTGAGAAGGGAAGGGAAGGAAAGGAAAGGAACACTATTGAGAAGGGAAGGGAAAGGAAAGGAAAGGAAAGGAAAGGAAAGGAAAGGAAAGGAAAGGAAAGAAACAGATCAGAACTTCTCAACATGCTGGCTGGGGAATTCTGGAAGTTGAAGTCCACCCCCATCTTCAAGCTGCCATGGTTGAGAAACCGATGGATGGATGGATGGGGAGATGAATGGATGGATGGATGGAGAGGGAGAGAGAGAGAAATAGATCAGAGCTTCCCAAAGAGCTGGCTGGGGAATTCTGGGAGTTGAGGTCCACATAAGTCGCCACTTTTGAGAACCGTTTTGCTAATTTCTTAGGTAGCCTCCTTCCTTCTTTTCAAATCTCTTACAGCAATTTCAATTTTTGGCTCCTCTTCCTAAATTAGATATGACCCCACACTTATAATTGGTATTTGTGATCTGGAAAAATATTATTGTATTTTGACGGGTCCTAGTAGTGGTGATACACACTTGTGTTGTGTGGCACATTCTATGTATTTTATTTGCATCTTTTCAGAAAATAAACTTGATTTTGCTTATTGAGAGTTGGTTTAGCCGCCTCCTTAAGGCATTCAAATTCTCTTTTTCCCCTTCTCATTATTCTGCCTTTTTTTTCTCTTTTAAATCTTAGATTCCATCTTCCCAACAAATGCTGAACTTCCCGGAAAAAAACAAGGAAAAACCCACTGATTTGCAGAATTTTGGCCTCCGCACGGACATCTACTCCAAGAAAACCTTGGCCAAGGCAAGACATGACGTTCCCCCGTTTTCTTCCTCCCTTGAGGACAGAGTTTCAGTAAATTTTTTAGACCATTATGTCTTCGATTGCTGGGATTCCCCAACCAGCAGATGGAACTCCCCGCCTCTAGAAGTTGCTGAGGTGGAGAAACAGATTATCTCAGGGGATAATCTGCAGTCTGAACTAGCTACTGTGTAAAACTGATATCTGTTAAATAAGGAAGTATTTACTCCCAGGCTGCTGGGAACTCAGAATCCCTCGGAGATGAGCAATCTCTAAATTGGATGGATGATTCACACACACACACAAACACACAAAAACACACACACACAGAGAGGGAGAGATGATAGGTAAGTAGGTGGGGTACAGTGGGTAGGTAGATATACATACATACATACATACATGATTTGGTAGGGAGAGCAAGATAGATTGGTAGGTAGATAGATAATAGGTAGGTAGGTAGGTGGAGTAGTGATGGATGGATGGATGGATGGATGGATAGATACATACATAGATGATAAGATATATGGATGGATAGACATGATGGAGAGAGAGAGATACCTAGATAGATACATAGATCAGCAACCACCAACTGGTGGTCCACGGACCACTGGTAGTCCATGAGAAAATTTTGGAGGTCCGTAGAAAAATTATTTGCATTTTTTACATTGCACTAAATCAGGGCTCCTCAAACTATGGCCCCTGGGCAGGATACGTGCAATGAACATTTGTGTTGTAGCCAGCCCGGGCGTTAGATCGGCCCCTGCAAACTCCGCCTCCCAAGGAGCCAGCCAAAGTTTCACACACTGCTCACTGAAGTGCCTGGACTCCCACTGACGGGATGGGGTCCTTCAGGCACTTAGCTTGGCCTCCTGTTTAGTAGCTCCAGCCCCTCCCTCTGTCACGGGAGATCAGGCGCCTCAGCAAGCAGCACACAAAACTCCCACCATCCAGGAGGAGAGGACCGCTCTGGAGCCCAAACGCTGGCCTCAGAAGCCAAGGATCATGCAGGCATCCCAGCCATGGAAAGGCCGTCCAAATCCCCAGGTTGTCGAACTCCCCAAATCACCTGGGCCTGCCAGGCACTGTCTACCCCAATTCAAGCGGTGGGAAGGGGCCAGCCTGCCGAGGACAGCGCCCTTCTAGCACCTGCCACCCTGGTGCAGGCGGTGGCAATGACCCGATACTGGCCATCAATGATGCGGGCAAGAACTGGCCATGCCGATCCGCTTAACTGGCCACGCAGATGGAGAAGCAGCACCGGCTGCGGCTTATCACTCCGAGCCCAAATGGGCGGGAAGCAAAAGCTGCCTTGGCACTACCAGCTGGCGCAAATGTACCGTGACGAAGGCGGAATGCTTTTGCTGCGCAAAGGCCAGTGGCACTTTGCTCCCGCACACTAAGGCTCCAGTCATTGCCACCGCCATTTTGGCCCACCTGTACTGCCCCCCCCCCCCTGGTTGCAACAGCACCATTATCTTGTTCCAACCAGCGAGGGCTGCGCTACTCCTTGCACGTTGCACCACTTGCAACATTGCATGTATCACCCTCTACAGCCCCACCACGAGCTGCCCGGCTGCTGCCCGACAGGCCCATGCACCCGGATGGAGGAGCTGCTCCAGGATGAGCAATGGGCCAGTCCTGTGACTAAAGCTCTGGAATATGGTACCGACTTTCCCACCGACGTCAGCAAGCTACCGTCAGTCTTCCCGTCTTCTTTTTCCTTCACTCAGATGGACCACAAAGTTTCTCCTTGAGAGAAGGAACACACAAGAAGAGGTTCCTGAAAGGCTGTGTGCCCAGACCAGGCGCTTCCTCTTGGGCCTCCCACCCGGAGGCATCGCAGAGGCAGAAATGGCCAGGAGGCCGAGAGAAAGCACCTGGTCTGGGCACACAGCGCTCCAGTGTCAAGCTAGGTTGGCGTCCCCCTGCATCGATCCAGCAGACAAAACAGGAAAGGGGGGGTGGAGAGAAACAGTCCAGTTGCCAAAGTATGCCTGTGTGGGAGGCCAGTGAACCGGAGACCTCCTTCCCAGGAGCATGGGACTTCTCACGACCGGGCCCTGAGCTCCCTTGCAGCTTGTTCTGCTGCTGGAGGATGGGCTGCAGCGGTCCCACCTTGGCCACACCAGCTCCTTGCAATCACCCATGCCAGGATTGCTGCAGGGAGTCTCCCCCTTTGGGGTCTTTTTGTGTGGGTTTGGGGGGGAGAAATTCTGACGTGGGGTCTGCTTCAGCCTCTTGGTGTGGGGCTTTGGGCGAAGGCTGGAGGGAAGAGCCGCTGGTTGCGAAGAGCCGGAGGGCCTCGTTCCAGTGGGACTGCATCATGGCCTGGAACTGGCTGACCATCTCAGCCCTCTGAGCCTCCAGGCGCCGGTACCTGGCCTTGCACTCCCGCAAGTCTTCCCTCTGCTTGGAAAGCCTATGCTCCTAGTCCTCAGTGAGGTGCTTCTGCTGAGCCGCCTCCTCAGTCAGATCCAATTTGAACTGAGCTGTTTTGCCAACTTTTTCTCCTGGTGGCTACTTAGTTCCAACAGCTGCTTCCTGTTGGGGTCCTAAGGAGCCCGGGTGGGGAGGCAAGGAGTGGCTGGGTGGGGAGGGGCGAGTAGAGGTGAGTGACATCAAGTTGGCCATGCCCACCCAGTCACATGATTACCTGGCCACGCCCACCCAGCCAGTCGTTAGGCAGATCATATTAGTGGTCCGCGGGATTTAAAACTATGAATTTAATGGTGTCTGAGGTCCAAAAGGTTGGTGACCCCTGACATAGTTGATAGATGATAGGGTAGATAGATGGACAGAGGATGGAGAGAGAGATTACATTATATATACAAATATTTATATATGTATTTATTCATTTATTTATTTATTTTCTCCTTCCAGAGCAAAAGCGCCAATGCTGGCCGAGAATGGACGGAACAAGAGACTCTGCTTCTGCTCGAGGTAAAATTAAAACCTATAAACCTCAAACATTAGGATTTGGGCAAGAAGTGATGTGACTGCAGGCAGTCCTCTACTTGCAACCGTTCGTTCGGTGACCGTTCAAAGTTAACAATGGCATTGTTTTTCAAACTGAGGACCGTCATAACATCCCCACGGTCACGTGATCACAATTCAGACACTCATATTTAGGACGGCCGCAGTGTCCCAGGGTCACATTGTTCCCTTTTGCGAACTTCCGACCAGCAAAGTCACTTGGGGAAGCCCGATTCACTTAACGACCAGGTGACTAACTTAAGAACTGCAGGGATTCACTAGTCTTGGTGTGGTGTGTTTGTCTGGTGTTAATTCCTGCTTATCTGGGCTTCTCTTTCTGTGAGGTCCTTGGTGCTCTCTGACCTTGGAGGGGTTTCTTGCAGACGTCTCATGACCCAACTAGGGAACATCATCAGTGTTAAATGGAATTTAGAATAGACTAGAGCTGGAAGGGACCTTGGAGGACTTCTAGTCCAGCCTCCTGCTCAAGCAGGAGACCCTAAACCATTTCGGACAGGGGGCTGTCCAGTCACTTCTTAAAAACCGCCAGTGATCGGCCGCAGTGTCCCAGGGTCACATTGTTCCCTTTTGCGAACTTCCGACCAGCAAAGTCACTTGGGGAAGCCCGATTCACTTAACGACCAGGTGACTAACTTAAGAACTGCAGGGATTCACTAGTCTTGGTGTGGTGTGTTTGTCTGGTGTTAATTCCTGCTTATCTGGGCTTCTCTTTCTGTGAGGTCCTTGGTGCTCTCTGACCTTGGAGGGGTTTCTTGCAGACGTCTCATGACCCAACTAGGGAACATCATCAGTGTTAAATGGAATTTAGAATAGACTAGAGCTGGAAGGGACCTTGGAGGACTTCTAGTCCAGCCTCCTGCTCAAGCAGGAGACCCTAAACCATTTCGGACAGGGGGCTGTCCAGTCACTTCTTAAAAACCGCCAGTGATGAAGGTAATGTCATCAGTCATAGGGTGTGTTGGGTTTGCTCTCTTTTAATAAAGAGGGGCTTGCCCTGCCAGTCTTTATTGGGTGTTTCCCCCCCCCCCGCCCCCCAAAACTTGGTATTTCCTTGATTAAGGTATAGCTTTTCCTAGATTGTTTGTCTAAACAATCCAATATTTTGTCGTTCTCCCATTAAATTGGATGGAGAGTGGTGCCGGACCCCATGATTTAGCTAGCAGGTGGTGAAGAGGGAGCCTTCAAACAAACCCAGTTTGTGTGTGGGGGGGGGTGGGGGGGGGGCAAAAGGAAGGATGCGGGTTGCATTGTGGATGAGAGGCAGCTCCGTCTGAGCGATTACATTCGTTGCTATTCCGGCCAAAGCCGGATCTCAAGGAGGAAGGAGAAGAGGAGGAGGTAGGAGGATGCTTGTAAAGAAGAAAGAAAAGAGGGAGGAGAAATAGGAAGAAAGAAGGGAAGGAGGAAGAAGGGGAGGGAGGAGGGAAGGAAAGAAAAATGGGAAAGAGGAAGGGAGGAAAGAAGGAAAAATGGGAGGGAGGAGGAAGAAGGGAAGGGAGGAGAAATAGGAAAAAGGGAAGAAGGAGGAAGAAGGGAAGAAAGGAAGGAAAAGAGTGAGGAAGGAAAACGGAGGGAAGGATGGAAGAAAGGAAGGGGAGGAGAGAAGGAAGGCAAAAGAAGAAAGAAGGAAGGAAGGAGGAAGAGGGAGAAGGAAGGAGGAAAAAGGAAAGGGAGAAGGAGGGAAGGAAGGAACTAAGGAAGGAAGGAAAAGAGGGAGTGGTGGAAGAAATAAGAAACAGAAACGAGAAAGGGAAGGAAGGAAGGAAGGAGAAAGAAGAAAGGGGAGAGGGAGAAGAGAGGGCCAGAAGGAAAAAAAGGAAGCTGTGGAAAAAAGAAAGGAAAGCAACAAGGGAGAAAAAAAGAGGAAAGGAAGAAAAAGGGAGGGAGCGGTGGGAGAAAGGAAGGAAGGAAGGAAGGAAGGAAAAGGGCTGGGAGGGAAGGAAGAGACAGGGTGAGGAGGAGGGGAAGGCTCAGAATTCAAGGAAGGAAGAAGCGTCCTCAAGTCAAGGCTTAACTTTGGGGAACCACATGGAGACAATCTTCCTGTTGCCAAGGAAACAGCAGAGCAGTCCTTTCCCATTGGCTCCTTCCAAAAAACGCTGCTGTTGCTGCTCCCTTCTCCTCCCCCCTCCTTCTCCATCTCTCCCTCCTCCTTTTCCACCTTCTCTTCCTCTTTTTCTTGTTCTCTTCCTCATTTTCTTCCTCTTTTTTTCTCTATTTCCTCTCCTCCTTCTCTTCCTCCTCCTCCTTTTCCACCTTCCTCAATCTCCCATTGCCTCCCTCTCTTTTCCTCCCTCTTCCTCCTCCTCCTCTATCTCTGGCTCCTGCTCCTTCCACCCTCCCTCCCTCCCTCCCTCGCTCCTCCTCCTCCTCATGCATGGAGAAGGCCCCGAAGTTTTCTTCAAGGCTTGCCATTGCCTTCTTCCTAGGGCTGAGCACGAGTGGCTGGCCCAAAGTCACCCAGCTGGCTTGAACCCTAAGGCAGAACTAGAAGACACCAACTCCCAATTTCTGATCCTGTCCAAGTCAATCTGAATGACTTGATCCACCACAAAGCACCCACTCAGGCAGTCCTCAACTTACAACGGTTCATATAATAACCGTGGTACATTGTGGCACTGAAAAAAAGTGACTTAGGAGCATTTTTCACACTTAACGACCATCGCGGTATCTCCGTGGTCAACGCGATCAACATTCAAAATGCGTGTCAACTGACTCGTATTTACGACGGTCACCGTGTCTCTGGGATCACGCGATCCCCCTTTTTTCGACTGTCTGACGAGCAAACTCAGTTTCGAAGCCATATTCACTTAACAACTGTGTTGCTAACGTAAGAACTGCAACAATTCCCTTAACAACAGTGGCAAGAAACGTCATAAAAGGGGGCAAAACTCACTTAGCAACAGAACTTTTGGGTTCAATTGAGGTAATAAGTCGAGGACTAGCCGTATAGGAAGATGTGAGTGTTGATGGGATACTGGTGTGTGTGTACAGCTAGTCCTTGACGTACAGCAGTTAATGACCATTCAAAATTACAATGTCCCTTTTAAAAAAGTGACTTAGACCTGTTTTTCACACTTAACGACCTTTGCGGCATCCCCGTGGTCACGCAATCAAAATTCAGGCACTTGGCAACCGGCTCACATTTACGACAGTTGCCATGTCCTGGGGTCACGTGATCCCAACCAGCAAACCAGCAAGGGGGGAGCCCGCTTCACTTAACGGCAATGTGACTAACTTACTTCGCTTCAAAAGGAAAGGGGCCAAGCTCGTTGGACCAATTAGTGGTAGAAATTTCGGGCTTTATTGAGGTTGTAAGACGAACTCCCATGCAGGAAAGCGCACACATCGATGGGATTGTGGTGTGTGTAATTTGTGTGTGTGTGTGTGTGTGTGTGTGTGTCGCTCCTGAAAACCCCTATGTTCTTTTCTCCGCCAGGCGTTGGAGATGTACAAGGACGATTGGAATAAAGTCTCCGAGCACGTTGGGAGTCGAACCCAGGACGAGTGCATCCTCCATTTTCTCAGGCTTCCCATTGAAGACCCTTACCTGGAGAATTCGGATGCCTCCCTCGGACCCTTGGCCTACCAGCCCGTCCCATTCAGCCAATCCGGCAATCCGGTGATGAGCACCGTGGCTTTCCTGGCCTCGGTGGTGGATCCTCGGGTAGCTTCGGCTGCCGCCAAAGCTGCTTTAGGTATGATTCTTCCCCCACTGTATGGACCTGGTTTGATCTTGGCTTAGAGGCAAACCAGGTTCCCTAGTTAGGAAAACTCGAGAGGAAAAAAATATTGGTCACTTGGGGTTGAACTGGGGGCGTCTCTGAGCTGGATGATTTCCTTGCAGACATTTCGCGATCCAACTAGGTAACTTCATCAGGGCTAGAAAGGAATGGAGTTGAGAAGAGGAGGAGGAGGGGAAAGAAAAAAAGGAGGGAAGGAAGGAAGGATAGACGGACAGACGGACTGTGGGGTCCTTGATGCTCTTTGAGCCTTGCTCTTTTCTTGCAGACATTTCCTGATCCAACTAGGTTACATCAATGGGGCGAGAAATGGGTTTGACAGAGTGGAGGAGGATGAGTGTTGGGGTTCTTGGTGCTCTCTGTCTTTGCTGGGTTTTTTAGCAGACGTTTCATGACCCAACTAGGGAACATCGTCAGTGCCATGAGGAAGTGGAGAAAGAGAAGAGGAAGAAGAGGAGGGGGAGGAAGAAGGAGAGGATGGAGGTGGGGTCCTAGGTGCTTTCTGGGTTTGGTGGTTTTCTTGGAGACGTTTCATGACCCAATTTATGTAACATCAGTGCTAGAAGGGGCTGTATATAAAGAAGAGAGCAAACCTCCCTCCCTTCTCGCCTTAATGATGTTCTCTAGTTGGGTCGTGAAACGTCATCAAGAAAACCACCAAACTCAAGAGAGCACCAAAAACCCCTCAGTCCTTTTCTTCCTCCTCTTCCTCCTCCTCCTAACTTCTAGTCCTGATGATGTTCCCTAATTTGGTCATGAAATGTCTACCAGAAAACAACCCAGCTCAGAGACTACCAAGAACCCCACGTACACACTCAATCCACCCCGCTGCCTTCTACACCCAATAGCCTCTTTCCGAATACTCTCCAAGGATAGCCCCACGTACAATGGGTCACAGTAGTCCAGACGCTCCATGACAGGAAAGGTTTTTTAAAGAAGAGATCGGACAGCCCATTTTCTCCAAAATGGTTAGAGGGATCTCTAGGGTTGGACTTGAAGACCTCCGAGGTTCCTTCCAAACTCCACAATTCTGTATTCCGAGTTTCCAACTTTTTTTTTTTGGTCCTGCAGAGGAATTTTCCCGCGTCCGAGAAGAAGTCCCTCTGGAGCTGGTGGAAGCCCACATCAGGAAGGTCCAAGAAGCTGCCCGGGCTTCGGGGAAAGTGGATCCCACTTATGGGCTTGAGAGTAGCTGCATCGCTGGAACAGCCCCTGACGAGCCGGAGAAAATGGGTACATTTCCTAAACGTGGATGGTTTGAGCCTTCAAGTTAACGGTCATTTGTTTAGCGACGGTTTGGAGTTGCTAAACGAAAGGTGGAAAGCTCGCAACGCCATTTCTCCCCTTCTGCAATCCGTGGGTTGCAATCCAAGTAGTCCTCAACTTAACAACCATTTGTTTAGCAACAGTTAGAAGTCACTAAAGGAAATGCAAAACCCTCATGACCCAATTTGTCCCCTACTACAATTTGGGTAGTCCTTGACGTAAGACCGTTCATTTAGTGACCGTTCAAAGTCGCTAAACAAAAATCAAAAACCTGGCGATGCAATTTCTCCCCTTCTACAGTTCGTGCTTTGCAATCCAGGTAGTCCTCGATTTATGACTGTTCATTTAGTGACCATTTGAAGTTACAATGGCCCTGAAAATAGTGACTTACGACCGTTTTTCACACTTACGATTCATTGCAACATCCCTGAGGTCACGTGATCAGATTTCAGATCCTTAGCACCTGACTCGTATTTATGACGGTCGCAGTATCCCTGGGTCATCCGATCCTCTTTTGCGACCTTCTGACCAGCAAAGTCAATGGGGAAGGCAGATCGATTGAACAGCCATGTTCAGCCAACTTAACAGCTGCAGTGATTCACTTGAGAGCTGTGGCAAGAAAGGTCGTTAAATGGGGCAGAATAACAGAGTTGGAAGGGGCCCTGGAGGTCATCTAGCCCACCCCCCTGCTCAAGCAGGAAGCCCTACCAACGTCAGTTCCTCCAAACGTCATGTTCTCCATCACGGCGCCTGGCTGATCCAACTGACACCTCATAAGACAGTGGCTTTACGACGCCCCGGGAGACCTCTTAGCCTCCAAGCCCAGATGGGCGCCCGGCAGCTGTCACACAGGTGGTGCGTGCAGGGCTCTAAGCCACTAAGCCATAACCTTGGCTGACATTTGAACAACGTCGCACAAACATTCTGTAACGCATGCGGGGTAGGAATCCTTAATTATCTGAGCGAGGGAGAACCGTTTTCATCATTTATTTCTTGGGATCTGTCTTTATTATTTGATAAATAACTCAAGTTGGCAAACATGCATTACTGCTCCTATTTTCCCCATAACAACAACCTTGTAAGGTGGTTTGGGCTGAGAGAGTGAGACTGGCCCAAAATTACCCAGCTGGCTTTCGTGCCTAAGGCAGGACTGGAACTCACCGTCTCATGGTGATTGGCCCAATGTCACTCAATTGGCTTTCCTGCCTAAAGCGGGACTAGAATTCCCGACTCCTGGTGATTGGCCCAAAGTCACCCAGCTGGCTTTCCTGTCTAAGGGAAGACTAGAATTCACCAGTCGTCCCACGATCACCCAGGCTGCTCTCACGCTTCAATCTGTACTACAACTCCCACTCTCCTGGTTACTAAGCCAGCACCTAAACCACTACACTGTCCATTGATTTATTATCCTCATCTTTTTTTCAACTCTGAGCCAATACCGATTTTTTTTAAAAAAAGGAAAATTAACTTTGACAATTCCCTATTTAACAGCTACAATCATTAAAATAGGGCAAAACCTGACAGTGCCTCGATCCGGTCAGCAGGGGTTGCGCTTCGAGAGAGGCACCCGTCATGTTGTTGGGCTTGCACCCAATTTAGCGGGGTGGCCAACCAAGTGGCGAAACGTCACCTCTTCCCTGATATAGCAAAAGGCACGGACAGATTGTCCCTCAAGAGAGAGCTGTGACAAAATAACAACAACAGCGACACCCCTCCGGTTTGCGCTTTCAAGTGGCACCAGGAAGCGTAGTTGCGGGTGCTGAACTCGGGCTCAGATTAAAAAGCTTTGAAGGTCATAAGTGTGAAAAACGGTGATAAGTCTCTTTCGATTGCCATTGTCTATTTTGAAAAACTCGTGGGTTTGGGAAGTCTTGAAAACCAGCTCCCTTCTGGCCCTGCGATTTCCTTGGGGGTCTTTGCGTGAGACCACAACCAGATTTAAGACTTTTGAGATTAGGGGGTGGGGGTGGGAAGGGGGATTGATGGCCAGATGCTGGTTGTGTCTGAACGAGACTTAAAAACAAAAGAGAGGGGAGGGGGAGAAGGAAGGAACACAGGAGCCAAGAAAGAGATGGAGAAAGAAAAAAAGAAAGAAGAGAGAGAAAGAAAGGAAAGAAAGCGAAAGAGAGAAATAGAGGGGAGGGAAAGAAGCAGAGAAGGAAGACAGATAAAAAGTGGGGAGGGAACGGTAAGAAAGGAAAGAAAAAGGAAGGAAGGAAAAAGAGAAAGGCAGAGGACAGGGAAGAAGGAAGGAAGGAAACGGAAGGAAAGGAGGAAAGAAAGGAAAGAGAAAAGGAAGGGAAGAGATTGAAAGAGAATGTCAGGAGGGAAAGGAAGGGAGAGAAGGAACAAAGAAGGAAGGAAAGAAAGAAAGGAAGGAGAGGAGGAGGAGGGATCTTTGCTGCTCTGTGAGCTAGACTGTCTTCTTGCAAACGTTTCATGACCCAACTAGGTAACCCGATCAGTGCTAGAAGAGCAAGGATTTTGCTCTCTGATTATATACAGTCCCTTCTAGCGCTGATGATGTCACCTAGGAGGGTCATGAAATGTCTGCAAGGGAACAACTGGGTCAAGAAAGGTCAGGAAGTGGGGCAAAACTCCCTTAACAACTGTCTCAGTTAGTAACCTAATTTTTGTGGTCGTAAATTGAGGACTACTGTATGCTATTTCCAATTAAGCATCTAAGGAAGAGGAACATAGACCTTTAGTCCTCGACTCACGATCACCATTGAACCCCAAATTTCTGCCGCTGAGTGGGTTGCATCTCAAGTGAGTCTTGCCCTTCCTTACCTCCATCGTTAAGTGAATTGCTGCAGTTGGGACGTCAGTCACACGGTTGTTGTCAGCAGATCATGTGACCCTGGGACGCTGCAACCATCAGTCACTTGCCAATTTTGGATCCCATGACCACGGGAATGCCACTATGGTCGTAAGTGTGACAACTGGTCCTAAGTCACTTGTTTCACAGCCATTGTAACTGCGAACCGTCACAAAACGAACCATCATAAGTCAGGGACTACCAGGAAGACAAAGGATCCCGGCACCTTTTGTGACCAGATCCCGATTTTACATCCGTATCATCATTTCTGTTCCGACTCAACCGGCTAATCGTTATTCGCATTGATTTATTTATTTATTTATTTATTTGTTTTAATTTCTATACCGCCCTTCTCCAATATAGGACTCAGGGCGGTGCACAGCCAAAGTAAAATCCAGACATAGAAAGATTAAAAAACTGATTAAAATAATTAAATAATTTGGCCATAATTAAAAACAGTTCCAATTTAAAATAGTTTAAAAGTTTGACTCAAGCCAGCCCAGCTAGTTGGAATAAATGGGTTTTCAGGGCCCGACGAAAAATCCGGAGGTCTGTTATTGTACGTAACTCTGGGGGGAGGTTGTTCCAAAGGGTGGGCACCACCACAGAGAAGGCTCTCCCCCTGGGGGTCGCCAGCCGACATTGTCTGGCGGACGGCACCCTGAGGAGGCCCACTCTGTGCGAGCGTACTGGCCGGTGGGAGGCTATTGGTGGCAGAAGGCGGTCTCGTAGATACCCCGGCCCTAAGCCATCACCGAGAGAGTTTTATATACCCAATTAATTCATTTTGAGTTTTATATATCTAATTAATTTATTTCACAATCTCGTGTGGAGGCGGTTACAATTTTACGACATTTGAATAAATGTGAACAAAACGCCTTTAATTCGCTAAATCTCTTTTTTATTTTCCTCCCTGTTTTTTTAACCTGGGGATTCTGCCTTTTGGACAGACAAGTCTGGAAAATAATTATAAATATAAATACAGATATCATTAAAATATCTGTATTTTCCCAATCGAAGTGATGACAGCAATGAAATCCCCATGGTCATAGGATTAAATTTCACATGCTCAGCTTCTGTTTCATACTTATGACCGCCATTGTATCCCAAGGTCATGCGATCCCTTTTTGTGACAAGCCAAGTCAATGGGGAAGCCAGATTCACTTAACAACTGAGTTACTAACTGAACAACTGCATTGATTTGCTAAAAACAGTGACGAGAAAGGTCGCAAAAGGGGACAAAACTCAACATCTCACTTAACGGCAGAAATTTTGGGCTCAATAGTTGTAAATTGAGGGCTACCAGCATTAAAGAAGGATTCTGTTTTCTCTTCGTCGTCGCTTTGCGTTGCCAGAGTGCCAAATCTTGTTTTCCTTCATAAAATCACACATAGTCCTCAACTTACAACAGTTCACTTAGTGACCAAAGTTACAACGGCACTAAAAAAGGGACAGGACCATTTTTCACACTTAACGACCATTGCAGCATCCCCATGGTCACATGATCCAAATTCACATTTATGATGGCTGCAGCGTCCTGAGGTCACGTGATCTGCCTTTGCAACCTTCCGATGAGCAACATCAATGGGAAATTCAGATTCATTTTAAGGACCGTCTTGCAACTTACTTCCACACTTAACGAGCGTGGAAAGAAAAGTCATAAACTCCCTTAACCAGTGTTTCGCTCCTCGACCTAAGTTTTGGACTCAATTCTGGTCGCAACGTGAGGACTAGCTCCACTGATCCACTCTGCGTCCTTGATTTATTGGCACCCGCAGCCCAGCGTCCATCCAGGGTGATCTTCTTGAGATCTTTCTGATCTTCTTGCTGTTCAGGGTCGATCTTCTGTCTTTTAGATGGAGCTCAAGAGGACAAGATGGAGACAGACACGGACAGCGCACAAACAGACAAAGTTAAGGTCTGGCACAATCAAATCCCCTTTTGTTGTTGTTCTTGTTGATTCTCCTTCCAGATTGAGTGAATTTGAATTATTAGAATTCAGTGATACTTTGAGGCTCGGGGTTGAAGTGGTCTCTGAACTGGGTGGTTTTCTTGCAGACGTTTCATGACGCAACTACAAAACATCATCAGGCTAGAAGGGGAAGAGGTTTGTAGAGAAGAGGAGGAGGAAAAGGAGGAGGAGGAGGATTGTGGGGTCCTTGGTGCTCTCTGAACTGTGTGATTTTTTGGAGATATTTCAACACCCAACTAGAGAACGTCATCAGTGCTAGAAGAGAGAGGAGTTGGGGGGGAGGGGAGGAGGAAGAGCAGGAGGATTGTGGGGTCCTTGGTGCTCACTGAGCTTGGCTGTTTTCTTGCATACATTTCATGACCCAACTAGGGAACCACATCAGTACTAAAAGGGAGGGGGGAATTAGTCTCTGTTTATATACAATTCCTTGCCTAGGCAGGGTTGGTTGGTGTGTGGTTTCCCCAACCCACCCTTGTATTACTAGTATTACTTTCTGCTCAGTTCTTTGTCTGGTGTTAATCCCTGCTTATCTGTGTTTCTCTTTCTGTAACGGTCCTTGGTGCTCTCCGAGCTTTGTTGTTTTCTTGCAGTCGTTTTATGACCCAACTTGAGAACATCATTCGTGATATAAGGGAGAGGGGTTTCTGCAGAGGAGGAGAAGGGAGGAGGTGGCAGATGAGAAAGTAGAGGAGGAGGAGGAGGAAGAAGAAGAAAAGGACTATATGGGGTCCTTGTTGCTCTCCGAACTTGGTCATTTTGTTGCAGATGTTTCATAACCCAAGTAGGGAACATCAGTGCTAGAAGGGAGTAGGCTTTGTGTAGAGGAGGAGGAGGGAAAAGAGAAAACGAGGAAGGAAAGGAAGGAGGGAAGTAGGTCCTTGGTGCTCTCTGATATTGGCTGTTTTCTTGAAACATTTCACAACCCAACTAGACAACTTCCACAGTCCCTTCCAACTCTGTCCTTCTAAAGTCCCTCTGGCCAGGTCCTAAAGTAGTCCTATCAGGATATCAGAGCTTTAAGTTATTTTTTTATTTTCCCTTCCGCTGAAACTCAGCTGCCATGTGACAACTTGTAGCCTGTGATTCTCTTAAGCCTTTTTTCCTTTCTTTCTTTTCTTTTAAAATTTGAATTTAATCATCTCTTCTTTCTCTCTTCTCAACTGTCCTAGGTTGAAAGCAAAGGAGAGAATGAAATAGACACAAACAAGTTACCAGAAGGAGACGATGAGAGAATCGCTGAAAAGGAACAAGATAGCGATGTGTCTCAAGATTCTAAGCAAGGTAGAAAAGGGGGAGGGGCGCTCTGTGTCACACACACACACAGACACACAGAGGCCATGCAGGTCTTTTCTATTGTTCCAGCGATGCTCCATAAATTTGGCTGGAGCAGACATAGTCCCCCTTCTTCCCCCCCCCCCCGTAACGCAGAATACGGCCATAAATTTCCTGCCTTATTTCACGAGCCTCTTGGCGCTGGGCAGTAAATCTTGATTTGGAAACCTTGCATGCTTCACTTACAGACGCTTTTCATCTCCCGTCATCCTATATGCTGGGTCATTAATACTCAGCTAAGGGGTCGGTGGTGGGTGGGGTCCAGGCTGAAACATTAAGAGTGGGGGAGGGGAGGTATTATTTTGTTTATGGCTAAGCCGTCGGTACAGCCTGGATCTGAAAGAACGAATAGGCAAAGCCAGGAAGATTTTGGGGTAACCTGCCCTTCACTTACAACAGTTCATTTAGTGACCGAAGTTACAACATCGCTTTAAAAAAAGGTGACTTCTGATCGTTTTTCACACTCAGTGAGCACTTTAGCATCCCCGTGGTTGCGTGATCAAAATTCAGGCAGTTGGCAACTCACTCACATTTACGATGGTTGCCATGTCAACCATCCGATGAGTAAAGTTGATGGGGAAACCATACCCGCTTAACAACCGTGCTACTAACTTAACAACTACTGTGGTTCGCTTGACAGCGCTGGCAGGAAAGGTCGTAAAATGGGGGGGGAATCTCACTTAGCGATGTCTCGCTTAGCAACAGAAAATTTGTGACTCGATTGGGGTCATGGAAAAGAAGTGAGATACAGGCAGTCCTTGACTTACGACTACAGCTGAGCCCAAAATTTCCATTGCTGAGCAAAACAGTTGTTAAATGAATTTTGCCCCCAAATTTTACGACTTTTCCTGCTACAATTGGCAAATTGAATGGCTGCAGTTCAGTTAGTAACATGGTTGTTAGTGAATCTGGCTCTCCCATTGACTGTTTTAATCAGAAGGTTGCCAAAGGGGGTCACATAACCCGGAAACACTGCAACCGTCGTAAGTACGAGCCAGTTGCCAAGTGCCCAAATTTTGATCACATGACCATGGGAACCTGCAACCGTCATCAGTATGAAAGGCGGTCCTAAGTCCCTTTTTTCAATGCCATTGTAACTTCAAATGGTCACTAAATGAACTGTTGTAACTCAAGGACTACCTGTAAAGAGAGGTTCGCTAGAGATCCACAGCAGTGGAGGCGGAACAGAGCTCTTGCTGGCCATACTGGGACGAGACTGGTTTTCTTCGGCCGAAGCTAAAATCTCAGGATGGGAAGGAAAGACCGCCGTGGGAATCGGTGGTGACCTTAAGCTAACCCAGGTTCCTTTGTTCAGACGATAAGGACGCCGATGACAACAAGGAGAACTTCGACGTCGGCAAAGAGAAGGAAGGCAGTGGCGGGAAGCGGCGTGCCGAGCACGAACTCTCCGAAGGGAACGTCGCCACAGCCGCAGCTGCCGCCCTGGCTTCAGCCGCCACCAAAGCCAAGGTTTGTCACGGAGAAGCCCTCCGCAGCTTCTGCATTTCCGCTGCTTTGTGTCGTGACGTGCCGGGATTGTACTTGTTGTGTTGTTGCTTTTTTTTTTTTTTTTTTGGTCCTCTTCCTGTTTCTTCACGCTTTCCAATGCCCCGTTTGTGCGCTTCGGCTTCAGCTGCACGAAGGGGAATGTGTGTGCGCTATTGTCGGCCGGCTGACAGAACCCCTTTGGAAAGTTTGGCAGCTGCTCCGTGCGGCCTTGACGCATTGATTTCTTTCGGCATTATTGAAAGGAGCTGAGCTTTTCTTTACCTCGCGGCTCTGCTGACGGTTTTTGTGTGTGTGTGTGTGTGTGTGTGTGTGTGTGTAGGGAGGCTAATGTATTCCAGCTCCAGTTTACTGGGAGGGGGTGGGTGGGTTATGGATCTGAAAAGAGCTCATTGTGTAACCCTTGCAAGAAAGGGAAGGAGAAACTTCCATTTTTTCCTGGGTTGAATGCATGCCGACAATTCTTCCTTTTCCTGCCACTTCTGAGCTAATGAGCAGAAGATCCTTTTGCCAAGGATACCCATGCTCCTTTCCCCTCAGGCTCTGCTCCTAGGAATAGCGCCCACCGTTGCCCTTGTCCCACAGCCTCATTTTGCACCAAAGGTCCAGGCCCTGTTCCTTTCTTTGGCACAAAAATCAAAGCAAAGATTGAAGCGAAGGACACACTCATGTAAGGTGCTTTTATTAAAGCGCCACTGAGTGTGTCCGAGCTAAATTTCCTTCGGTTATTTGCATCGTGGGAAAACTGCCTTTCCCATACAGTAGTCCTCAACTTACAACCACAAATGAGCCCCAGATTTCTCTTCCTAAGCAAGACAGTTGTTCAGTGAATTTTGTCCCATTTTACCAACCATGTTGCCCCGGTTGTTAAGTGAATCACGGCGCGTACTAGGCTAATCACACAGTTGTTACATGGTTCTTGAATTCTAGTAAGCACAGTGGTTCACTTAACAACCAGTGCAAGGAAGTTAGTAAAATGGGACAAAATTCACTTAACGATGGTTCCCCTTTGACTTTACTCGTCAGAAGGTCGCCAAAGGGAAATCACGTGACATCCGGCAGACCCTGCAGGCCTCATAAATATGAGTCAGGTGCCAAGCATTTGAATTTTGATCACCTGATCACAGAGATGCTGCAATGGTTGTAAGTGTGAAAAACATCACAAGTCGCTTTTTTTCAGGGCCATTCTAACTGCAGTCATTAAGTGAATGGTCGTAAGTCGAGGACCACCCATAATGCAGATAGGAGTAAAAATGGACAAAACGTGTCCCAGTCCCCGTTTCACTGCGTTGTGGAGACAAAACGCTGCTAAAGAGAGAGCGACGGAGGCCCTCAGGCAGCCGTTTTATGTGCGTTGCTCACAACAGGCAAACTGAGAACCCATGAAGGAAGAGTCTGGATCTTTACAACCTAAAACAGAAAGTCTTTTAACAATCCCCCTCCTATTTGCTTTCTCTGAAAATGCTGCTAATCCTCAATTTACGGCCATAATTCAGCCCCACATTTCTGTTGGTAAGCGAGACATTTTTTAAATGAGTTTTGTCCAAGGGTGAAATGTAAAATTTGTTACTACCAGTTCTGTGGGCGTGGCTTGGTGGGGGTGGGGGTGGATAATGTGAGTGGGTGGGCGTGGCCAACTTTTTTTTTTTAACTTTTCAAAGGATTTCTTCTAATGCTTTGAAAAGCCTCTGCCGATCAGGGAACTCAGCTGGGATCGTCAGAGACTTTTCAAAGCATTTCTTTTACCACCTCTTCAGCCAAGAGGCTGCAGAAAAAAATGCTTTGAAAAACCTCTGACGATCCCAGCTGAGCTGTGCGATCATCAGAGGCTTTTTTTTTTTTTACTTTTAAAAGCATTTTTTCGTCGGAAGAGGTTGTAGAAAAAATGCTTTTAAAAGTAAAAAAAAAAAAAGCCTCTGATGATTGTGCAACTCAGCTGGGCATGTGGGGAGGGGACGCGCAGGGATTTTTGCTACCAGTTCTCCGAACCACCCGCCACCATCGCTACTGGATCGGGCGATCCGGTCCGAACCGGGAGCATTTCACCCCTGGTTTTGTCCCAGTTTACAACCTTCCTTGCTACGGTTAAGTGAATCACAGCAGTTGTTAAGTTAGCAACATGATCATTAAGTAAACCTGGCTCTTCCCCCATTGTCAGAAGAATCGTAAAAGGGGATCATGTGACCACGGGACACTGCAACGGTCATAAATACAAGACAGGTTGCCAAGTGTCTGAATTCTGATCATCTGACCATGGGGATGCTTTTTTCAATGCTGTTCTAACTTTGAACAGTCGCTAAATGAGCCGTTGTAAGTGGAGAGTTTCCTATGCTAATTCCTCTTGCACACTTCGCTTTTATATCTGAGATCCAAGCCGATCCTGGTTTCGTCCAATAAACCCCCATAAACCCATCACTCCAGCTCTATCCTTCCTAATCTTACCCTGGTTGGGAAAACCATCCCGCCCAGTCTTCTCCAGACACCTCACCTTCCAAAATCCCGTTTTCTGAATCATTCGAATAAATGAAATTATTTCCCCGTTGGAAATCTTTGTGGTCGCAAACATCATCTTTAAAGCTGCTAATGGAGTTTTGAGATTTAGTTATTAAGCCGCTTTGAGATGATTACTTCATCTTAGTGACAAGGAACGGCATAACTATGCCTTCATTTACCTTGGGGAAAAAAAATCTCAGCCTTAAATGGTTGCCAGGCAGATCCCGCAGCTGTGCTGTTGATCACCTCAAAATTCAGGCACCATACGGTAACCTCCACAAGGTTATCTCCATCTCATTGAAAGCAAATTCCGCTAGAATTGCAAATTCCGCTAGAATTGCATCTCCCGACACAGATGCTTATCCGATAATGCAAAACAAAAAAATAAATAACTGTTTTAAATAACTGGAGATAAAATACCTACCCAGAGTTACAAAAACCCCACATTGGTAGTTTGGCCTCTGGGTAAACTGGGTTCTGTTCTTCCTTAGCATCTGGCTGCCGTCGAGGAACGGAAGATCAAATCTCTGGTGGCTCTCCTGGTGGAAACACAGATGAAGAAACTGGAGATCAAACTTCGTCATTTTGAAGAGCTGGAAACCATCATGGATCGAGAGAAAGAAGCAGTAAGATTAAAACCCGGTTCCGTTCACTTGTATCTTGGAGCTTGTTGAGTGCCAGCTCAAAGTCTCTCTAGATTTACTTTCTCTACTGTTGATTCTTTTATATCTAGCCTTATCCTTTTTATAAATAACTGGGTGGTAAACGTCCCCGATATACAGGGACACCTCAGTTTACTTCCACAATGCAGCCTCAAATTTGTGTTGCTAAATGAGACAGTGGTCTAGTGAGGTCTAGCCCATTTCAAGACCGTTCTTGCTGCAAGTTGTTAGTAATATGGTTGTATAGTGAATCTGGCTTCCCTTCAGAAGGTCGCAAAATCGCTTGACCCTGAGACATCATAAATACGAGCCAATTGCCAATCGTCTGAATTTTACTCACGAGATTGTTGAGATTTTGCAACGAACATTGTGCGAGAAACAACTGGTGCTGTGGCCTAGAGGTGGACCTCTCGCCTCACAATCAGGAGGCTGTGAGTTCAATCCTAGGTAGAGGCAGATATTTTCTCTCTGAGCACGATAAGAATGTATCTGCTGAATATAACTCCGCATTGGCGACAAAAAGGGCATCCGGCCAGTAAACCCTCTGCTCCATTCAGTTGTCCAGACTCTACCCCACAAGGGATTATGGGGTCGTTAAAAGAATATGTGTGAGAAATGGTCCTAGGTCACTTTTTTCAGTGCCGTCGTAACTTTGAACAGTCACTAAATGAATGTTTATAAGCCAAAGGCTGCTGATCCTTCCCCCTCCTCCTATTTCTCCCCCTAATTTCAAATTTTTTTTATTTTATTGACTTCAACGCACACTGATGGCTGTGATCTTATTTATTTGTTCATTTGTTGGTTTATTTTACCTCACATTCATGGTTGTGAGTTTGATCCCCAAAATAATGAACCCTACAGAAAAAAAGATTCGACTTCTAGCCCCAAATTGCCCCCAGGGCACCATTTCTAAGATGGCCGCTGACTTTGTCACGCCCACTGATTTAACACATCCGTTGTAGTGGTTCTGTCATTAAAAAGTTGCTACTGCTTCTTCGGGCTTCTCAGCAATTGGCTTTTGCACGTGTCTGCCCCTTCTCTGCAACAGCAGCATTGTTGGCAGCGGTCCCCTTAGCCACCCCTCCCCAAAATAGGGTACGTCGAGAGAGGCTCCCCCAGGGCTAAACCCAATCTGCCAAGGCAGGCAGGTGGTATTTTATTGCGTGACTTGCCTGTGTGCCGGGCAGAAAAACGGAGACCTATGTTCCACCCCTAAAATGGTTGGGGGTGGGAACGCTGGTCCCCTTCCAGAGAAATTGGGAAGACCCTCCTCCAAATGGTGGGCGCTATCCAGCTGGCAGAGACCAGAATGAGGTGCACACACGCAGGTCCAATTAAAGTGATTGATTGCCCAAAAGTCTTTACACAGGAATCTTTCAACTAAAGTGATTGATTGCTAAAAAGCCTACCCAGTAGGGAATCTTCTCCGCTAAAAATAGCTAACCTGCTACTGGTGTTTGCCCGAAAATAAGACCTGGTCTTATAATTATTATTTTTTTGCCAACAAAAAAAGGCACCAGGTCTTATTTTCTGGGGGGTGTCTTCCGCTGACTCACCTTGTGGCGGCACCACCAACAGCCCCACCCAGCACTGCCGGCCCACTTCTCCTGCCACCGCTCATGCGCGTCACACCCCCCCCGCCCTCCCAGCCTCCGTTTCACTGTCAGAAGCCTTCAGGAAAATCCTCTGCAGCTGAGAAACGGGCTCCGGATTGACGTGCACGGCACCCCCCCCCCCCCCCCCCCCAGCCTCGTTTCGTCATCACAGGCCTTTCGGAAAGCCCTCTGCAGCCATCAACAGAGCTCCGAGACCTTTCCAGAAGGCCTCTGACGGTGAAATGAGGCCAGGTGACACCTTGCACGGCAATCCAGAGCTTGTTTCTCAGCTGCAGAGACCTTTCCTGAAGACCTCCAACAGTGAAACGGGCCGAAGGTAACACGCACAAGCGGTGGCAAGCTGCCGCAGAAGTGGGCCAGCAAGGCAGATTTCAGGATGTGTGAGGCCTGATAAGTAGCACAACCCCATCCCCACCCTAGCTTCATTTTTATCTGTGCAGCTCACCCCACCCCCTGCACCCCAGAGTACGCGGGGTCTTAATTAAGGTTTATATTGGGTGCACGTGTAAAAATCAAGCTAGAACTTTTGGGGTAGGTTGTATTTTTGGGGAAATGCAGTAGTAGAAATGAAGATATGAGTCAACAGAATTCAAGGGAGGCTGAACTTAACGTAGTTTGCTTGTGACTACGGAGGAATTCTAGGCCGCTGCCTCTTTTCACACCACCTCCAAATTCTGCCAAAACCTGCTACAGATGCCGATGTTCCTCCCATTCATGTGCTTCTTCTTTTCCCAGTTGGGGCCAGCAAAGGAATCTGTCCCAAGGCCATGTCACGGACCCTCCCCATAGCCCCTTCCTCGGGGCACCCCGGAGTCAATTCGTGCAGGCCCTCCGGGCACCCAGCGATCAATATCCCAAGTCCGTCTGGATACCCCATGGTGGGAAAATTGAGTTCTTCTAGGCAGCCCTCGGTAAATCCGTGGAGTCTCACTGGGCACCCCACCATCAATCCCTTTGGGTTCCCCTTGGCCAATCCATGGAATCCCTCTGGCCACCCCACGGTCGATCCGTGGAGTCTGGCACCGCATGGGCAATCCGTGAAGTGCCTCCGGTCAGCCCACACTCAATTCAATCAGCCTTCTCCTCTTGGGCATCTGACCTGCCATAATAACTCAGGACTCCCCCATCCCCCCCACCAAGTTTACTTATTGCCCCTTTCCAGACCCCTCCTTGGAAAGTTCAATCATTGTTCTCTTCCTGATCCTTGATCCCGTTTTCCCTGAAGGCAAACCCCATAAAACAGGGACGTTCCCCCTCCCCGCATCGGGGCACGTGAACCCCAGCACGTCCTCTGCTCTTTATCTGCCAGGTTTTCCTGATTTCCACCCCCCCTCTTCCCCGGAATAGCTTTTGTCTGGCAGCCATGTTTCTCCCCCACCCATCTCCCCCTCCTGCTCTCTGCTGATTGGCAGATAAGGAAAGGACGGTTGCTAGGGGCGAAGGCAGCTTCTCCATTGATTCCCTTTCTCCCCCCCCCCCCTTCCAAGAAAATTACTCTCTTGCAGCTGTTCTCGCCCCACAGCATAGGCATGCATGGATTCCCAGCTTTCCGAAAGGGGTGGGGACCCTCAATTTTCCTTGCAAAACAAACCTTTCCCGTTGCAAAAAAGGTTGGTTTTTATTCTTCTTGGCCGTTCAAATCGACCTCAAATTGGCCTTTTTTCTCTCCCCTCAATTTTAAACATAATAGATTCGATGTAACACTTTTAGCCCAGAGAGATCTAAGTCAGCGTTGTGTAAAATCTCACAAAAGAGGTGTCAGGCTGCATTACTGCAGAGCCAACAGCCACCGTGGGTGAGTTGCTTTTAATTTCCCCGTGTTTTTTCGCGGCACCGCGCATTGTGAATACTTCGCATGGCTCGTTCACGCGTGTGCGCAAACATCACACCCAGGATAGGAGGTGTGAACAGGATTCCCTCAGCCACCATCCATCCAAATTGGAAGTTGACAGGTGTAGAAATTCCATTGGTCGTCGTTTCAGAGACGGCCGATTCGGTCATTTTTTTTTTTTTAACCGAGGCGTGACCAGAATAATTTATGAACCTGTTGGAAATCTGGATTTTTTTAAAAAACAATTTTCTTCCCTCCCTCCCTGCTTCCATTAAGATTAAGAGAGAAAGTTGGCAGGATCCCAAGGAATCATTGATGCCTTTGCACTTCTCTTCGGTGGGTCCCTAACTCCGGTGCCTTTGCTAGGCGTAAACATTAATTACGTGGGTTTTTTTTTTTTTTAAAGTGTTCATCACCATCGGCCTGAAAACCAGGAAGTGGACAAGCTGTGCACAGTTGCTTTCTTGGTGTGATGTAAAAGGTGTCGGTTTTGTGGCTCAATTTGGTCTAGTGTTAGTTTAGAAACCAGGAGGCGGTGAATTCTAGTCCTGCCTTAGGCATGAAAGCCATCTGAGTGACTTTGGGCCAATCACCAGGAGACGGTGTGATCTAGTCCTGCCTTAAGTATCAAAGCCAGCTGGGTGTCTTTGGGCCAACCACCAGAAGATGGTGAGTTCTAATCCTGCGTTAGGGCATGAAAGCCAGTTGGCTGACCTTGGGCCAGACCTTCTCTCTCAGCCCACCTCACAGAGTTGTTGTTGGAGAGAAAACAGGAGGAAGAAGGAGTGTTATTTATGTCCATCACTTTGAATTTTTACAAAATAATGAAAAAAAAAGCTGATCAGCAGAGGAAGCCTGATTCACTTAATGACTTTGTTACGGATTGAACAACTGCGGTGATTCACTTAACAGCTGTGACCAGAAAGGTTGTAAAATGGGGCAAAAGCTCAGTGCACCAGTCTCTTGCTTTATGATGGAAACGTTGGGCTCAATTCTGGTCGTAAGTCGAGGACTACCTGTAATCAAAATTCGGACGCTTGGCGACTGAATCGTATTTATGACGGTCGTACTATCCCAGAGTCATGTGATCCCCTTTTGCGACCTGACCAACAAACTCAATGGGCAATCTGGATTCACTTAACAACAGTGTCCCTTGCTTAGCCGTGCAAGGGATTCACTTAACAACGGTGGCCCAATATGTCGTCAAATAGGGCCACTTTAACACCTTTACTTCACTTTTAACAACTGTCTCACTTAGCAACGGTAACCTTGGGCTCGATTGCGTCGTAAGATGAAGGCTAACCAGTCATCAAAATTTGGACACTTGGCAACTGACACGTATTTATGACGGTCGCATTGTCCTGGGATCACATGATTCCCAGGTCAATGGGGAAGCCAGATTCACTCAACAACCATGTTCCTCACTTAACAACAGCGATTCACTTAACAACAGCTCCCAGAAAAATTCATCAAATGGGGCAAAATTCACCTTTTAACAACTTGTCTCACTCAGCGATGGAAATGTTGGGCTCGATTGTGGACGTCAGGTGACAAATACCTATATACCAACACATAATTTATGGCCGTGAATTTGAAGCAATGGCCTGGGGAGGTTTATGAACTGGGGGAAAACATGCTGTAGTTACTTTTATAATGGGCTTTGATCCACCAAATTGGTTTATGATGCCGATCGGTATATAATTTTCTTTCCCCTTCTCAATTTCTTTTTTTCTTAGCTGGAGCAGCAAAGACAGCAGCTGCTCACCGAGCGTCAAAACTTCCACATGGAGCAGCTGAAATACGCCGAACTCCGAGCCCGGCAACAATTAGAACAGCAGCAGCAACAACAGAGCCAGAACGCACAACAATCGCACCAGCACGCCAGTGGTCCGGGCATGAATCCTCTGGGGACAACCTTGTCATCTCACCAGCAGCCTCCCCCTTATCCCATGATGCATCACCAGATGCCCCCGCCTCACCCTCCTCAACCAGGTTAGTGACGTCGGTCAGTGTTGACTGTTGAAGCTCGGGTTTCAGAAAGGAGAGAGAGAGAGAGTCATTCTGAGCTGACATAAATTCTGACAAGATAAAGAAGCCAAGATTATTAAGTGCTGGAGGCATAACCTGTAAATAACAGGTAGTCCTAGCCTTTCGACCAACATTGGTGGCTAAGTGAGGCAGTGGTTGAATATTCACACCTGGTTTGGTACCCTTCATTCTCGTGGTGTTAAGCGAATTGCTATAGTTGTGTGGTGCATCATGTGAATTTAGATCACGTGACCGGGGAATGAAGCAATGGTTATAAGTACAAGGATGGTTAGGTCCTTGATGCTCTCTGAGCTTGATAATTTTCTTCTGGACATTTCACAACCCAGCTAGGTAACATCATCAATACTAAAAGAAAGGGGGATTAGTCTCTGTTTATGTACAATTGCTTGTCCGGGCAATGTCATTGGGACTGTGTGTGTGTGTGTTTTTTCCCCTTGGTAGTTCCTTGATTAGAAGAGGATTGTTTTCTCCTTGATTGTTTGTCTAGGGTTAATCCTTGCTTCTCTCAGTATTGGTAACTGGAGGGGATGTTTTAGCCTTTTTGTTTCCTTTTTGAATTGTATGTAAATATGGCTTTTCTCTATGTATCTATAATGGGAGAAGAATCAACCCTGGTAGAATCATTTCCCCTTTACATTAATACTCCTTTTGGGAGGGGGTCCTGGGTGCCCTCTGAGCTGGGTGGTTTTCTTGCAGATGTTTCATGACCCAACTGGGTAACATCATCAGTGCGTAACAACCCACTGTGTTGTGTTCAGAGCGCAACAGGAACGGTGGACTGCAATTGGTGTTTGGGAAGCCAAACCTGCCGACCTTCCTCCTCTTCCTCTTCCTCCACATTTTGTTAGAGCCAGGGCTTTCAGCTCCTGGTGGGACCTCCCTAAAAGTTTTGCTCCAAAAGCTTCTTGAAACCTTCTTTTTAACACACCCGGATGTGCAAAAATGGCCTTTTCAAACTCAGAAAACAAGAACGGTAAAAATCCCTCTGTGGTGGAAACAGGTTTCAACCCAGGGCAGGATTAGCGCCGGGGGATTTTCCAGTTTGGAGAGGACATTCCGGAGTGAAGGTCTCCAACCTTTGGAATCTGGAAAGAAGGCACTGCGACTATTTGGATATTGGAAGATGAGGCTTCTCTACCTGTTGGATTGTGTTCAGAAATAGAGGGACGGAGGGGAGGGAGGGAGGGAGGGAGGGAGGGAGGGAGGAAGGAGATATGTAGGGAAAAATGAATGGAAGGAAAAATGAATGGCAGCAACTGTATGAAGGATGGAAGGAAGCAAGAAAGGAAGGAGATATGGGAGAGGATGAGTGGAAGGAAAAAAGAAAAAAGATTGGAGATATATGAGGGATGGAAGTATGGTGGATGTATGGAAGGAGATAGAGGGGAATAGAGGAAAGGAAGGAAGGATGTAGGTATGACGGATGGATGGATCAGTGGGTGGATGGAAGAAAGGAGGTATATGAAGGAAGGAAGGAGGTAAAATGAATGGAAGGAGATAGAGAAAGAGGAAGGAAGGAAGGAGATATAAGGGGAGGGAAGGAGGAAGGAAGGTGCCAACCCCAAAGACATCTCCACTAACCGCCTCCTGTCTAATGAACCATGCCTTTCTCTCATTCCCCCCCCCCAAACAGCTGCCATTTGTGCTCGGCTTGCATTTGTGCGTCTGCCTGCCTGCGTGCATGTGTGTTTTTCTTTCAGCCTCCCTTCCTGTATGTAGGTCATGCTTCCCTGTTTATTCTGCTCCAGCCATTCCGCCTTCCCCCCCCCCCCCCCATCCACCCATCCTCTCCTCTTTCTCCTCCACCAAACATCCTTCTCTCTCTCTCTCTCTCTCTCTCTCTGTTTTTTCCCTTCTTTCCTCATTCTCTCCCCCCCCCCCCCCCCCCCCGCATCTCGCTTGCCTTTAACATCTCAGCTACTGCAAGGAAATCCTGGTTAGCAGGAAGCCATTCCCCCCACCCCTTAGTAATGGAGAGTTTTTGCACGTAGATGTTTGCAACGAAACAAAAATCTGGGGTTTTTTTCTCTGCTTTTATTTCCCCCAGAGATACACACACACAAACACAAAAGACAGAAAAAGGCTTTTAAAAAGCACTTTAACGTTGTGTGCCGTTTCTTGCAAAAGTAGAGCAACCGGGGGAAAAAAATAAGATTTTTTTTCCTCCTCACCGATGGCTTAAAAGGCAGCTTAAATATAGGCAGTCCTCGTCTTAACGTCCACAGTGGAGCAGCCACATTTCTGCTGCTAAGGAAGACATTTCTTCAAGGAGTTTCTTGCCCCCTTCATTAACTGAACCCCTGCAGCTGTTAAGTCGGTAACACGGTTGTGAAGCCAATCTGGCTCCCCTGTTCCGTTTGTCAGAAGGTTGCAAAAAGGGGATCACACAACACAACACACACACCCCGGGACACTGCAACCGTCATAAATACGAGTCAGTTGCCAAGCTTCTGAATGTTCTTCATGTGACCGACAGTTCTAAGGTTGAAAACTGGTCCCAAGTGCTATTTTAATTTCGAACGGTCACTAAATGAACCATTGTAAGTCGACTATCTGGGGGGGCAGGGTTTTTCTTAGCCTCCGCAACTTGGAGATGGGTGGACTTTAACTCCCAGAATCCCCCATCCAGCACGCTTTAAGAGGGGAGGACTCCAACTCCCAGAATTCTCTAGCTGTCATGTTGAGAAACACTGATCTTCCCCTCTCTCCCTCCCTTTCCGTTTTGCACTCTCCCTCCTCTCCCCCTCCCTGTCCCTCCTTTCTCTTCTCTCTCCCTCTCTTCTCTTCCCTATTTCTTTGTCTCTCTCCCATCTCACCCTCCTTTCTCCTCTTTCTCTTCCCCTCCATCTCTCCTCTCCCTCTATCTCCTCACCCCTTTCTCTTTCTCTCTGTTCCTCCCTCTCTCCACTCCAGTCCATTCATCCATGGATGACCGGACAGGGGGACGGACATAGAGATGTACGGAGACACCAAAGGATTGGGAATGGAGAGATGGATGGAAAGGGAGGGAGGGGGAGAGAGAGAGATGGAAGGGTGGGGAATGGATGGATGGAGAGATGGATGAAAAGGTGGGGGAATATGGAAAGATGGATGGATAGACGGATGAATGGCACTTTGCCTTGAGCACTGGGGTATACAAATGTTCTACAGAACATTGCGATGATAGACTAAGAATGGGGCAGAGATGTTTAAAATGAAAGAAAGCTTTAGAACTTACTAAGTGCTTACTAAGTGGTGCAGCCACTGCTGAACTTGTACATATCAGCTCTGAGATTAATTTGCTGGGTTTCGTGGTCTCTTCCACCCCCAAAGGACAAGGATCCCAGGATCTGGGATACCTTGTAGACCCCATCCCTGTCAGCCTGGGATCGAGGAATGTCCATCACCTTGGAATTTTTGCTGATGCATCTCCCAGACACCAGCCAACGTTTATGACTTTATGTCCGTTTTTTTTAATGAGGAAAATAAATAGTGCTAATAGGATACTAATGGAATACTAATAAAACTGTTCCACTAACAGGTTTTTAGTGAGTGTTTGAACCAGCACTCAGTAACTCAGTTTGTTTTGTTCCGTGTACCTCATCTACTTAACTTGGATTATCTCAGGAGGATTTAACGGATTTGTACTACGCTTCCTTGGCTGGAGGAGTCATGTGACATGAGCACCACCCAAAAGAGCTTCTTCTTGTAAGGGTTTGACCAAGCCAGACCTGAACACGAGCTGCAGGCCTTCTTTTCTTCTACTAGACATAGAAGCCATGGGCCATACATCTGACTTGAGATGTTCCTCAAGATGATGGATCATAACTTCCATGAATCCTGGATGGTTGGAAGCTGAAGGACCTGTTCCTTCGGTCCTGACTTGCTCACAGAATCATGGTGTTGGAAGGGACCGTGGAGATCTTCTCATGATTCCTAGAGAATATGGTCAGAAACTTAGAGGACCTGGTCCTGTCTTGCTTACAGAATCATGGCATAGAGAAGAACCGTGGAGATCTTCTCAAGATTTCAGGAGAACATGGTCAGAAGCTTGGAGGACTTGACCCTGCGGTCCTGACTGGCTCACAGAATATACTTCTGTGTAAGAGTTGGAAGGGATCAGAAAGATGGTCTCCTGGTTCCTGGAGAGCATGGTCAGAAGTTCGAAGGACCTGGTCCTTCCGTCCCGACTTGTTCACAGAATCATAGAGTTCGCTGGAATAGACCTGGACCATCATGCTTGGGTGGCCCTTAAGTGTGAAATATTTTGTGTTATTTGGGAGGTTCCATTTTGTGTCCCTGTCTCATCTGGTGGGGGCCAAGAGGGTGATGGGATGGAGAAAGGAGGAGGAGGAAAAAATGGATGAAAAGGATCAGAAGATGGATGGATGGATGGGGAGGACGAGGGGGAGGAAATGGATGAAGACTAGAAAATAGATGGATAGATGGATGGATGGAGGAGGAGGAGGAAGAAATGAATGAAGAGGACGAGAAGATGGATAGTGGGTGGATGGACGGATGAATGGAGACATAAACAGAGAGATGTTCCAGAGGTTCAAGGATGGCCTCCAAGGGCCTTCACTGTTCACCTTCACTGTTATCTTCCTCCCCTACAGGTCCAATCCTCGGACAGGGCTCCATGATGCCCGGACAGCCCCTACCAGGCCGTATCATGCCAACTGGAACCACCAACGCCCCGTCGGCCACCAGCACCAACATCCCTCCATCTGGGACAGGAAACATCATCGGGCCCCGGGGACAACTGTCTTCTCCAAACGGCTTGTGTAAGTCTTCCGGTTGGCCCCCGTCTCACTTTTGGCAGGTTTCCTTCCTCCCAGACTTTCAGAGGCCTCCTTTCATTTTATTTATTAAATTTACAGCTGGTCCTCGACTTACGACCACAACTTAGCTCGACATTTTTGTTGCTAAGGAAGACCTTTGTTCAGTGCATTTCGCCCCGTGTGATAACTCTTCTTGCTGCGTTTGTGAAGTGAATCATTATGGTTTGGCTTCCCCATTGACTTTGCCAGTCAGAGGGTCGCAAAAAAGGGGATCGTGTGACCCCAGGACACTGCAACCATTATCAATATGAGTCATTTATCTCGCTTAGCAACAGAAACGTTGGGCTTGGTTATGGGTCGTAAATCAAAGATTACCCGTAACATTCCGGACAAACGGTTGTCTAATTTTTTCAGCCCTGTTGCTCTCCATATCCTTCCGATAATAGCCCTTGGCTTTGAATCTGAAGCCAGCCTCTTAAAAATCTTCCATCCAGTGGCAGGAAGTTCCCCTGGCTTCCTCACATGCCATTCCCCAACCGCCAACTCCATTTTGATGGAATTCAGCAAATAATTTTTCTAAATAAATAATAAGTTCCACTTCCTTGCGCATTATCAACCGTCCCATGGCCATTGTCCATCCTTCCCAAATGAACCTGATCCATCCATCTCTGGTTGGAGGCCTTCAATGATTGGTCCTCCTAAAACTGGCTCCCCATTTTTAGGGCCAACCTTCATGTTGACAATGTTCAGAGGTGGCTTCCAACCCATCTCCTACCGAATGTAAGTGCAGAATTTAAGCCGTGCCAGATGTCGCATCTCTCGAGCTTCTGAAGAACCCAACTTGAAGATCAGAGCTCTCTTTCCAGATGACCACCTTAATTCTCTCTTTGGTGTCTCTTCTCAGATCCTCAGCCGCCTCCTCCTCCTCCTGCAGCCGACGGGGCAACACCGCCTCCCGCAGGACCCATCCCCGCCTCCACAGCTCCCTGAATACGTCCTCAACCAGGACCTTCTCAAACTCTGGAAGATGCAGCCAACACCATTGTTCCTCCATGTTCTGCTCCTTCTCCTCCCAGCTTGTCTTCCCACCCCAATGCGTCATCCGACTCACAACGCCCATAGTTTCAGGATGGGGGTGGCAGTAACCCTTTGGGTGGTGCTTCTGACCCAGAGCTGGTTCATCTTGGTTCTTCAGTCTCCTGGCCATCAAGGGCATCATCAAAAGAATTGGCAGGGATCTGCTGAGATTGGGGGGGGCTGAGCCAGTGGGTCAGGCCAAGAGCCAAGATGGACCAGCTCAGTTCCGTGAACCAGAGGGGAGGAAGGAAGGGTTCCCCATAGCTTAGAGTTCAAGGTGACAATTCTTCTGGGAGATGTCTCCATCTCTTCCTCCTGGACGAAGTTCTCCAGAACATCGTTCTTCCTCCTTCACACCTTCTTGAACCTGGTGGGGGGACACACTCTATTCTTCACTCCCCACAATGTCAGTGTAGTAGCCCAAGGAGACCTCCCTTCCCCTTCCAGCCCCTTCCCCACCTTTCTGTGGCTCCTCCCCGTGCAGCCCACCCACCCAACTGCTACCATTGTCCTCCACCGTCATCATTTCTCAAAACTACCTCTTAGAAAACAGCTGCACTGGTGGGCAAGCCAGCAAGCTGGGGCCCTATTTGGGGTCCTGAAAGCCCCCTCCCATTTTTCATAGAAACACCCCCAACCCGTACAGTACCCCAAAGCCCCTGCTTACCTTTGCCTGCCACTCTTCGACCCACCCTTTAGAAATAGGGCTACTGGCTTTGGATCAGGCCTGGACACTCACAGCCGCACCTGATTTCCTTCCAGCCTTACAGGTGCCTCGCCAGAGAAAGCGGGGGACTGTCCGGGATGTCGAGGCCGCCCATGGCCCCATAAACACACATCACCCCTTTCGACACCCCAAATTTCAAGAAGTGTTTTTGAACCAAGCTTGTCCTGCAAAACGGTGCATCGTTTCTAACTACATTTCGGGGCCTGGGGGAGGCGTACAGGCCCCCCAAATCTGCTTCACCGCAATCCCCACCCCCACCCCAGATGTGAAGAATACAACAGTTGTGTAGGGTAACAATTGCAGGTCTCCCACCTCTTATTTGGGGAAGATTTTGTCCCCTTCTCAATATGCACCCAGAAAAGAGGTCCCTTTCTATTCCCATCCCCCGCACAGCCCTCCCACCACCCCTCCTTCCCTCGGGAGCACCATGGGATTTGTGATTCTCAACATAGGTCCTTTTTGATGGAGTCCTTTTTTTAGCAAGATCTCCTTTGGATTGTAAAAGATTTGCAAAATGGAGAATTTTTCTCTCTTTCTCTCTTTCTTTTTTTTAAACTCGATTAGTGACCGGATCCTGTCGCTTAAGTATGTGTGACAAATTATTAACACGACGGTGTTTCGGTACGCATGAGAAAGCGGAGATGTTTGGGGGGGGGGGGTTTGGCTCCAATTTGGGGACGGGGACATCAGTTCTTGCAGCATAAATTTCTCGATTTTTGTGACACTGAAAATAAAAACATGGGGTTTTTTTTAAACAACTCGGCGTGTCATTGGCGTTTTTGTTGATTAGACAAGGTATTCCTCAACTTAGTGACCACAACGGATGGCTAAGCGAGATATTTGTTAACTGAATTTTGCTCCATTTTATGACTTTTCTCACCACAGTTGTTAAGTGAATCACTGCAGTTATGTTGCAAAACCTGGTCATTAAGTGAATCTGGCTTCCTGCTTGTCAGACAGTCACAAAAAGGGAATCACGTGACCCCGGGACACTACAATTATGATAAACAAGAGCTGTTGCCAAACCTCTAAATGTCAATCAGGTGACCACAGGGATTCTGGGACAGTCGTAAGTGTGAAAAAACGCCATTGTAACGTCGAACGGTCACTAAACGAAGTGCTGTAAGTTGAGGACTACCTCTAATGATCTTATTGGCCTCTTTGCTCAATGTCCCTTGATGGTCTGATAACCACATCCAAAGATCTGCCCAAAATCAGAGAAACACACAAAAACACACAATCCTTGCCCGACCTGTTGCTTGCCAAGCAGAGTCTCTGTGATGGACAAAGAAACGAGGAATTCCCTTGTCAGAAAGGAAACTGAGTTTATTCTTACTTATTAATTGGATGGATTTATAGAGCTGTCCAACTCACAAACAGAAATTGTGTACGACATTAAAATCCACCTTTTAAGGTACGATTTCCTGTTTTGCCATTTAAAGAACGCCCACAAAATTCCAGTTTTAACACATGCGCACACACAATTTTCTATTTTTGCATTAAAACATACAGCAAAAAATCCTCAGTTTAACTCACGCAAATTCCTCTTTTTACACATTAAAAACCCCACCAAAAATAATAACACAAAACTTTTACATTTAAAAAACCCACAAAATTCCATTTGCATGAAAAACCCAAACAATTTTCTTTTTTCTCATTTAAAAAAAATGAGTTTAATTTATTTTATTTATTTTTATTTATTTAATTGGACTTACATGCCGTTCTATCTCCACAGGACTCAGGGTGGCTCACAACAATAAATAAAAACAATCGGACCACTAAAAACAAAGTCCATAATAAATTGGCAAAAAATCCAATAAAACCCCATTAAATTCTATTAAAAACCCCATCAATCTAGGGCAGCTAGGTAAAATAGCCACGTTTTCAGCCCACGGCGGAAGGAGCGAAGATCGGGGGCCATCCGGAGCTCCAGAGGGAGTTGATTCCAAAGGGTGGGTGCGCCTACAGAGAAGGCCCGCTCCCTGGGGGTCGCCAGCCGACATTGTCTGGCCGACGGCACCCTGAGTAGGCCCTCCCTGTGAGAACGCATCAGGCAATGGGAAGCTGTCGCTGGCCATAGATGGTCCGCCAAATATCCTGGGCCTAAGCCATGTAGGGCTTTATAGGTGATCACCAGCACCTTGAATCTCACCCGGAGGGCAACCCACAACCAATGCAGGTTGCACAGGAGAGGTGTAACATGGGAGTGTCGGGACACTCCCATCACTACCCGCGCGGCCGCATTCTGCACCAGCTGAAGCCTCCGAGTGGTCTTCAAGGGCAGCCCCATGTAGAGAGCATTGCAGTAGTCAATACGGGAGGTGACGAGTGCATGAGTGACCGTGGGTAGAGCATCTCGGTCCAAATAAGGGCACAACTGGCGTACCAGACGAACCTGAGCAAATGCCCCCCTGGTCACAGTCATAACATGATCTTCCAAATTTAACTGTGAATCCAGGAGAACGCCCAGGTTACGCACCCTATCTACAGAGTGTAACACTTCGCCCCCTATAGCCAGAGATGGAATATCTTGTTCAAGCCAAGATGCCGGTACCCACAGCCACTCGGTCTTGGTAGTGTTGAGCCGCAGCCTGTTTCTCCCCATCCAGGTCCGTACCGCTTCCAGGCACCGGGACATCACGTCGAGGGCATCACTGGGCTGATTCGGGTGGATATAAAAAGTTGGGTATCATCAGCATACTGATGATACCTCACCCCGAAACCACAGATGATCTCCCCCCAGCGGCTTCATATAGATGTTGAACAGAAGAGAAGAGAGCACCGACCCCTGGGGCACCCCACAAGTGAGGGGCCTCAAGGTCGATCTCTGCCCCCCCGTCCAACACCGCCTGTGAGCGCCCGAGAGGTAGGAGGAGAACCACCATAGAACACTGCCCCCCACCCACAACCCCTTGAGGCGTCGCAGCAGGATACCATGGTTGATGGTATCGAAGGCCACCAAGAGATCTAATAGGACCAAGACAGAGGAATATCCCTTGTCCTGGGCCCTCCAGAGATCATCCACCAGCGCAACCAAGGCCGTCTCCGTGCTGCATCCGGGCCTGAAACCCGACTGGTATGGATCAAGGTATTCTATTTCCTCCAGGGCCAACGGGAACTGCCGTGCCACCACGATCTCAACAACCTTTGCAATAAAGCGAAGGTTGGAGACAGGACGACAGTTGTTCAAAATGGCTGAATCCAGGGCAGGTTTCTTGAGGAGGGGCCTCACCACTGTCTCCTTCAAGGCGGCGGGGAAGCTACCCTCACCCAAGGATGCAATAATCACTGCTCAGATCCAGTCACGTGTAACCTCCCGGGCTGCATAAACAAGCCAGGAGGGACACGGGTCTAGCAAACATGTGGTAGCACTCAGCTTCCCCATGATCCTGTCCACTTCCTCAGGGGTCACAGAATTGAACTCCTCCCAAATGACAAGACCCGTTGTCTCCCCCCGTCCGACTCTGCCCAGTCAGAGTCCAGACCGTCCCGAATCTGAGCGAACTTGTCCAGCAGATGCTGAGTATACTCCTCGGCCTGCCCCCACAAAGGGTCATCCCCCGCTCCCCGATTCAGAAGGGAGCGTGACACCCTAAACAGGGCGGCCAGGCGATTATCTGTGGATGCGACGAGGGCAGAGAAGTTAAGAGCACTTCACCGCCTCCATCTCCACTAGATAAGACCTTGTAAAGGATCTTAACTGAACGCGATCAGATTTGAACGACTGGATCTCCAACAGCTCTCTAGGCCTCTCCTCTGTTGCTTCATCTCCCGGAGCTCCTCAGTGAACTAAGGGGCCAACCAGGATCTGTGCCGGATCAGAGGCCGCAAAGGCACGACACGGTTGAGGGCCCCGTTCCCAGGCATCCACCAGGGCCTCGACCGCGGTGTGAGAAAGAGAGATAGGTATCGGCCCAAGCTCCATCTGGAACCACTCAGGGTCCACAGGTGCCTGGGGCGGAACCAGGTGGTTGGTCCCACATCCCAGCGGCCGGGTGGGGGGTGGCATAGTGGAAGCCCAGCCGGAGGAGATAGTGATTGGTCCATGACAGGGGGTAAATGACTGGAATTCCCCCACCGAGCTCCGCACGCCACTGTTCTGAGATAAAAACAAGATCGGGCGTGGTCCCCCCACATGGGTCGGGCCCTGAATTATCTGAGTCAGGTCCATGGCTGCCATGGAAGCCATGAATTCCCGGGCCGCTCCCGACGCCCCACCCAGAGAAGGTAGATTGAAGTCCCCCAGCACAGTAAGTCTGGGAAACTCCACCACCAGCCCCGATAGGACATCGAGCAGCCCAAGCAGGGCCGCTGATACGCAGCTGGGCGATAGATATGTAATCAACAGGCCCAACTGCCCTTGCGGGCCCCATCTCATGAGGAGGGACTCACACCCGTCTATCTGCGGAACAGGGACCTCCTGCGGAACCTGGGCCTCCCTAATAACAACTGCCACCCCCCCCCACCCCTACCCTGGGCTCTCGGCTGGTGTAGCACCCGAAAACCTGGCGGGCAAAGTTCGGTCAGAGGAACACCTCCCTCCGAGCCCCAGCCAGGTGCACACAATTCCCTTTTTTTTTGCATTAAAATAGCCACAAAAAAATTTAATTTAAAAGTTTCACCCTTTTGCATTAAAAAAAATCACAAAATGTGAGTTAAAAAAACACAATTTCTTTTTTTGCATTAAAATAACCACAAAAAAATCAGTTTAAAACAGCTTTCATCCTTTTGCATTAGAAAAAAAATATTTTAACACACGGTTCCATTTTTTTGTATTAAAAAACCCCGCAAAAGATCCAGTTTAAAACACATACACAATTTTTTGTCTTCTTGCATTAAAAAAAATAATAATCCACAATTGGAAACACAAATTGATTTCCCCTTTTTGTTAAACAGCTTAACTCATCTCCTCCCTTGAATCCCATCCATCTTCCCGCCAAGCTGGTCTCCAGGTCTTCCCCATCTCCCTTTTCAGCCTTCCCAATCCCAATGCCATCGCACTACAACTCCCAGCGTCCTCAGCCAGGAGGACTGTTGACTGCATAGCTGGAGATGTTGCAGGTGTATGCTCCTCTACGGATATGTGTGTGTATGTGCATATTCAAGGTGATTTTTTTTTTTGAGCAACAGACTGACGCAAAATGGGCCTGTGTCTGGAATGCACCCAGTGGAAACCTGGTTTGGTTTCTCCGCTAAGCCAAACATGACCAGCATTTGATGAAGGAAGCAAGATAATCCTGACATCTTCCCGATTACTGACGGATTTGTCTCCGCGATTGATCCATTCCTCTTGGCCGAATTAAAGATAAGATTCCTGTCTATCTCCCAGGCCGAGCAGGATCTGAACCCAGATCTGATTTGCATCACCCAACTTCTTGCTCCCGGGTGGTTCCCAAAAAAACTGGCTAAGAAAAGAACCCCCCCCCCAAGACCCCCAAAGTCAAAGGCTTCCCCAAACAAGGAACTGCCATGACTGGTACCATCTTCTCTCCGAGTTGCTCTAAGGCAGTGTTTCTCAACCTTGGTAGCTTGAAGATGGGTGGACTTCAACTCCCAGAATCCCCTAGCCAGCAGCGCTGGCTGGGGGATTCTGGGAGTTGAAGTCCACCCATCTTCAAGCTTCCAAGGTTGAGAAACACTGCTCTAAGAAAAGTCATGAATTGGGGTATCTATGGAGTTCCAGTCTAATCCAGCCACAGGAATAGATTCCTTGATTGACAGGGAAAGAACGGCTCCAGTGGGCCTCCCTGCTGTGCAATCCTCGAGTGACAGTTTCTACCAGGGGCGTGGATTGGAAAGGCTGAGGCAGCCCAGCATCATGGGCTTTGGAGTTGTCTTCTGATTGGTGACTGACAGCTACTCTGTGATGGCCCAACCTCATTCACCAATTGCAGTACTATTTTAAGCATGGGGGACTGCAACTCCCAGGATTCCCCCCATGCTCGCTGGGGAATTCTGGGAGTTGAAGTGTTCGCCTCTTAAAACATGCTGGCTGGGGGATTCTGGGAGTCAAAGCTGAGTTTCCACAAGGCACTAAAGCACCGAAGCTCCGAGTCCCAGCCTAGTCTCAGTCCCAATCCAGCCAAGGATCCACCCAGAGGCCACTCCTGGGGGCCCTGTAGGTCCCCCCCAGAAGCCCACTACTCTTCCCACGGTCTCTCCCTCCCCGCCCCCCCGCACTCCCCCAAGCCAGAGGGATCCCAGCCTTGAATTCAGTGGCTGGAGATGTCTGCCTTTGGCTCAATCCCGTTGGGCGCGAGTCCCGATCTCTCAGCCCCGTGCGAATCCCAGCTCCATTCCCACGATCAGCCAAGCCTGAGATTGCCGGCGCGGCTCAGCCCCCGGCCCCAGGGGAAAGACTCCAAAGCCCATCTCCCTTCTCCAGCCCCGTCTCCTACTGGCCGGGGATGATGGGCGTGGGTGGGGCTGCTGCTGCTATTTCGGCCTCTGCGGGGGTCTCCCTCCCTCTCCCTCTTTCTATCCCCCTCCTCTCCCCTCTCTCCCCCTCCCCCTCCCCAAGCGCCGCCCCCTCCCCTCCTTCTTCCCCCCCCCCACTTCAGGAGGCGGCTGGCCACTCGGCGCTGATGCTGGAGGCGAGGCGGCCGCGGATGATGGGGCGGCGGAGGAGCGGCGGGGCGGCGGCGGCGAAGCGCTGATCGCGGAGGGGAGGCAGGCGGGCAGGGGGCGCGGTCGGTCCGGCGGGCGAGCCCAGAGCCCCGCGGTGAGGATGGGGGCGCCCCCCCGCCGCCCCCCGGCTGTTTCTCCTGGCGTTGCTGCTGGCGGGTAGGTGGGCCTGGAAGATGGGGGGGTCTCGAAAATCCGTGGAGAGGTCCCTCCTAGCCCCCCAGACCGTTCCCCACATTGGTAAAGCCGGCCAAAAAAATGGGGAGGGGTCTTTGCCTTAAATGCGGGCTGGGGTCTTTCTGGACTCCTTCCCGCTCGGATTTGGGTGGGTGAGCAATGGGGAGGGGGGAATGACGAGGGTGGGGGCGTTGGGCTCTTGTTCTCCTGACACGTGTCCCCTAAATCCACACAGAGCATCCTTGGAAGAGATGCGAGGAGAGGGTCGCGCTAAAATCGCAGCACGCCCCCCCACCCGCCCAATTCGAACCGTAGGGACTGGAGGGGGAGGGGGCAGTTGCGGAAATCTCGGGGTTCTCTAGATTTAGGGGAGGGGGCGGCGGAAAAAAGGGGTCTCCCCCTTCCCCAGCTGTCAATCAGCGTCTTTGAGAGGGAGGCTGCGGTTGGAGTCCCTTTCGCCTGGAAAGGCGGGGGTTCCCGGGAGGGGGGTGGGCGGCCGTGGGAGCCAAGAAGGGGAGGGGTCCTATTCTCCCCCCCTCCCCACTTCCCCATCCCGCTATTTCTCAAACGGACCGGGCTACAAAGCCCAACATCCCCAGTCAGGACAGCCGAAGGTGTTTCATACAAGCTGGCATCATTTCACGAAGAGGATTAGAGGAAGGGGACAAGAGGGGGAAGGGGCGGAGGGCAGCATCCCCAGAAACGGTTTGTGGGTTCCTGGCCATGTGCAGAAAATCAGCCCGTCCCACCCCGCCCCGCCCTATAAACACAGACACACAGAAACATACATCCCTTTTTCTTTTTTTTCTTTTTTTGGGTGGGGGGCGTCGGAATTATGGGAAGGGTCTTTGCAAAGTGGGGAGGGAGGCCTGTATTTGGGGGCAGGGGAGCGGCTTGTCTGCTTGGTTGCAATCTCCCCACCCCCAGCGAAAAGAACCCCAGATGAATTTTTCTTGAAGAAGGGGAGAGACCACCCCAAAAAAACGGGGGGGGGATTCTGCAGGTGTGCCCCTCCCTCACTGCAAGCCCCTGCTTTCCTCCCTCCATCCTTTTTTCCTTCGTTCTTTTTCATCCTTCCTCCCCTCCCCTCTTTTCCTTCCTCCTTCCTTCCCTTCTGTTCCTCTTCCCTTCTTCCTTCCTTCTCCATCCCTTATTTCCTTCTTTTTCTTTTTCCTCCCTATTTCCCTCCTTCCCTCCCTCCTCCTCTTCTTCCCTGCTTCTCTCCTTCCTGCCTTCCTTTTCCCCCTTTCCTCCCTCCCGCCTTCCTTCCTTCCTTTCCGCCCCTTCTTTTATCTTCCTTTCCCCTCTCCCTCCCTTCCTTCTCTTTCATTTCCCTTCCACTGTCCCTCCTTCCCTCCCCTCCTGTCTTCCTTCTTCCCTGCCATTCTCCCTCCCTTCTTTCTTCTTCCCTCCTTCCAACCCTCCTTCCTTTTCTCTCCATCTCCCTTCTTCCTTCCTTCCTTCCTTCATCCCTTCCCTCTCTTAACTTCCTTTTGCCTCTCTCCATCTCTCCTTCCTCCCTTCTTCTCTCCCTCTTTTCCTGCCTTCCCTCCTTCTTCCTTCCCTTCCCTCTTTCCCTCCTTCGTTCCTCCCTTCCTTGTCCTCTCTTCCATTTTCCTCCCTCCCTCCCTTTCATCTTCCTTCTCTCCCTCCCTCTTTCCTTCCACCCTTTCGTTCTCTTTTCCATTTTTTCACTCCATCCCTTCTCCCTTCTTTCCTACCACCCTCCCTCTCATCTTCCTTTTCCTCCCTTCCCTGTTTCTCTTCCATTTTCTTTCCTCCATCCCTCCTCCCTTCTTCCCACCGTTCCTCCCATCTCGAATCCTTTCTGCCATTTTTCCCCTACCACCTCCCTTCCTTCCTCAACCCTCCCTCCTTCCTTCCTCCCTTCCCTGTCTTCTTCCATTTTCTTCCCTCCATTCCTTCTTCCTTCTCCAGCCCTCACTCATTTTCCTTCCTTTTTTCCTTCTTTCCTTCCCTCTCTCCCTCCCTCTTCCTTCCCTCGCTCCTTTTGTCCTTCTTTCCTTCCTTCCTTCCCTCCTTCCCTTCCTCTTCCCTCCCTCCCTGTCTCTTTTCCTTCCTTCCATTTTTCCTTCCTTCCTTCCCTCCTTCCCTCCCTCCTTCTCTCCCTCCCTCCCTCCTTTCCATTCATCTGTCCTTCCTTCCCTTCCTCCCTTCCTCCCTCCCTCCTTCCCTCCCTCCCTCCTTGTTCCTTTCCCTCCCCTCCCACCTTCCCTCCCTCCCTCCCTCCTTTCCATTCGTCTGTCCTTCCTTCCTTTCCTCCCTTCCTTCCTCCCTCTCTCCTTCCCTCCCTCCTTCCCTCCCTCCCTCCTTCCCATTCATCTGTCCTTCCTTCCTTTCCTTCCTTCCTTCCCTCCCTCCCTTCCTCTTCCCTCCCTCCTGTCTCTTTTCCTTCCTTCCATTTTTCCTTCCTTCCTTCCTCCCTCCCTCCTTCTCTCCCTCCCTCCCTCCCTCCTTTCCATTCATCTGTCCTTCCTTCCTTTCCTCCCTCCCTTCCTCCCTCCCTCCCTCCTTCCCTCCCTCCCTCCCTCTTTCCCTCCCTCCCTCCTTTCCATTCATCTGTCCTCCCTTTCCTTCCTTCCCTCCCTCCCTTCCTCTTCCCTCCCTCCTGTCTCTTTTCCTTCCTTCCATTTTTCCTTCCTTCCTCCCTCCCTCCCTCCCTCCTTGTTCCACTCCCTCCCTCCCTCCCTCCCAGCCACACCTCCTGGGAATTAATCCCTCTTTACTACGGCTCCCGAAGAAGGCGAGAGAATCCAAAGAATGAATCAGGCTGTGTGGGAACTGCTGCTATTTTTGCCATGCGTGGCGCAGCCGCACAGTTCTGGGATTAAAAAAGGGTGTATTTTTTGCTCCCTTCCCCTCCCTCCTTGGGAAAAGCCCCTTGGGGTTCCCACTCCCCACTCCCATGGAGGCGTGGGTGCTTAACCGAAGGGGGGGGTAGAGTTGTCATGGGGAGGGGGGGCAGCCAGAGAGAGACCCCCCTGTGTGCCACGTGTTTGCTTTCCTTCCTTCCAGCCTCTGAGCCCCGTCCGAGTTTTCCAGGTGACCCCAAAGTATCAGGACCCCTCTGGAGGAACAGCCAAGAGCCCCCCCTGCTCAGCAGACATCCTGCCATGAAAGAGAGTCCATCTCCCCCTGCAGAGACCCCCAGGTTTGGGGGCAATGTCTCCACAGGCCAGGTGTCGTCCCTGCAACCAGCCCGGGCCAAGGAGTCCCAGCTGGTGCCCCCCCGCTTTGCCTCCCACGCAGGTCCAGCAACCTGCATGGGAGCCCAAAACCCAACCGGTTCTCTGCCCCGGCTGCTCCCGGCGGACAGCACGGGAGATGGCGGGGAGTGATTCGCACCCAGACCCCAGTGCAGAAGCTTCCTCGGCTGCCCCACATGTGGCTCCCCCAGGCCGGGCAGAAGACGGCACCTGGAGGCTTTTTGACCGAGGCAAAGCTGGGCTGGGCAGCCAAGAAGACGTGGGTAGCGGAGACCCACACGCAAAGACATCCACAAATCCTGGGTGGGCCACGGCGCTTCCCCCGCACAATTTTAACCCGCTTGGCCGTGAGAGAGACCTGCTGCTCAAACCCACACGATCCACACGCGACCCCCAAGCAACCGAGACCCTGCGAGGAGCTGGGGGCATCCTGGGCCCAAAGGAAGAGCCCTACAGCCACAGCCCAAACCTGGAGACCCTCCCTTCTGTGGCGCCCCCTGCCGTCAAATCCATGCAGACCCCTTCCTCCGACCCACTGGCCTCAGAGATTATTGACGTTGATTATTACGACCTTTTCGACGGGGGGGCTTTGCGTGGGCCTGGCATGGACTCGACCAAAACAAAGCCCCCTGTGGACAAAGGGGTCTCGTGGCCCTTCCGCGACCTTTACGACGAGTTCAGCCCTTTCGACGAGTTGGATTTTTACCCCACGACCTCCTTCTACACCGATGGCGACGAGGAAGAGGAGCCGGAGGAGGAAGAAGAGGAGGAGGAAGAGGAGGAAGAAGAGGCAGGGGCCGCAGAGGAAGAGGAGGAGGGGAAGGACCCCCTGGTCCCAACGCCCACACCCCCCAAGATCCACAGCAAACTCCCCGGCGCAGAGCCCACTGTTCGCCGCTTTCTCCTTCCCCCGTTGCAGACTTTTGTCATTTCAGGGGGCAGCGGACGAACCGTCTCCGGACCGGTTTCAGGGGATCCAGCCCGGGAAACGGGCATCCCAGAGAACGGCACAGAATGCCGCATCGGCTACGCCCGACACAATGCGACCTGCAAGTCGGTTTGCGACACCTTCCCAAGTTATTGCCACAACGGGGGGCAGTGTTACCTAGTAGAGAACCTGGGGGCCTTCTGCAGGTGAGTGGGGGAGGGGCTGGAGAAGGGCCAGGGGTCCCTCTGGGCTGCCAGATTTCCCGAGGGGAAGATTTGGGGGGATGACATGGAGACACCCCCCCTTACTTTCAAGCAGGGGAAGCTAGGTGGGGTGTCTTTTAAAGTTCAGAGGAAGGTTCAATGGACGCAAAGGAGACTTTGGCCCCAGGGGAAGGGATTTGAGAGCTAGTTTTGCAGGGAAAAGGTCGCGGGGAAGGGGGGGGTCCCTGTCTAGTCTCCAAAACACACACAGATGTTTCTGCACATGTTTGTCTCCCAGGTAAATGGAGTCCAGAAAGCAGTGCAGATGCTGCTACCAGCCTACTCTACCCCAGCAGAGAGAGAGGGGAAGAGAGAGAGAGAGAGAGAGAGAAGGAGACAGAGGGAGATAGAAAGAAGGAGAGTGAAGGAGAAAGGGAGAAGGAGAGGGAGAGAGAAAGAATGAGAGAAACAGTGAAAAGAGAAAGAGAATGAGATAAAAGAGAATGAGAGAAAGAGGGAAAGAATGAGAGAGAGAATGAGAGAGAGGGAGAGAGACAGAAAGAAGAGAGAAAAACAAAGAAATAGGAAGAAAAGAGGGGAGAATGGGAGAGAGAATGAGAGGAAGAGAGAAAGAATGAGAGAAACAGAAAAAAGAAAGAATGAGAGAGAGGGAGGGAGAGAGATAGAAAGAGAAGGAGAAAAAAACAAAGGAATAGAAAGAAAACAAGAGGAGAGAATGGGAGGGAGGCAGAGAGAGGGAAAGGGGGAAAGAGAAAGCGATAGAGAAGGAGAGTGAGAAAAAGAAATAAAATGAGAAAGAGGGAGAACGAGAGAAAGGGAGACAGAATGAGAGGGAAAGAGAGAAAGAGAAGGGAAAAGAGTAGAGAGAGAAAGAGAAAGACTAAGAGGAGATGAGAGAAAGAATGAAAGAGAGAGGAGAGAAAATAGAGAGAAAGAGAAAGAAGGACAGAGAGAGAAGGAGAGTGGAAGAAAAACTGAGAGAAGGAGAAATAGAGAGAAGGAGAGAGAGGAATGAAGGAAAACAACAAGAAATAGAAAAGAGAGAATGAGTGAGAGAGAGAGGAGAGGGAGAGAGAGGGAGAAAGTAAGAAAGGAACAGAAAGAGAATGATAAAGGAACAGAAAGAGAGAAAGAAAGAGAGAGAGAGAGAGAGAGGAATGGTCTAGGGCTAGGCTCTAGGGTCTCCTGCTTGAGCTGGGGGTTAGACTAGATGACCTCCCAGGTCCCTTCTACCTATTCTGTTCTGTTCATGAAAGCACCCTGCTCAATTCTCACATGGACACCACCACACTGCTTCAAAAACACTCTGCACGTGTTCAGGAGTTCCGCTTCACCGTATGCCAATGGGCCTCCTTACTTCGCAGAGGTTTAATTGATGCTGAGAGTCATTAAAAAAAGGGGATTAAGGAGAGAGGGATTTAGGGTCGGGGGTATTGAAAGACCTCTCCCCTCCCTCTTGAGACCCTCCGTGGCTGGGCAAGGAAGAAAGAACCCCTCCCTCTTTCCCCTCCACTCTCCCCCCCATCCCCCTCAGCTGCCCCCAGACTCAAAATGGGGTTTCTGAGGGTCTCACACACAGCATTCGGGGGAGGGGCAGGCTGAAGCCAAGAGACCCCTCCCCTTTTCTCCCTAGCCCCATCTTTGTCTCAGAAGGGGAGGGGGTCACTTTTGACCTTGTCCCCCTCATGACCAACCCCCCCATCTCAATTCTTCTGGACCGCAGACTCTCGAAAAACGCCCCCTCCCCAAATAATCATTCCGGGCGTAACATGGCTGCCCTCACAGGGATGGGGGTCGTAAGGCAGGTGGTCCTCGACTTACGACCAAACGCAAGCACAACATTTACATTGCTAAGCGAGACAGGTAAGTTTTGCCCTGTCGGACGACTTTTCTGAGGGCAACCCCACCTCAGATCTAACGTTGAGACAGGCCATCCTCAACTTACGGTGACAATTCCGCCCCAAAGTGAGACAGTAGTTGAGTTTCGCCCCATTTTACGACATTTCTGGCCGTGGTTAAGCAAATCCCTGCTGTCATGAAGTTGGGAACACCGCCGTTAAGTGAATTGGGCTTCCCCCCTTGACTTTGCTCGTCGGAAGGTGGTGCCCGCGGGAATTTCGCTCCAGTCGTAAGTGTGAAAAACGACCATCGGTCACTTTCTTCCACGCTGTTGTAACTTCGAATGGTCATTAAACAAGGACTCCCTGTACCAGACCCATGAAGGTACGTACTTCGCCCTTCCTTGGGACTACAGACCCCATCTTCCTCTCCCCCAGGCCTGCCAGCAGGGGACAATGGGAGCCGTAATCCAACCCATCCTGCAGGGAAGATAGCAATAAGGATCTACCTCTTGTTCTTCTGGGGTGGGGGGCTTTTGGAGCCTCTCCCTGAGCCAGAGACCCCTGCCCTTTAATGGGGTGCTTTGGAGTCCTATATGGGGATGCCATTTCTCCCCCCAAGTCCTACAAAATCCATGGTGCAGAGCAGGGGTGAAATCCAGCAGGTTCTGACAGGTTCTGGAGAATTGGTAGCGGAAATTTTGAGTAGTAGCGGAATCGGCAAATACCACCTCTGGCTGGTCCCAGAATGGGGTGGGAATGGGGATTTTGCAGTATCCTTCCCCTGCCACACCCACCAAGCCACGCCCACAGAACCGGTAGTAAAAAAAATTGGATTTCACCATTGGTGCAGGGTCCCTCCAAGAAAAACGGATCAAAGGACCCATAATCCACCAATTTGCTTTCCATTATGCCCCCTCCTCTCAGGAGACCAGGCACCCCACAGGTGGGGGGGGAGCAAAGACTGATCCCTTGCCGCTACTTTGGGGGGGGACTCCCCCTCCCCAAATCTGAAGCTGATACAGGAAGTCCTCAACATACGACCACCGTCCATTCCCCCCCCCCCCTCAATTTCCACTACTTGGTGAGACATTCACTAAGGGAGTTATGCCCCATTTCACCCCCGGTTGTTAAGCAAATCGGGACTCCCCCCTGGACTTTTCTCATCGCAAAATGGGGACGAACCCTAGCCTTTCCCCTCCCCCCCGGGACGCTGCGACCATCATAAGTATGAGTCGGTTGCCCTCCGTCTGAATTTGGATCATGGGGAGGCCGCAACAGTCATAACGGTGAAACAAACGGCCCTACATCGCTTCTTTCAGTGCTGTGGTAACATCGAATGGTTACTAAATGAACGGTCGTAACTCGAGGACTAGGTTCCAAGCTCCGTGCATGGAGGCCATCCTCTTTGCAGACCCCCTACCCTGAATTCCACAGATGGAGAAGACCACCACCCCCCTCCCCTCTCTCCCAGAAGCAGGCAGATGGTATTCGGAGTCCTCCGGGCTCCCCCTCTGCCGGAATTAGGTCAAAGCCGTCCGAAGCCATTAATCCTCTTGGTCGTCCAGCCAGGAGGTCAGAAACCGCGGTCAGAATTGAATCCAGATCTCCAGATCCCCATGGGGAGATCCTGAAGCCGGGGACAATGAGCTTTGTAGTCTGTCGTGGTTGGGCAGGCCGGTCGAGCATCATTTCGAGCTGTGGATTTTGCAGAGATCTATTGGCCAGGAGTTCCGTAGATTCCAAGTAGCTCCAGCCAAGATGGAAGATACATAGCATGTAGAATCATAGAGTTGGAAAGGACCTCAGAGGTCTTCTAGTCCAACCCCCTGCTCAAACAGGAGACCCTATACAGGAAGTCCTCGACTTACGACAGCCCGTTTAGTGACCGTTCCGAGTTCCAGCGGCACTGAAAAACGTGACTTATTACCATTTTTCACACTTAGGACTATTATAGCCTCCCTGTGGTCACGGGATCAGAGTTCAAACTCGTACTTATGACGGTTCCAGTGTCATACGATCCCCTTTTGCGACCGTTGGGCGAGCCAAATCAATGGGAAAGCCCGGTTCACTTAAAGACCGGGTTGCTATGTGAGACGTTCGCAAAGGTAGTTTTGCAAAGTTCATTTTGACGTGATTCACTTAACAGTTTTGCCCCCTTCGTTTGAAGGGGGCAAAACTCAAGACGTAACGAATGCCTCACTTAACGACTTAAATTTTGGGCTTTAATGTGGTTGTAAATTGAGGACTACCCATATAACAGTGGGCACGCTGCCAACCTATGTAATAACATATAAGAAGGAAATATATAAGTCTAAAATATCAGGATGAATCATATAATATTAATATTATATAATAATAATAATAATAATAATATGAATTTAAGATCTGTCTCTTTTTTCAATTGGTCTCCTGAGCATATTACAAGTAATCCTTTGACTTAACGACTGCAACGGAGCCCAAAATTTCTCGCACTGAATGCAAGAGTCGTTAAGTGAGTTTGGCCCCGTTTAACGACCTTTCCGCCCACCCATGTTTAAGCGAATCCCTGGTGTCATTTAGTTGGTCACACCGTCCTTAAGTGAATCCCAGCCGTGGCGAAGTTAGTCAGATCGTTGTTCAGTGAATCAGGCTTCCCCCATTGACTGTGCTGGCCGGAAGGTCGCAAAAAGGGGATTGCAGGACCCTCATAAATAAATATGAGTCCATTGCCACAAGGGCTTTGATTGCGGGGATGTGGCAAGGGCCAAAGTCATTTTTCTTCCACTGCCATCATAATTCTGAACGATCACTAAATGAACTGCTGTAAGTAGAGGACTACCTATAATACTTTTTGCCCTGTTACTTCAGTAAAGTGAAAAATAGTCCTTGACTAGTCCTCAACTTACAACCATTCTCTTAGTGACTGTTCGAACTTATGACAGCACTGAAAAAATGACGGTTGATTTTCTCACTTATGACCGTTGCAGCATCCCCGTGGTCACATGATCCAAATTGAGATGCTTGGCAACGGGCTCATATGTATGACCGTCGCTGAGTTTGGGGGTCATGTGACCCATTTGGCAACCTCCTGACAAGCAAAGTCAATTAGGAATCCCAATTCACTTAACCACTGTGTCACTCACTTAACAACGGTGGCTGGAAAAGGGATAGAAAGAACACAAAACTCCCTTCCCTGCTGTCTCACTTTGCGACAGAAATGTTGGGCTCAGTGGCAGTCATAAGTAAAGGATTACCTATAGCAGCACTTCCACTTGGAAATTTTATGTAATACCAAATCTTTTCACATAGGTCACAAAAGATCCTAATAATTTAATTTAATTTAACTATTATTTGATTTAATTTATTTTAGTTTCTTTACTTTTTAATTATTTTGTTTTATTTTATTATTTAATTAATTTAACTTATTTTAGTTTGTTTAGTTCATTTTAGTTTAATTTACTTAAATGTAGTTTAATTATTTACTTTAGATTAATTTTATTTAATTAATTTTATTATTTAATTTACTTTTTTTCCTTTGTTTAATTTACTTTAATTGAATTTAAAATAATTTATAATAATTTCTTTGGATTTTTATTTAATTTATTTAATTTAATTATTTTACGTTATATTATTTACATTTTTCATTTTTTCATAATTTTTAAGGATTTTTTGAATTTCTTTATTTCTTTAATTTTTTTCCACTTCATTTAATTGCAAACAGCGCTACCCTGCTCCGGATGTGAATTTTGCATGGGAAGAGGGTGGTGGTGTGGAGGGGAAAAAAATGTGTTTCCTTACAGGCCAGCGAGTCCAATCTAGCCCCAGCTTCTGTCCTTAAGATAGACTGCCTCCTTCCAGGGAGGCTTTATCTGTGCCCCTAAGCGGAGGGAGACTGAGTCAGAATGGGGGATGGTGCGGGATCTGTCCAAAGCTTTGCCGTCCTTCCCCTCTTAGGTGCAACACCCAGGACTACATCTGGCACAAGGGGCTGCGCTGTGAGTCCATTGTGACCGACTTCCAGGTGATGTGCGTGGCGGTGGGCTCGGCCGCCCTGGTGGTCCTGCTCCTCTTCATGATGACCGTCTTCTTCGCCAAGAAGCTCTACCTGCTCAAGACCGAGAACCTCAAGCTGCGGAAGAGCAAGTGAGTGGCAGGCAGGGAGGGAGGCAGAGTGTTCCCAGCAAAAGGGCCCTCTCTTTGATGTGGCCCTTTCTTTCTCACTCCCTCTCCTTTCTCCCTGCTTCTCCTTCTTTCCTTCCTTCCTTCCTTCTTTCCTTGCCTCCCTCCTTTTCCTTCCTTTCCTCTTCCCTTCCTCTCTCCCTCCCCCTTCCTTCCTTCCTTCCATCCCTCTCCCTCCTTCCCTTTCCTTCCTCCATTCTTTCCTTCCCTTTTCTTTCTCCCTGTCTCCTTCTCCTACCTTTCTCTCTCCCTATCCTCCCTCCCACTGCTCCCCCATTTCCTCTTCCCTCCCTCCCACCTCCTTCTTTCCTTCCCCTTTCTTCCTTCCTTTCCTACCTCTCTCCCTCCCTCTCCTCCTGCTCTCCCTCCGTCCTTCTTCTTTCCCTCCCTCCCATCTCCTTCCTTCCTTTCTTTCTTCCTTCCTCCCCCTCTCTCCTTCCTCCCTTCTTTCTTTCTTCCTTCTTTATTCCTCCCATCTCCTTCCTTCCCACCTTTCTTCCATACTCTCCCTCCCTCTCTCCTCCCTCCCTCCCTCCCTCTCCTTCCTTCCTCCCTCTCCTGCCTCCCTCATCAATGACTCAAAGTGATGAGCCTCCTTCCTCCTCTTTCCTCCTCCTATTTTCCCCTTCACAACAATCCTGTTAGGTGGGTTGGGCTCAGAGAGCGAAAGCAACGGGCCCAAAGTCATCACATGCTCAAAGGGGTCCTGTTCTCAAAAGACCCCCTCTCTTAAAGGTTCAGAGGCAGCAGGCAGATGTTACTCTGGCCAACAGCTACTCGTTGCAACCTTACGTTGTGCCTGGAGAAACATGAAGAACAGTTGCAGGAATTGGGGATATCTAGTCTAGTGAGAAGAAGGGGGGACATGATAGCATCTTCCCAAATTTGAGGACCTACCCCATAGAAGAAGGAAGGGTCAACCTGTTCTCCAAAGCACCTGAAAGCAGGACAAGATGCAATGGATGGAAACTCATCAAGGAGAGAAGCAACCTAGAACTAAGGAGTGAGGACAATTAACCAGTAGAATGACTTCCCACCAGAAGTTGTAGGTGCTCCATCACTGGAGGTCTTCAAGAAGAGATTGGACAAGCATTTGTCTGAAATGGTAGAAGGTCTCCTGCTCGAGCAGGGGGCTGGACTCTGGTCCCTTCCAACTCTGTACTTCTGCAATTCTCTATTATACTTTCTCTCACCAACATCTCCTGAGCTTCTCAACTCCACCTTCGACCTTCTCCCATTCATCTCTCACCCTTGGAGGACTAGAAGACCTCCAAGGTCCCTTCAAACTCTTCTGTTCTTCATCTCCACACACTGTGCCTTCCCTTCCTCTAAAGATGGTGAGCCTTTCTTCCTCCATAATTCTTGAGCTAAACCTCCATCCACCTTCCCAGGTGTCTTCTTCAAAAACTGGTCGATGTACGAATTCTTCCTCACCCATGGACCAATTTTTCTGCTCGGTTGTTCTCCGCGTCGCTACACCAGAGGAGACATTTCCAGCACAGCTGTTAGCAGTGGAGCTCCTTAGAGATCCATCTTCTCAAGTCTCTGATTTATGAACAGACCTTCTGCTGGGCAAGATGCCAACTTGGCTGTAGATAAGATAGAGATGCTTGGATTGTTGATTGCTGGTTGTTTCTTCAAGCTATCAATTTCCAGGATAAATTGTCCCCTCTGTTCCGCCAAGGAGTGGAAGCATGTTCCTCTCCAGAAGCAGAACGTTGCAACTAACTTGTAAAAGGAGAAGAAGTGGGAAGCGACGAACTCAATTTTGTCCGGTTGACCAATGTGGGGATGGTTGTCCACCACGCGGGGAAGGGCGCCTAGCTTTCATGGCCCAAGGCTAGGCACCAGGCGTGCTATTTTGAGACAGGAGAAACCATGCTGAGCCACCCAAGAGCTAGTTTGGATGAAGAGTTAAGGCAGCAGGCTAGAAACCGGGAGACTGGGAGTTCTAGTTCTGCTTTAGGGATGAAAGCAACTGGGCGACTTTGAGCCGATCTCCAGGAGACTGGGAGTTCTAGTCCTTCCTTAGGCGTGAAAGCAAATGGAACATCGTAAAAGTTGGACCCAGGACCCCAGGAAATCTGGATAAAGCAACTCTACAAATACAGCTCGTCCTCAATGTATGACCACAATTGCACCCCAAATTTCTGTTGCTAAGTGAGACATTTGTTAAATGAATTTTGCCCCATTGTATCATCTGTCTTGTCTCCGTTGTTAAGCAAATCGCTGCACTTGTTAGTCACACGGTTGTGAAGTGAATTTGGCTTTCCCGTTGCTTGTTGGAAGGTCACAAAGGGGATCACGTGATCCCAGGACACCACAACCGTCATAAATATGAGTTGGTTGCCAAAGCATCCGAGTTTTGATCATGTGACCGGGGTGGGGATGCTGGAAGTGTGAAAACCAGTCATCAGTACCTGGATGAATCGTCGTATCTGGATCCGTTCCAGTCGGGCTTCAGGCCTGGGTACAGCATGGAAACGGCATTGGTCGCGTTGGTTGATGATCTCTGGAGGGCTCAGGACAGAGGTTGTTCCTCTGTCCTGGTCCTATTAGATCTCTCAGCGGCTTTTGATACCATCGACCATGGGATCATGCTGCGCCAGCTGGAAGAGTTGGGGGTGGGAGGCACCGTGTTGCGGTGGTTTTCCTCCTTTCTCTCCAACCGGTCGCAGTTTGTGTTGGCAGGAGGGCAGAGGTCGACCTCGAGGCGCCTCGCGTGGGGAGTGCCGCAAGGGTCGGTCCTCACCCCTTCTGTTCAACATTTATGTGAAGCCGCTGGGTGAGATCATCTGTGGTTTCGGGGTGAAGTACCACCAGTACGCTGATGACACTCTGCTGTACATCTCCACCCCGGATCACCCCAACGATGCCCTTGAAGTGATGTCCCATTGCCTGGAGGCCGTGCGGATCTGGATGGGGAGGAACAGGCTCAACCCTTCCAAGACTGAGTGGCTGTGGCTCCCGGCATCCCGATATAGTCAGTTGACTCCATCACTGACTATTGGGGGCGAGTCTTTGGCCCCCACAGAGAGGGTTCGCAACTTGGGTGTCCTCCTGGACTCATGACTGTCTTTGGAAGAGCACATGACGGCCGTGGCCAGGGGGACTTTTTATCAGGTCCGCCTGATTCACCAGTTGCGTCCCTTTCTGGATCGGGACTTATTAAATACGGTCACTCATGCCCTCGTTACTTCCCGCCTGGACTACTGCAACGGTCTGTACATGGGGCTCCCCTTGAGGAGCACCCGGAGGCTCCAGCTGGTCCAGAACATGGCCATGCAGGTGGTTATGGGAGCGACGTGGCGCTCCCATGTGACCCCCCTCCTGAGCAAGCGGCGCTGGCTCTCGGTGATCTTCCGGGTGTGCTTCAAGGTTTTGGTCACCACCTTTAGAGCGCTCCATGGCAGCGGACCGGGGTATCTACGAGACCGCCTTCTGCCACCAGTAGCCTCTCACCGACCAGTACGCTCCCATAGAGAGGGGCTTCTCAGGGTGCCGTCGGCCAAACAGTGTCGACTGGCGGCCCCCAGGGGGAGAGCCTTCTCTGTGGGGGCACCTACCATCTGGAACAACCTCCCCCCCAGAGATACAGAGGATTCCGGACCTGTGCATGTTTCGTCGTGCTCTCAAAACTTTTTTGTTTCAGCAGGCTGGCCTGGCCTAACTCTTCTTTTTTAAATTTTTTAATTTGTTTGATTGTATAAATTGGGTGTTTTAATCTGTGTTTCGGCCAAAATATTTAATAATTTTAAGGGACTTTTAATATTTGTATTATTTGTATTTTATCTTGGCTGTTCACCGCCCTGAGTCCTCCGGGAGTAGGGTGGTATAGAAATTTGATAAATAAATAAATAACAAATAAATCAGCCTCTTTTTTTCAGCGCTGTCGTAACTTCAAACCGTTTCTAAACAAACTGTTGTCAGTTGAGGAAGTACACACACCATGGTTGGACTAGATGACCTCCAAGGTCCCTTCCAACTCGGTTCATCGGTTCAACCTGTTGTTGGATGTGGCGCGAAGGCCTGGAAGCACACCCAGTTTTTCTGGTCACAGCCTGCTAGCTCAGCGTCTTGGATAACCCTCGGATAAAAGACCATAAATCAATGAGAATTGCTTGGAAGGGACTTTAGAGGTCTTCTAGTCCAACACCCATTGCCGGTTGTAAAGTCGAGGACTACATTTATCGAGTGCCTTCATTGGTAGCTAAATGGCTGCCCCTAGGAGAGTTTCATAGAAGGCCATTCGTGGGTTAAGGGAAGCACCATTTTCTTGTTCCCCAGAATACGGAGTGCTTGCCTGCCCCCCCCCAGCCCAGTCTAGGCCTGAGCCCACCCCCTCTTGGCAGATGTGGGGTGTCTCCTCCTGGCTTCTCAAACTCCTGAGGCCCAGCCTTTTCTGTTAAAAAAAAAAAATGTCCAGATTTGGGAGCCAGTGATCTGTGACAGCCTCCCCTGGCCAAGTGGGCTGGACAGAGATGGACCATTGGCACTCCGTGTGTAGCAATCAGCAGATTCCCATTCTTACAGAGATCGTGGGAGCAGTCTGGTTGGTCCTTCCCCCAGCCCCATTCCTCCTTTTCTTTCGGGACTTGTTCACAGATGCAAATGAGCCATCCCCCCTCCTGCGACCCCAATGCAGGACCCCAACCCCCCCTCCCCTTTCTCTCCCCCCTCCCTCCTTTTGCCGAGCCTGGGAGAATTTTCACAAAGTCCCTTGGTAGTTTTTCCGCAAAGGGACATTTGAGCCCATTGAGAGCAGATGGTGCATTGTCTTACGGAGGGGTGGTGTAGGGTTGGGGGACGATGGGGGGGGGGCGTCTCTGGGAAGATTCCAGCACTGAGCGCTGGGGGGGCAGGTGTCAAAGGTCAGGGGAAAGGGAACAAAGCCGGCTGCAATGGAAAGACGCCCGGTTCCCACGGTCGTAGGGCTGTTCCCCCTTTGGGGGAGAGTGGTATTGTGGGGAGTGGGATGGGGAGTTGAGGGGGGTGTTAAAAAGGCTGGTTTGCCAGGGGGAGCTATTTGGGGCTTGAATGCAAAGCTGGAAGGGTGTGTGTGTGTGTGTGTGTGTGTATGTGTGTGGGCGGGGGGCTTCATTCATGCAGAGAGAAACCCACAGATGTTTTCGAAACCTTTCTGTGTTGCCAAGAGAAAACTTTTTAAGCTTTTCCTATAAAGGGGGTTGGGGGTCAGGAAAGAGAAACACCCCTCTCCCATAAAAGGGGGCATTCAAGAAAGACCCCAGTCCCTCCAAAGGCCTTCTACGATTTACCCATCTCATAAAGCAAAGGTTAATATGGATAAGCCTCGACTTACGACTGCCATCGAGCGCCCCAAATTTTTGCTGCTGAGCAAGACGGTTCTGAAAGGAAATTTTGGCCCCGTTTTATGAACCTTCTTGTCACCGTCATTAGTTGAATCAGCGATTAGGTCAGTCACATGTTTGTTAAGCGATTCACTGCCGAGATCAAATTAGCCACAGGGTTGTTAAGTTGTAACGAAGGGAAGGGAAGGGAAGGAAGGGAAGGAAGAAGGAAGGCAGAAACAGAGAGAAACAGAAATAAAAAGAGAAATAAAGAAGAGAATGAGAAAGAAAAAAGATGAAAAAAAGGAAGGAAGGAAGGAAGGAAGGGAGAATTAGAAGGAAGGAGAGAAAGAAAAAGAAAGAAGGAAAAAGAGACAGAAAAACACAGAAGAGAGAGAGAAAAAGAGGAGAAAGTAAGAAAAAAAAGAAAGCAAAACAAAGAAAGAAACCAGAGAAATAAAAGACAGAGATAGAAGGTGAGAAAAAGAAAGAAAGAGAAAAAGAAAGAATGAGAAAGACAGAAAGGAAGGAAGGAAGAAAAGAAGGAAAAGAAAGAAAGAAAGAAAGAAAGAAAGAAAGAAAGAAAGAAAGAAAGAAAGAAAGAAAGAAAGAAAGAAAGAAAGACGGGAGACAGATCTTTGAAAAAATTTGTGCTTTTTTCCCAAAAGTTTTCTTTACACAAACACACAGGCAAGTGTGAACATACATGCACAGCCGTGGGATCACTGGGTGGTCTCCCATCCAATCCAAACCAATGCTTGACCCTTTTCTGAGACCAGCCTAGAATTGCCGCCAGCTGGCCCAGAAGGTTTGCACTCGAACCGCTGGCCTTTTGTATATGCTCAGAGGCCCTCTCTTCTCCCTACGAGACCCGGTTAGCCCAGGAAAGTGCCTCTCTGGAATTGACCATCCTCCTCTCTCTCTCTCGCTTACCCTTTGCTCCTTTCCCTGCAGATACCGAACCCCTTCGGAGCTACACAACGACAACTTCTCCCTCTCCACCATTGCCGAGGGATCGCACCCAAATGTAAGGAAATTTTGTGACACCCCGTGTAACCACTCCCCCCACGCTCGTGCATTGGCTTACTATGATAACATTATATGTCAGGTAACGTGTCTTCTTCACCTCTCCCGTCCTTCGGCATGCTTCCTGCTGTTTTCCCCCCTCCCCACCCTGTCTCCCTGTCCCGTCTCCGTTGTCCCAAGCATGCTCGGCTTGTCTGCTGCTTCTCCTGGTCCACCCCTGGGAGGCTGCATCCTAAGGGGATCCATCTGGGTTGCCATTTGGAAGCTGCACCCTCAATAGGTCATTCCGGGTTGCCACTGCTGAGCGAGTTTGGTCCAAAAAAATCGAGATGACTGCAAGTAAGATGGAAAGTCCAGCTAGGCATTTATGTAGGCTTGTATTGATTTAATTTGCACTTTGCTCGAATCTTAGCGACTCTTGACAGGAGGAAAGTACAAATGTAGGCAAAGATATGAATGAGACGGGACGAGGAGGAGACAGGAACGAAAAATGGCCAAAACTGGGTGAGAATAAGAAGGACTGTGGGGTCCTTGGTGGTCTCTGAGCTGGGATTGTTTACCTGAAGACGTTTCATGACTCAACTAGTTAACAGTATTAGAAAGGAGGAGGGGTTGTGGAGAGGAGGAGGAGGAGGAGAACTGTGGGGTCCTTGGTGCTCTCTCAGGCATTTCATGACCCCATTAGGGAACCTCATCAGTGCTAAGAGAGATTATATAAAAATAGAGAACAAACCCTCCTCCCTTCTAGCACTGATGAGGTTCCCTAGCTGGGTCATTAGAATTAGAATTAGAATTTTTTATTGGCCAAGTGTGATTGGACACACAAGGAATTTGTCTTTTTTGCATACACTCTCAGTGTACATAAAAGAAAAGATACATTCATCAAGAATCATAAAGTACAACACTCAATGATAGATACAACACATCATGAAACATCTGCAAGAAAACCACCCAGATCAGAGAGCTCCAAGACCCCCTCATTTCAACCCCAAGTTATAAATATTGCCTTTTATCTATATGGACACCCACCCATGCCTGGTGAAGAACCAACAGAGGGGGAGGGGCATTTGGAACTCGGGGAGTATCCCATTCCAGCAGAAAGTCACCTAAAAATAATCCAGAGCTTCAATCTCAGCCATCAGTTTTTGGACCAAACTCTGTGACACCCCTGGTAGGTTGCCCGGTTGTTTCAGGGTTCCAAAGTCTGCCTCCCTAAGGGTGATTCCCTTCCTGCCCCCCCCCCGCTCCCACACAGCTTATGGGTCCCTGCATGACGTTGGACCACAAGCAACGCAGCACCCCTCTCTCCCCATGTATGTTCTGCTGCTGGGGCTTCCGATCCTCACCTGATCTCCACAAACGATCAATTTCTCTTCAAAGCTGTTGAAGGTGGTAGCATCACAAATTTATTACCAGTTGCACCCTATATTCAACATGTAGTACCCCCTCGTTTCAAGGGCTTCAGGGGAAACGGGGGCTGCCCAAACAGCATTCCGATGAATTTTTACCGAACTCTGCTTAGGATTCTCGCTTTGAGGGCAATCCTCAACTGCCTTGGCAATTGCATCGGACAAATTCCTCTCGCAGTTCCAGGGCTATCTTTAGATTGAGGGATATGATCAAGATGTGGGGAGAAGAAGATAGGTCCACATTTTACCCCTAGAGGCTGTTTGGTCCCCCTCCTTTAGAATTGATTCAGAGGTGTTGTCCACCCTGAAAATGAATGCCAAGGAAGGAAGACCATGAGATTTGAAGCTCCTTGGGGTCTCCTGCACTTCACCCTAGCTAATGGGTCACCTGATGGATGGGACACCCCCCCCTTCAATAGGATGGGCCTCTGATCTGAGGTCTCCTCTGGGTTTGAGCCTTCTTGCCCATCTCTCTCTCTCTCTCTCTCTCCTTCACTAGATGGGCTCCTCGGAGATATTCAGGACAATTGGAATTTGAGGTGGGATTCTCACCCCCCAGGAGCCGCCTTCTGACGTGGACTTCAGCACCCAGAATGACCAGCAAAGGCCATTCTGGTTGGGGCATTCTGGGAACTGAATTCTAAACATCTGAAGGACACATGATTTAGAAGGAAACTTCATGAGAACATATTGAGGGCCTCCTAACCATCATTGGTATCAATGCTTGGATGAAGGTTACTGATCTCCTGCTCTCTGCCCTTAAATCTTAGGGGAGGGACGTTGGGGGAGCCTGCCACCTCTCTTCAGTCTACCCACCCCTCTCTTTCCCCTGGCACTGCAGTGGGTCTAAGCCCCCTTCCACAGGGTCCGTGTGTCTTCTGCCCCCGTCTGCTTGTCTCCATCCTCATTCGTGATGTCGTGGTGGATGGCTGTGTGTACCTGGCCAGAAGCTACACTGGGTGAACTGGGAATTCAGGAGTGGGTGTGGGAGAATGCTGGGGGGCATTGGCTGCCTCCCTTCTCTACAGTTGCTGGTGTCCTAAGGAGGAGAGGGGAGGGAAGGGGAGGGGGGAGAAGAGAGAGAAAAAGGAGAGAGGATGGGAGGAGAAGAGAGGAGAAAAAAAGGAGAGGAGGGATGGGAATGGGAGGAGAAGAAAGGAGAGGGCAGAGGAGGAGAACAGAAGAGAGGATGGAAAGGGGACGGGAGGAGAGGAGAGAAAAGGAGAGGGAGGGAAGGAGAAGAGAGGAAAGGAGAGGAGAGGGAAGGGGAGAGGAAAAGAAAGGTAAGAAAGGAAATAGGACAGGGAGGGAGAAGGAGGGAGGGAGAAAGGAAGGGATAGAGAGGGAGGGAGGGAAGTAGGAAGGAATGAAGGAGGGAGGAGAGGAAAGGGAGAGAGAGTAGAGGGGAAGAAAGGAGTGGAGGAAGAGGAGAGGAGAGGGAGGAAAGAAAGTAGGAACTGGGGAGGAGTGGAGAGGAGACAGGGAAGGAAGAAGGAAGGAGTGAAGGAGAGGAGAGAAAAGGGAGGGAGGGAGAGAGTAGAGTGGGAAGAAAGGGGAGAGGAGGAGGAGAGGAGACAGTGGGAGGGAAGTAGGATGGAATGAAGGAGAGAGGAGAGGAGAAAGGGGGAAGAAAGGAGAGAGGGGAGAGGAGGAGAGGAGAGGGCAGGAGAGAAGAGAGAGAGAGAGGGAAGGGTTGAGATGGGTCCAAGGAATAACCCAACGCATGGGCATGTTCACAACTGCATCGCCGCTTCCGGTTCCGTCCTTGGAACGACCCTAAGGCTGCACATGGCTTGGGTTGCAAAAAGAAAAAAGAAAAAAAGAAACTGCACTTGGGAGGGCAGTAATTAGCTGCTCTTTAAAGCAGCACTGTCGAGAAAAAAGACAGCACTGCTTTAAAGAGTTGCAATGAAATTGCATGTTTGTCGTCTGAGGACGGTTTTCAGCATCGAAAGGAGAAGCCGGTGCAAGCACATATCATGGCTAGGATATATACAGGTACTCTTCGCCTTACGACCGCAATTCAGCCCCACATCTCCCGTCGCTAAGCCAGATGTTTCTTCAAAGTGAGCTGCGCCCCATGCTACGACCTGTCTTGCCACGTCTGTTAAGTGCATCCCTGTCATTGTTAAGTGAGTTACACAGTCATTAAGTGAATCAGGCTCCCCCTTTGACGTTGCTCATCGGAAGGTCGCGAAAGGGAGATCACGTGACCCCGGGACACTGCGACCGTCATAAATATGAGCTGGTTTCCAAGCATCTGAAGTTGGATCGCAGGACCGTGGGGATGTTGTGATGGTCGTAAGTGTGAAAAATGGTCATAAGTCACTTTTTTCTTTGCTGGTGTAACTTCAAACGGTCACTAAACGAGGACTACCTGTACTAAAGGCATGAAATGACTCGGGAGCTATTCCACCCTGCTTTGGGGAGGAAATAAACTAGAAGCAGTGTTTCTCCCCCTTGGCAACTTGAAGACAGGTGGACTACAACTCCCAGAATTCCCCAGCCAATATCAGGAATGCTGGGAGTTGAAGTCCAGGCATGTGGCAAGGGCGGGACGGGCATTCTTTCGAGCTGAGTTTCTCAACCTTCGTGACTCAAAAAAGTGGGTGGACTTTAACTCCCAGAATTCCACAGGTGGCATGAGGAATTCTGGGAGTTGAAGTTCACGTATCTTGTAGCTGCTGGGTTTGAGAGCAGGTTTGAAGGGATTGGGTGAGTCCCGTACGACCATCTCCCCGATTCGTTCTGATGACACCTGGAAACTAACTGATCTTTCTCTCTCCCACTTCCTGTCCTCTCCCATCCCCCATCCGTTTAGGATGATCCCAGTGCCCCCCACAAACTCCAGGACCCCTTGAAATCCTGCCTCAAAGACGACGAAGCGTTTAACATTCAGAATTCCACCTCGCCCAAGCTGGATAACAGGAAAGGCAATCCAGACGATGCAGAAGTGAACTGTTTGCAGAACAATCTGACTTGAAGATCCGACAAAAAAGAGCTGGGACGAAAGACGATGCCGTAGGGTGGGTGGGTGGGTGGAAATTAAAGGGAACACAAAAATAAAATTGGGTTGCACGAGAGACCCTTCCTCTCATCCAGAGTGCAATTTTTATGGGTTTTGGTTCGATTTTTAATTTTCCCCCCCCCTGCTGACGTCATCGCATGCTTTGATGTATTTCGTACGGAAAAAAGAAAAGGAAACCTTATTAAAGAAAAATGGCCTGAAGACAATTCTGGCAGTGTCCGCTCCCCGCTTTCCCTAATGAATGGTGTGCATTGATTTCTTGGTCTGTCCCTGTCTGTATATATTGCCCAGGTTAGTTGGCTTCATCCCTTCCTGCCCCCCATTCCGTGCCCACCCCCACACCCTAGCCCCCTCCCACCCCTGTGATTTCTAACCGTTCGCTGCGGCTTGACTGATTTTCATTTTTCTGTTTTTAATTTGTACGTCACCCAGCCTCCTTTTTTTTCCCTTTAATTTTCTTTTTCTTTTCTTTTCTTTTTTTTGAGAAACCGGTTTTAAAATGTGGGAACAAAAAAAAAGTGACGATCTCGAGATAATAATGGCGACGATGATAATAATAATAATAATAATAATAAACATTTTTTAAAATGCCGTTGCTTGGATCTCTCGCGACTTAGAAATCAGGGAAAAGAAGGGAGATGAGACAAGCTACGAAGGGGGATGAAAATGAATGAAAAATTAGGCTTAGGTTAAATTAATACTAATTGGTTGGGTGGACGTCAGCTCCCAGCATTCCCCAGCCAGCATGGAACTCGGGGAGTCGGAGTCCACCTCTCTTAAAGCATCCTGGCTGGGGGATTCTGGGAGTTGAAATCCACCCAACCAATTAGTAAAACATGCTGGCTGGAAAATTCACATGACTTTGGAAATCCCAACTTTGAATCTCGGTTTTAGCTCAGGTCTCTCTGTCATAACTAAGGAATTGGTCATAAGTTGAGGGCTACGGTGGCTCAGTGGCTAAGACACTGAAGTTGTCGATCAGAAAGGTCAGAATCCCTAGTATAGGTCTCCTGCGTGAGCAGGGGGTTGGACTAGATGACCTCCAAGGTCCCTTCCAACTCTGTTACTGTTACCTATATTGCCTTGACTAGAGGTAAGAGCGCCTCTGAAGGATAGCAAAATATATTCCACCGCCTCCCCCTTCTGGCTAGTTATGGAATAGCATGGAGAGAACGGCTGATCTGGCAACCACACTTTCTGTTGCAACTCCTCTAAAGTGTAGGCATTCAGCCGGTATGGATTTCAGCTCCTACAAGCTGCATTTTAAGGAACATGGGAGTTGATGTCCCAAGCACGTGAAGGTCCCAGATCTGGACAAGTTGCCAAATTGGACCTTTGTCCAATTCAAATTAGCCACCCTTAGAGGATCAATTCAGTAATTTGCTGTGCTAAAAAAATAGTCATTGTCTGCAGTTGTGCGGTTTTTCAGCGTTCTTTAGCAGACTTTGGCAATGCTAAAATGTGTGTACTTCACCCACAAAACTCAAAAACGGTATGTAACAAAATTTCAATTTAATGTATGCTGATTAGCATACGTTCAAAGTGACAATAATGTTATCTCTTCTCTTCTCTTCTCTTTTCTTCTAATTTTCTCTTTTCTATACTCTATTCTACAATTTTTCCATTCTATTTCTTACCACAGCAGACTGGAGCCAACATATAAAATGCAATTATTACTTCTGTTAGTAAACCTGCTGCAGAATATCTCTTTCAAGGGGAAAAAAACCGGGAGCAGAAGACAGAAGAATTTCTCCCCCTTCTCCCACTCTACCAGTAAGAAAAGGAGGGGCTTCCTTCAATGTTGAGATTTCAGCAGACCTAATCCTTGAGGACTAGAAACACAGATTGTCCATTTTTTAAAATCCAAATTGCAGATGGTTTGGAGAAGTCAGTGAAGGGGTTGGAAAATTGGATTCTAGGAAACTCTTCAAAGATGCTGGGCAATCGTTGTAAGTCAGGAAAACACAACAAGGTTGTCAATTTGTAGAGCAACAATTCACTTATATCAGAGTAATGAATAAAATACTTTAATGCGAATACGGAAGCTTTGAATTGACTCGCCAAGTGTAGCTAATATTAATTTAAATTTAATTTAAAGCAAAGCATCTGTCTGACTTTGCAACGAACTGTAAGACAGCTACTCCTTGAATTATGTCCCAAATTTCTGTTGCTAAGTAAGTGTAGTTTAGGTCACTACACGAACCGTCGTTAAGGTGAGGACCCGTAGTACTTTGTATATTTAGGAATATTTCGGATTTCTGAATCACAGATCGCTCTGAAAAAGGAACTTTGGGGACAGGAGGCTGAGTAGGTTGTTTGGAAATACAATCTGAGAACAAAACACAGCACAAAAGCCGATGGAAATAAAAGAATCGCAAAATCAGCCGGATTTAATATTATTATTATTATTTTTCCAAGGCAGGGTAATTTCTGTTGCCAGCTGCAGTGCCGCTGTCTTGACGGCAGAGGGCGAAAGCCACGCCACTGGATCAGAGCCGGGGAAACAGCGCCGCATCAGAGCGCGCATGCGCAGTGTACCTAGAGTAGGCCGCGGCCTGCTGTCACCGTTCGTTCGCTCACCCGAGCGGAGTTTCCTCTCGCGGCTCGAAAGGAGCCGCGGCTGTCCCGGCGGGATGTTCGTGGCGCTGAACGAACTGCTCGGGGCCTCCGTGGAGGAGCCGGAGCGGGTGAGTGAACGCGTCCCGGCTTGTCTTGGCCGCTCCCGGATGCCGTCGCCGCGCGAGACGGAGGAGCGGACGGGCCTGCGATTCAGCTCCCGAGATGCCTTGCGCGACTGGCTTTTGGAGTGAGGCACGCCGGGCGCTGTAGTTCTTTCCCTCCTGGTGGCCCCATTGGGGTGGGAATCTTTGGAGCGGACCAGGGGGTCGTTTTGCAAGCCCGGGATGGGGGTGAAGCTATAAATTGGGATGGCCGGTCCCCCTTGCCTGGCTCCTTATTTGATGCTCCCTGTTGAGCTGGCAGGGGATGATGAGCATTGTAGTGCAACTCTACTTCTTAAGCTCAACAACACATGGGGACTTCAGCTCCCAGAATTAAATTAAATTAAATTAAATTAAATTAAATTAAATTAAATTAAATTAAATTAAATTAAATTAAATTAAATAATTAAATTAAATTAAATTAAATTAAATTAAATTAAATTAAATTAAATTAAATTATTAAATTAAATTAAATTAAATAATTAAATTAAATTAAATTAAATTATTATAATTTATATTATATTATATTATTATAATTTATATTATATTATATTATTACTTTACATTACATTAATTATATAATATATCATATATCATATATATATCATATCATATATATTATATTATGTATACTATATAAAACTATTTTATATATTTTATATATAAATTATATATAACTTGTTATTATATATCATTTATCCTATCCTATCTTAATACCATATCATATTTATTTATTATATTATATATTTTCGTTTCATATTTTTTATATATATATATATATATGCATATTCTTTCTAGCCAGGTTTTACCTACGTAAACTAAGTTGTTCTACAGCCCTGGTTCTGTGAAATCTCATTCACAAGAACAACTGTAGAACAACTTAGTTTACGTAGGTAAAACCTGGCTAGAAAGAATATGCACATAAAAGCCTATGAAAAAGAAAAAGACATATATATATATATATATATATATATATATATATATATATATATATATATATATATATATATAAAATATATATATATATATTAGACATTTTATTTTATTTTAATATTTTATCATTTCATTTTATATCTTATATTTTTTCATTTTATTTGATCATTTGTGTGTATTTGTGTATATATATCTATGTTTTTGCGTTTGTTTTTCTGTGTTTGTGTATTTGTGTGTGTTTGTGTGTATTCATCCATTCATTCTAGCGATTGTCTATCCACTACAGGATGAAGCTATACATAGCATCTCCCTTTATTATTTTTACAAATACCTGAAGATGGCAAACATTCAATCTTTTTCCTACTTTATTTTTTAATTTATTTCACATTTTACCTTGTTTTTTTATTTGGCTTACATTCTTTTTTTATTGTTCGATTTTATTTGTTGTGTGATATTAAGTATTTATATAGCTGCCCATCTTATAATAAAACCTGGAGTGCTCCACATCAAAATTTAAAACAAGTCTAAAAACGTTCATTGGCTGGGAAAATTCTGGCAGTTCAAGTCTATTCGTGTCTGGGGAATTCTGGGAATAGAAGTCTACACATGTTGGCCAGGGAATTCTGGGAATTGAAGTACGTACATTTATTGATTTAAATAAAATAAAGAGGAGAAATCAGATTTTTACATTCATTTCCAGAAATAAACATTGGATAAATAAAAGAATTTCTGCGAATTAGACTTGGAAAGTTTGAAACTGCAGACAAAAGTCCACTTCCTACGCGATTAAAAAACCGTGATGTGTTGCATGACACATGTTAATGATTGGTGAAGGACATGGATGATATCTCAAATTTGATCAATAAATCTCTGTTCTGCTGTAAATTCCTGGAAGCCACGTTCGTTTTTTTCTCCGGCTTTTGAAATAAATTTTCAATTAAAACAAAATTAATTCATTTATATACCAATATATGATTTCGATAGCCAACGACTCTGGACAGCTCAGGATTCAGAAGCATCTGCAGGCATTCCTTGACTTATGAACTTATGAACACCACCGAGCCCAATATTTGGGCTGCTGCTAAGTCAGACATTTGGGAAATGAGTGTCATCCCATTTTAAGACTACTCTTGCCACCGTTGTTAAGTGAGTTGTGGCCATTGTTAAGCAAGTTACACGGTTGTGATACGAATTGTTGGCTTCCCTGGCCACACTGCAACCGTCGTAAATGCGAGTCGGTTTTCCCAGGTTTCTGTATTTTGACCACATGACCCTGGGACACTGTGACGGTCGTAAATATGAGTTGGTTGCCAAGTGTCTGAATTTGGATCATGTGATCGGGGGCGGGGGAAACGGTCATTTTTTCAGTGCCGTAACTTTGAATGGTCACTAAGCGAGGACCACCTTTATATTACAATTAAATTACAATTAAAACCCATTAAAACCCTAAATTACCTTTAAGATGAGTTGAGCCTTCCAGAATTAAATCAATTTTATTATTTATTTATATACACAGGCAGTCCTTGACTTATGACAGTTCATTTAGTGACCGTTCAAAGTGACAGTGCCCCTCAATGTGACTTATGACCGTTTCTCACACTTAACGACCATGGCAGGGTCCCCGTGGTCCAGTGATCAAATTTCGTACACTTGGCAATGGATTCGTATTGACGACGGTCGCAGTGTCGCCGGGGGTCACATGATTCCCCCTTTTGCGACCTTTGGATGAGCCAAGCCAACGGGAAAGCCGGATTCGCTTAACGACCATGTGATTGACTTAATGGCAGTGATTCACTTAACAACTGAGGCAAGAAAGGTGGTAAGAGAGAGCTGAAAAACTGTTTTGTTTAACAACGGGAATGTGGAACTTGATTCACATTTATGACAGTTGCAGCGTCTCGGGTCCCATGATCCCCCTTTGGCGACCTTCTGACTAGGTGGCTCAGTGGCTAAGACACTGAGCTTGTCGATCAGAAAGGTCAGCAGTTTGGCAGTTCAAATCCCTAGTACAGTCTCCTGCGTGAGAAGGGGTTGGACTAGATGACCTCCAAGGTTCCTTCCAACACTGTTACTGTTAATGGCTGTTAATGACCAGCAATGGGGATCCACTGAATGACAGTGTTCCTAACTTGACGAAGGCAAGGATTGACTTAACAATGGCAAGGAAAGTCATACAAGGGGGGGGGGGGGGAGACTCACTTAACAACGTTTCTATTTTGGGCTCAACATTGGTCATAACTCGAGGACTAACCCTGATACGATGCATACGGGATCTATATTTTTAATTTTGTAATATTTTTCTTTTTATATATACTGCCAGAAATAAAATCTCTCTCTTCTTTTTCAGAGCAAATTGATTCTGCTTTGTGCCACGAAGACGGACGCCAGCTTTCTGGTCCACCATTTTCTCTCCTTCTACCTCAAAGGTAGGCGGGGAAGGAAGGACTCCGTAACTCCGTATCTCCCACCTCCGTCCCTCTCCTCGCTCCGTCCATTTTCCATCATTAAAAACAACAACGTACAAGTAACTCCTTGACTTAATGACCGTTTGCTTTGCGATCGTTAGGATGGCCCTGAAAATAATGACCATTTTTCACCCTTAACGACCGTTACACAATTCCTGTGATCGCGTGATCCACATTCTGACTCTAGGCCACTGACTCATATTTATGACATTTGCAGCGTCCCAAGGTTACGAGATCTCCTTTTGCAACCTTCTGGCCAGCAGGAAACCAGATTCACCGAGCAACCGTGTTACTGATAGAACAATGAAAGTGATTCGCTTAATAACAGCAGCCAGAAAGCTCGTGAAATGGGGCGAATCTCACTTTGCACATGATTCATTTAGCAACATAAATCTTGGCCTCCTTGGGGGGGGGGGCATAGCTTGAGGATGATCTACATAATGTCTTTCTCTTTTTTGTCTTTCGCAGCCCGCTGCAAAGTCTGTTTTCTGTCCTTCGTGCAATCCTTCAGCCATTACAACTCTGTGGCACAAAAGCTGGTAAGCCGATTTTATTTTAATCTATAAAAACATTTATCTATTCTCGACTTACAACCTCATGGACTTCAACTCCCAGAATTCCTGGCTGGGGGAATTCTGGGAATCGAAGTCCAACCAGGTTAATTGACTAAGGGATCCAGACCATAGTTGCCCCACTTTTCGGGGTTGGTGGTTTGGAGTGGGGAAAGTTCTGTGGACTGGGCAGGAGTATGTGCATGTATGCGTGCTCGAGCGCTCCTTCCTTGCATGTATAATCCTGCGTCCTGCGCAACCAGAGCTGCGATCACCTGTGACATTCGCATGAGTGGGGCTGCAATCACCCATGAGGCTCACACTTGTGGGGGCTGCAATCCACCACGAGGCTCGTCCGAGTGGTATCACCCGCACGAGTTGTCCTGCGATCATCTGTGAGGTGAGTGCGGTTGGGATTACCCACACGGCTCGTGCGAGTTGGGCTGCGATAACCTGTGAGGCTCGCAAGAGTGGGGCTGTGATCGCTCATGAGGCTTGCGCGAGTCGGCCTGTGGTCACCCCCGGGGCTTGTGCGAGTGGGACTGCGATCATCTCGTCCAAGTGGGATCACCCACACGGGTTGTCCGGTGATCAACTGTGAGGTCAGTGTGGCTGTGATAACCCGTGAAGCTTGCGCGAGTTCAGTCTGTGCCATGAGGCTCGTGCAAGTCGTCCTGCGATCCCCTGCACGGCTCGCGTCAGTGGTGCTGCGATCACCTGTGACATTTGTGTGAGTGTGGCCTTGATCACCTGTGATGCTCGCGTGAGTGGGACTGCGTGCACGAGGACAACAGCCAGCCACTTACACGGCCTGGTTGCGAATAGGCCGCATTCCGGTACTGTACTGTGGCACCCAGATTGTGGACTCCTGATCTGGACAATGACAGTGTATGCTTGGGAACAAGTGAAATACTTCTAGTTCTCGAATTACGACAGTTCATTCTACAATCATTCAAAGTTCCAACGGCACTGAAAAAAGCCACTGATGACTGGTCCTCGGATTTACAACCGTTTCGGATTCCCACGCAGTGGGCTGTTCTTGTGAAAAAAATTCCTCAGCCGTGTTCCTTGTTCAGAAAATATCAATTCCACATTTTTCCTGTTGTTTCTTTTAGGGAGTCAACCTCCTTACAGCCAAGGAACAAAGCCAGCTGGTGTTCTTTGAAGGGTTGAAATCGGCAAATCAGGTTTTGTTCGGCGACAGACAAGAATCCAAGGACCTCAATCCTTTCCAATTCGTCAGGTAGCTGAATGTTTTTTTCAGGAGCTACAGTCCTCCACTAAAAAACTACCAGCGTTTATTTATTGACAGTTCAAAATTACGACACTGATATTTTATTTTATTATATTATTTTGTTTATTTTATTATTTTATATTATTTTATTTAGTTTATTGCATTCAAAATTACAACACTAATATTTTATTTTTTATTTTATTTTTATTTTATTTAGTTTATTATTTCATTTTATTTTATATTATTTTATTTATTTTATTGTTCAAAATCGCAACACTGTTATTTCATTTCATTTCATCTTATAGTTTTAGTTTATTATTTTACTAATTTATTTGATTGTGTTATTATTTTATTTTATAATTTTTATAATTTTATTTATTTAATTGCGTTCAAAATTATTGAGACTTTTATCACATTTATGATAGTCGCAGTGTCCCAGGGTCAAGTGATCTCTTTTTGCGACCTTCTGACAAACAAAGTCAACAGGAAAACCAGATTAATTTAACAACTGTGTTAATAACAACTGCAGTTACTCACTTAACAACTGGTGGGAAGAAAGGTCTTAAAATGGAGCAAAAGCCACTGAACAACTGTCTCACTTAACAGTGGAAATTTTCAGCTCAATTGTGGTCATAAAGGGAGGACTACCTATTTATGGCATAATTCAAATCATTTTGGTCATGCTTAGCACATATAAGTTGTCCTCGACTTATGTCCAAAATGGAGACCAAAATTTCTAGTACTGAACTCCTGATAGTCTTTGATTTGCAACCACAATATGGCATGCCAAGGGAGGAGGGGGGAGACAGGGACATGGGGCCCCATAAATTTACGTGAGGTCAGTTCTGACTCCATTAGAGTATTGCCAGAATAGTGCTCCTAATAAATGACTGTTTAGTTAGGACTAATTCCTAGAAGTTAGGAACACTAACTTCACATTAGTGACACGGTTGTTAAGCGAATTTGCCTTCCTGTTTGTCCAACGGTCGCAAAAGGGGACTGCGTGACCCTGGGACACCATCCCCATCATAAATACGACTCACTTACCAAGCATCTGAATTTTGATTCTGCTCCTGCGGGAATGCACCAACACTCGTACAGGGGATAACAGTCCTAAGCGACTTTTTGGGGGGGCTGTTGTAACTCGGAATGGCCACTAAATGAACGGTTGTAACTTGAGGAGTACCTGAAGTTCTGAAAACTAGACCGTTGACCTGATTGACCTCAACTTTGCATCTCTCATTTGCAGCGGAGACGGGTCGGATCTGAAACGACTTTACCATTTTGTCCGGACATCCCTGTATCCTTCTGCTGACGGATATCGGGGGAAGTTCCCCGTTCTGATTGTTGACGATCTTGGTGTCCTATTAAGTCTCGGGGTACGGCTGACGGACATCCTAAATTTTGTTCACTATTGCCGGGCGACCGTTAACACCGAACTGAAGGTAACTCTCGACCGCAGGTAGTCCTCGACTTAACAACAGTTCATTTAGTGACTGGTCAAATTCCTGACGGCACCGAAACAATGAACTTAGGACTGTTTTTCACATTGACGACCCGTTGCAGAGTCCCCGCGGTAACGTGATCAAAATTCAGACGACTCATCTTTACGATGGTCCCTGCGTCCCGAGGTCGGGTTATCCGTTTCGCGACCGTCCAAGGAGCAAAATCAGTCAGATTCACTGAACAACCATATGGCAAAGTTATGAACCGCCAGGATTCACTTAGCAATGGCAGCCAGAAAGGTCGTCACACGGGGAGAAATTGTCTCGCTTTGCAATGGAAATTGGGGTCGTAAGTCGAGGACTGGCTGTATTTGTCTTGCTTTGCAATGGAAATTGGGGTTGTAAGTCGAGGAAGTCTTGCTGTATTGGCTATCTTTAGGTTTCATTCCAAGCGGAAGGGCGATCTAAATGAACAATGATGGTTTGTGTTTTAGGGGAACTTGGTTTTCATGATGCGGAGCAGTGAAGATTCGGAGGACGAGGAAAATGAACTTCTGGTGAAGGCTCTTCGTCATCAGGCCAACAGCATCCTGTGGGCCGAAGGTCTGGCCAGCGGCTTCTGCAAGGAAGTCCATGGACAGGTGAGTCTACCTGTCTTCTTTGCCTAGACTTCTTGGGGGAGGTTTTCCAAGTAGAGCTACCTTGCCTGCCTGCCTCCCTCCCTTCCTTTTCTTCCCTTCCTGCCTTCCCTTCTTCCTTCCTTCCCTCCTGCCTGTCTGTCTCACTGCCTTCCTTCTTTGCTGCCTGTCTGCCTTCCTTCCTTCCTTTCCTTCCCAGCCTTCTTTCCTTCTCTCCTTCCTTTCTTTTCCTGCCTTCCTTCTGTCTTTCCTTCCTTCCTTCCTTCCTTCCTTCTTTTTCCCCTTCTTTCCCTTTCCTTCTTGTTAAGTGAAATGATTCCCTTAATAACTGTGGAAGAAAGATCAGAAAAAAGGGCAACGTTCACTCAGATGTTTCACTTAGCAACTGAAATTTTGGCCTCAATTGTGGTTCGTAAGTCGAGGACTGCAGTGTCCTGAGGTCACGTGATTCCCATTTGCGACCTTCCCAGCCAGCTTCCAACAAGCACATTCAATAGGAAGGGGGGGGAGCTGGATTTGCTTAATGACTGCTGCAATTCGCTTAACAACCATGTCAAAAAAGCTTGTAAAAAACTGACTTAGCAGTGGAAATTCTGCTCCCAATTCTAGTCGTATGTTGAGGATTATCTCTCGGCGCAGATGGCAGATCTAAAACTCAAAAGGATCTCTCCTTACTGCAGCTGACCATCCTGGAAAAGGATTCCCGGGAATCTGGCGGGACAAAGATCCCCGGCGGGTTTACCAGTATCAGATCCAAGATAAGAATGTCGCGTTCTTTGCCCGAGGGATGTCGGCAGCCGTGTTGTGACCAAAAGGTTGCAGGTGGTCCCGGATATGGATTGGAGTGGATCCTGAGAGATCCAGGAGGATCGGTGATCTCCGAGGGATCAGATTTGATCTGATTTTGAATCCAGGGTCAATCATCGATCCAGAACGATACAAAGAGATTGTGATGCAATAAAGGAGGTGTAATCGAACCCAAGTCTCTTTGTGTCTCCTTCACACAACCAACAATCTCGCAATCTCGGTCTCCTGTTTAGAATTTAGGGACTTCAACCACCCAGAATTGGCGGACTGGGGGACTCTGGGAGTTGCAGTCTGGAGGCTTAAAGAGACAGCCAGACTCTTCGGTGCAGAGAGCCAAGGGAAAGCACACACACAGGCATGCACACACACACAAACTTAAAGACAAAGACACACGGGGGACTACACACAAGGAGTCAATGGGATTCCATCAAAATATAATTTTATAGCAATTAAAAATATATATTATTTTTTGATTGGAGACATTTTACAATTACAATTACCTCAAGAGAGGTACACAGTACACAGAGACTTAGACATACACACAGAAAAACAAGGACGAAGAGAGGATAACAGAACTCTCAGGTTTACACACATACTAGTCATTCCCACCATAAATCTCATTTAAATTAGGGAAGGCACAAATCTTAGCAAATATACCATGTGGTTGTTGTATAGAAGACAGAGAAAGAGACAGACAGACAGACAGACAGACAAACAAACAAAACCCCCAACATTTTCCCTTTTCTTTTATTTATTTATTTATTTATTTATTTATTTTAAGTACCTTTATTTAGCCAAATTGGTTTTCCTGTGTCAGGAAAAGCTCATTTCTTGAATTCTTTTGCTTTCCTGTTATTCATACCGGCCAGGACAGGCATTTGCCTCTCATCCCTCAAGGCCTCAAGCAAGTTTTCAAAAGGGGTTTTCACCTCCCTCCAGCTGTCACTTCCTATGTTTTTTCCCTTCCGATCTGGAATGGGTTGCTGAATTCAATTTCTCCTTTCCTTTCTTCTTTTCCTCCCTTCCTTCCTTCCTTTCCCTCCCTTTTCTTTCTTCCTTCCTCCCATCTTCTTGTCCTCCCCCACCCTTTTTTGTCCTCCTCATTCCTTCTCCCTTCCTCCCTCTCCTCCCCCTTCCTCATTCTTCCTCCCTCCCTCCTTCCTACCCTCACCCTCCTCCTCTCCCTCTTCTTCCTTCCTCCTCCTCTCCTCCTCCCTCCCTCCTTCTTTCCTTCCTCCCTCCCTCCTCCCTCCCTCCTTCCTCTCCTCCTTCCTTCTTCCCTCCCCCTCTCCTTCTTCCTCCCCTCCTTCCTTCCTTCCCCTCCCTCCTTCCTTCCCCCCTCATTTCTTCCTCCTTCTCTTCCTTCCTTCCTTCCTTGTCTTTCCTTCCTCCTTCCTTCTCTCCCCCTTTCTTCCTTCCTCCCCCTCCCTCCTTTCTTCTCCTCCTCCCCCCTCCCTCCTTCCTTCCTCCCTCCTTCCTTCTCCTCCCCCTCCCTTTCTTCCTCCCTCCCTCCCTCCTTCCTCATTTCTTCCTCCCTCCCTCCTTCCCTCCCTCCTTCCCTCCCTCCCCCCTCCCTCCTTCCTTCCTTCTTCCTTGCTTGTCTTTCCTTCCTCCTTCCCTCTCTCCCCTCCCTCCTTTCTTCCTTCCTTCCTCCCTCCTTCCTTCCTCCCTCCTTTCTTCCTTCCTCCCTTCCTCCCTCCCCTCCCTCCTTCCTTCCTCCCTCCTTCCTTCTTCCCTCCCCCTCCCTTTCTTCCTCCCTTCTTCCTTCCTTCCCCTCCCTCCTTCCTTCCTCCCTCATTTCTTCCTCCTTTCTTCCTTCCTTCCTTGCTTGTCTTTCCTTCCTCCTTCCCTCTCTCC
>JAKOOJ010000052.1:2165679-2355249 GCA_022577455.1 Arizona elegans
CCTTCTTTCTCCCTCTCCCTTTCACCTTTCTCCCTCTCTCTCATCTTTCTCCCTTATACTTTCTCATCTTTCTCCCTTTCTTTCTCCCTCCCTCTTTTTTCTCCCTCTCATCTTTCTCCCTTTCTCCTCTCCCTTTCACCTCTTTCTCCCTTTCTCTCATCTTTCTTCCTTTCTTTCTCCCTCTCATCTTTCTCCCTTTCTTTCTCCCTCCCTCCTTCCCTCCCTTTTTTCTCCCTCTCTCCCAACTTTCTGTCTCTCTTTCTCATCTTTCTCCCCCTCTCATCTTTTTCTTTCCCCATCTCTGTCTCTCTCTCTGTGTCTCTGCCTCTCTCTCTCGCTCTCTCTCGTGTGTGCAGGGAAGGACCATTTCCAAAAACAGGCGAGAATTGGGTTGGTTTTTTTTTTCCTTTCTTCTTCGGGTGCTTTTTTCCATACAATTTAATTTTAAATTGAGTCATTTCAGGATAAATGAAACCCTTTTGTCCCCGTGTTGTGGCTCCCTGTCAGCTGGCTGTCCCCCCCCCCACTTCCTGGCCTGCCCTGAGAAGAGAAAGGCGGTGGAGGCGGATGGAGACTCGCTCCGTATTTCAGAGCGCGGAAGCAAAGTGCCTCTCTGCTTAGTCTTTTTCTCTGGCCCTGGTTGGGAGATGCGCAACTTTCTCCACCCCAAGACACCGGTTGGGCCATGCTCCACATCGTGATGGGCTCCAGGAGGAGGAGGAGGAGGAGAGGAGGAGGAGGAGGAGGAGAGGAGGAGGAGGAGGAGGGGACGCCATGTCTCCCCACATTGTGCAGTGCGCTGTTTACTAAGCCTACTACCACCAATATCCTCCCACCGTCCGGTACGCTCCCATAGAGAGGGGCTCCTCCGGGTGCCGTCGGCCAAACAATGTCGACTGGCGGCCCCTAGGGGGAGAGCCTTCTCTGTGGGGGCACCTACTGTCCAGAACGAGCTCCCCCCGGAGATACGGAGGATCCCGGATCTGTGCACCTTCCGCCGCGCTCTTAAGATCTTTTTATTCTACCAGGCGGGCCTGGCCGATTCCTTTCCCTCTTTTTAATTACGCAAATTTTAATCGGTTTTTTAAATGATTGGGGTATTTTAATCTGTCTGGGCCAAATTGTTTAATTCGATTTTACTTTGTTTTTAAATTTTGTATCTATGTATTTTTATTGTTTGGCTGTTCACCTCCCTGAGTCCTTTGGGAGTAGGGCGGTATATAAATCAAATAAAGTAAGTTAAGTAAGTAAGTAAATGCAAGAGCAGAAAGCGGCCACAGAGGCGGAGAGAGGAAGAGGAGGAGATGCGCAACTTTCTCTGGCTGGGGCGCATCTTCCCCTTCTTCCTCTCGCCACCTCCGTGTCTGCTTTCTGCTCTTGCATTTAAACTTAGCGCACTGCACAATGGGGGAGATGGCATCCCATCCTCCTCCTCCTCCTCCTCCTGGAGCCCATACACGCAGCATCGGCTGCAGCCGGTCGGCCCAGTCAGTGTCTCTTTGCTCTGGAGTCTCTCCCAGCGGCCGAGATGCGCACAGCACCAACAAGGGCTGGGAAAAAAACAGAGGGAAGTAGAGGGACGCTTTGCTCGAGCTCCGGACTACAGAACGAGTCTCCATCCGCCTCCACCGCCTTCTCTTCTCAGGGCAGGGGAGGAGGGAGGGACGTTGCCGACCTCCAAGCTAGAGGAAGAAATGAGCAAAGGGGTCAGCCTAGATGACCTCTAGGGTACATTCTAAAGCAGTGTTTCTCAACCTTGGAAGCTTGAAGATGGGTGGACTTCAACTCCCAGAATCCCCCCCAGCCAAGGGGATTCTGGGAGTTGTAGTCCACACATCTCCCAAGCTTCCTAAGGTTGAAAAAAGCACTGCATTAGGAAACAATGTTTTGGACAGTTCGACTCTTTTTTTCCCTCCCAAAATCATGAAATGATTTTAATTGTTTGGCTTCTTACCGGAAATTTTAGACTGCATGTCTCAAAGCTTTATTTATTTATTTATTTAAATTCATATACCGCCCTTCTCCGGAAGGACTCAGGGCGGTGTACAGCCAAAAATAAAAACATAAAAATATAAAATTTAAAACAATTTAAAAGTATATTAAACAAATTTGGCCCATATTAATTAAAAGTAGTATCAATTTATATCTGAAGTATCAAATATAAAATTATAGATAAAATTAAAGTATTTTAAATTTAATTCAAGCTTTATCTCAAGTGTTTTCCCCCAACCCATCTGGGACTTTTTGCAAGGGTAATGATGAAAGGAAAAAAGGATGAGAAATTTATTCGAAACGAACTGGAATCTCTCGTGTTGGGGACCCAGGCCTCTTCCCCACGACCCCATTCCCTAGCACAGCGCTGACCCGCATTCCGGGTGCATGCCTGCAGATTTTTAAAATTTTATTTTATTATAATTTGTCAAAACAAAAACAGGAATAATATAAAAATACAACGACAGGGACGATAGCGCGCTTAAGCCCGCCGCTCTACGGACCTCGTTAAGTATGAAGTGAGGTCCACGGAATTGCACGTGTGTACGCGAAATCCGTTTCCGGCCAAGACTCCCCGCGGGAATACAGGGACCAAACTTTGGCTCTAGCAATGCGAGAGTTTTTTTCTGGCGTTGAGCCTCTTTGCAAAATGACGCCAGGGAAGATGGAGTGTCTTGCACCCCAAATCAAGAGTGGGGCTCTTGGGGCGCACCCCGAAGTGACCTGCTGGGTGCATTTCAAGCCCCGCTCCATCTTCCGCTTCGGTACGCAAAGTCCCCAGGAAGGAGAAAGGCTCTTCGCCATGCAAGCGGTAAAAGGCCGGTTGCAAATGCGCCCCCCGATCTCCGGGGCAAGAACGACGCCGCCCCAAGCCCGGACAACGGGCCCCTCCGTGCAAAACGCGGGGATGGTTGCAAAGGACCTGCCTGGTCAACGGGAGCCCCCTCCGAGCCCCCCCAAAGCGGGTAGGGGGCGCGGAGGGGCTGCCCCGCCCTTCCGGCCAGAAGAGGAGCTGGCGCCCGCGGGCGCCTTACCTGCTATCGCTGGGCTGGTAGTCCCTCTCTGGCTTGCTTGGCAGCAACGGGGCTGAATGGCTGTGGGTCCCGGCCGCCGAGGAAGAGGAGGCCCCAACCGGCTGCCTACCCGCCCTCCGGCCCTGGCTTGCCCTGCCCTGCCCTGCCCTCCGTCTGCTGGAGCCCGCGGGGGTGGCGCTGCTGCCCGCCTCTGCAAGCGCCTGGCACGGGGTGGGGCAGGCGAGCTGCCCGACTGGCCTTTTGCAAGAGCCCCCCCCACCTTTCCTCCTCCCAAAATTTTGCCCACCGGGGAATCCCTTCAAAGGGTCTTCGCGCTCAGACTGGTCCAAAGTGGGTGGTTGGGGGGGGGGGAGAGAGGAAGGAAGGAGAGAGTAAGAAAGAAGAGAAGAATGAAGAAGAGAAAAAAGGAAGAAGAGAAGGGGAAGAAAGAAAAATGAAGGATAAGAGAAGAAAAGATAAGAAAAAGGAGGTAGAGGAAAGGAGAAAAGAAAGAGAAAAAGGAAGGAGAAGAAAGGGAAGGAAAAGAAGAGAAAAGGGAGAAGAAGAAAGCAGAGAAAGAAAAGTAAGAAGGGAAGAGAAAAAAGGGAAGAGAAGAGAAGGAGGGGGAAAGAAGAAGGAAGAAGAAAAAAATAGAAGAGGAGAAAGAAGAGAAGGAGAAGGAAAGAGAAAATGAAACAAAAGAAAGAAACACAAGAGAAAAGAAGTGTATCTTGCTGGTTTTATTTCATTTTATTTGGCTATATACATCTCTCTCTTCTGGGGCTCAAAAGTATTTCCTAGCAAATAAACCTTTAAAAAAAAATCCAGAGTCCCCCTTAAAACCTGAACTACTGAAGTGCCCCTTTTTCAAGAAAACAGCATAGAAAATCTTAAAAAGTGGATTCAGAGCCTTTGCAAAAGTTCTACTTTATTTTTCTAGATTCATGGTGATTTTCCATGGAAAGTGAAACAGATAAAAAAAATTGCAAGAATCTGGAAAGGGCTTGGTTGTCCTTGAAATTGCTCTAAAAGAAGTGGATTGTTTCAATTTCAGTGAATTGTTCACTGTGGGGTGGGGCAGATTAATAAATCCAGTCATCTCTTTTGGGGCTGCAGTCAGAGAGTTTACTAATACAAGCATCAGTTTAACAGATTACCAGAGTTAAAAGGGACCTTGTAGGTCATCTAGTCCAACCCCCCCCCCCCAATCTACACCAGTTCTGACAGATGGCAGTCCAGTCTCTTCTTGAAAGTCTCCAGTGATGAAGCTCCCAGAACTTCTGTTCCATGGATTGATGGTTCTCACTGTCAAAAAATTCCTCCTTATTTCCAGGTTGAATCTCTCCTTGGTCAGATTCCATCCATTATTCCTTGTCTGGCCTTCAGGTGCTTTGGAGAACAGCTTGACCCCCTTCCTCCTCTCTGGGGCAGCCCCTCAAATATTGGAAGATGCTCTCCTGTCTCCCCTGGTCCTTCTCTTCACTAGACTAGCCAGGCCCAGTTCCTGCAACCGTTCATTGTATGTTTTAGCTTCCAGTCCTCTCATCATCTTTTCTGCTCTTTGTACTTTTTCTAGAGTTTCAACATCTTTTTTATAGTGTGGTGACCAAAACTGGATGCAGAATTCTAGGTGTGGCCTTACTCGGGCTTTATAGAGTGGTGTTAGAACTTCATTTGATCTTGATTGTATCCCTCTGTTAATGCAATCTAGAATTGTGTTGGCTTTTTTAGCTACTGCTGCAAACAGCTGGCTCCTATTTAGCTGGTTTGTGCACTAAGATTCCAAGATCCCTCTCACAGTTACTGATATTAAACCTGGTTTCACTCAGTTTATATGCGTGCTTTTGGTTTTTCTTACCTAAGTGTAAGACTTTACTTTTCTCTACACTGAATTCCATTTTGTTAGATAGGGTCCAGTGTTCAAGTCTGTCAAGATCCATCAAAAGAAGGTTGAAATTTACTCCTCAATTGTTTCTATTGGGCATAACTACGGACTGCACAGTATCAGAGACTAAATTGACTTTGAACTTAATATCAGCAGCTAGGCTGCTGGTAGCCCAATATTGGAAGAAGGACTCTTTGCCTACTATTGAAGAGTGGATATTGAAAGTAACAAACCTAGCAGAAATGGCGAAAATCTCAGCGTACTTGAAGGACCACACGCAAGAAAGATACTTATTGGAATGGAGAAGATGGATTGATTATATTCAAAATTAGTATCAGACAAGAAAATATCAAATAGCTTATGAATGAATGTTAGTATTAGAAGTATTTTGTTATCTATAGTGGAGTTAAGGTTTTTTTGGGGGGAGTTAGTACTTTGAGGATAAGTAGATCAATCTAGTTTATGACTGATTAAATGAAATACCTTGTATTTTGCTCTGGGAATTCTGGGGGGGAGGGGGAGATGAGGGGGGAAAGGGTGGGGGGAACATGGGAGGGAAGAAAATTTTTGTATTTTTTTTTGTAAAACCTTTCAATTAAAAAAAAAAGATCCATCTGGATCTTGAGCCTATCTTCTAGGGTATCGGCTATTCCTGCCAGTTTAGTATCATCTGCAAATTTGATGAGTTCTCCTTCTATTCCCTCATCTAAGTCGTTCATGAAGATATTGAAGAGTCCTGGCCTAAGACGGAACCTTGTGGCACCTCACTGCTTACTTCTCTCCATGTAGACTTGGACCCATTAAGGACTACTCGTTGAGTATGGTTTGTCAGCCAGTTGCGAATCCATCTGGTGGTGAAGCTATCTATCCCACTTTTTTCTAGCTTACAGAGAAGTAGGTTGTGGTCTACTTTGTCGAATACCTTGCTGAAGTCTTAAGTATATTATGTCCACAGTATTTGTCCTTTGCTTGAAAGGAGGTTTAAAATTTGGAAAAAAAGTGGATTTTATTCCTGACTTCTTAGAACGGTGCTTCTCAAACTTGGACCTTTTAATATAGAGGGCTGGACTTCAATTCCCAGAATTCCCCAATCAGCATGAGTGGGGAGGGAAACACCCCAAAACTCCATCCGGCCTTCTTTTCAACTGACTTTGGTTCCGAGCTGGAGGCATTTTGAAATGGACCTTCCTGTTTCAAAGATGGCCACTGCCAGATCAGCAAAAGTCCAATTTTGCAAGAAGCTGAAAAGGGAGCTGTCAGGAGTTTCTTAAATTTAATTTTTAATAAGGGCAAAACCGCCTACTGTGGGGGGGGGGGTTCTCCCTTGCAAAGGATAGTTAAAGGAAATTTTTATTTTCTCACAACCATCTGGAATATGGTTGCTAGCACTAACAAAGCTTGCAAAAATGCGGGTGCGTGCAAAATATAAGGGCTCCTACCCTGACTGGGGGTTGGACTAGAAGACCTCTAAGGTCCCTTCCAAGTCTATGATTATATTCCTATTCCTATTCATTGTGAAAGGAATTGTAGACTAGAAAGTTTCTGCTCAAAGAGGAACCAGATCAGTTGGGGAAGTTGAAGTCAACTTCCATGACTGGGGAATTCTGGGAGTTGAGATCCAGGCATGCTGGATGGGGAATTCTGGGAGTTGAAGTCTTAAAGTCGCTAAGATCGAAAGACTGATCCGACACTGAAATGACTGCCTGTCTTATAACAACAGGGACTAGTACGGGCCTGGTGGCTCAGCAGACTGATAGCATTGTGATTATCACCAGCTGTCTGCAATTACTGTAAGTTCGAATCTCCCCAGGCTCAAGGTTGACTCAGCCTTCCATCCTTTCAAAGATAGGTGAAATGAGGATCCAGTTTGTGAGGGCAATAAGCTGATTTTATATAAATATACAAAAGTATGAAGGCTATTGCTTAACACATTGTAAGCCGCCCTGAGTCTCTGGATAAGGGCAGCATATAAATAAAAAAATAATAATAAAAATAAAAAAATAGTGTTTTAAGAAAGCCTTTTTTCCTTTCAAAGTCTACAAATCAGGTATGTTCCTTGATAAGCTTCGTTGAAATGCCTATCTTTAAGCTAGGTATAAGCTTTAAGAAAACACGCTAGAGTCATCGGAAAAACAGCTACACATGTTCTTTTGCTCTATGGTCTCTGACATGTGTCTCTCTCTACCTCCAATTTCGATAAACGTTTTCAAGTCGGAATAATTACATAGAGCTGCCTCCAGAGGGCAGCAGCACACTCCCCGGAGGACCAGTGCCTTCGCATAGTTCAACTCTGAGCTACAAATATTTTTTTCTTTCAAAATAACATTCCCTATTCACAATTTATCGTTGGCTCCTCTTAAGAAGATGAACTGTTTAGCTAGGTTTTTGTCTTGCAATATTATATTGATTTTGTTTTTTAAGAAGAGACTGGACAGCCACTTGTCTGAAATGGTAGAGCCGGGGCTGGACTACAAGACCTCCAAGGCCCCTTCCGGCTCTATTCTGATTATGATTCTCGACTGGGAGGGATTTGTGTTTATAGAAATAATCTCAATAAACAATTGATTAAAAAAAAAAAACCTTTCACTCGGTGAACCTTTAAAAGTTGCCTTGTTTTTAAAGTTATATTAAAAAAATGCGAAAGTCTACGGACAGTCCTTGATTTATGACAGTTCATTTAGTGACCGAAGCAACAGCACTGAAAAAAGGGACTTTTTCACACTTACGACTGTTTGCAGCATGATCAAAATTCAGACCTCTGCCAACTGACTCATGTTTATGACAACTGCAGCATCCCGGGGGGTCAGGTGGTCCCCCTTTTGCGACCTTCTGATGAGCAAAGTCAACGGGGAAAGCCAGATTCGCTTAACGACCGTGTGACTCACTTCACAACGGCAGCGATTCACTTTTAACAACCCTGAATTGGAACCCTGAATTTGAATTTTTAAAGAAAAGACTTGAAAGGGTATCAGGTTTCTTGCTTGAGCAGGAGGGGTTAGTCTAGAAGACCTTGAAAGGTCCCTTTTAGCTCTGTTCTGATTGATCGATCTTCAACAAATTTGACCCCGAAAATATGAATCCCCAATTAAGTGATCCAACAGAAAGTCATCACATACAGCTAATCCTTGAGTTACGATCGTGACAGAGCCCAACATTTCTATCGCTAAGTGAGACATTTGTCAGTGTCACCTCAGTTTATCAGATTTCTGGCCACAGCTGCTGAGCGAATCACTGCTGTTGTTAAATTAGTCATGTTTGTTAAGTAAAACCGGGTTTTCCATTGGACATGGCTTGTCCGAAGGTCGTAAAAGGGGATTGTGTGACCCTGGGACGCTACAACTCTCATAAATATGAGTCAGTTGTCAAACATCTACATGGTCAATAAACGAAGATCTGTAAATTGGGGAATAGTTTCTAAGTTGGTATGAAAGTTAAAGATTTGCCAGAAAAAAAATTGGAAAGAAATGCAACATTTACATTAGTGGCTGTTCGAAGTTACAAAGGCACTAAAGTGACTTAAGAGAAGTTTTCACACGACCATTACAGCTTTCCTATGATCACATGATCAAAATTCAGACTCTTGGCAACTGACTCGTATTTATGACGGTTGCAGTGTCCTGAGGTCACGTGATCTCCTTTTGCGACCTCCTGACAAGCAAAGTCAAGGGGGAAAGCCAGATGCACTTAATAACTATTTAGTGACTGTTCAGAGTTACGATGACACTGAAAAAAGCGATTTAACGACCATTTTTCACAGTTAGAGACCATTGCAGCATCCCCAGGGTCACATGATCGAAACTCAGATGCTTGGCCACTTATATTTATGACAGTTGTAGTGTCCCCAGGTTCATGTGATCCCCTTTTGCGATCTCCCAACCGATAAACCCAATGGGAAAGTCCGATTCGCTTAACAACCATGTGTCTAAGTTAACAACTGCAAGGTTTCACTTAACAACGGTGGCGAGAACGGTCATCTAATGGGGTAACACTCACTTAACAAAGGTCTCACTTAGCAACAGATTGAGTCAATTGTGGTCGTAAATTGAGGACTGCCTGTATTTGAACCTGGATGGATCAGGCATAATGAGATGATTTTGGTGATTTTTGGTAGATAAAAAACCAAGTAAAATACAATAACAGATTTATTAATAGAGTTCAAAAGGCCTGTACCTTAACTCTGCTGATGTTTAACTAGGTCACTAGTTAAAGACAATCGATGACACGTCAAATCGGGTTGCAAATAAATCTAGAAGTTAATAAATTTTGAGCCTGTTTTGCAAGAGGGAGAAGTCATTGTTGCTACAATATTCACCTAAGGGAGACAACGTGCATTTTTGTTCTTGGTCCTTTTGATTCGTATTTTTTCAATGTTCGTAACTACTTTCGTTTTGCTTTTGCTCATATTTTTTCCCCCTTTGGATTTTAATCTTTTGAATAAAGTCAAAATTAAAAGTCAAACGAATCCAAGGGCTGGAAGGAATTTGGAGGTCCTCTAGTCCAACCTAGTCCCAACCCTACCTATACAGGTAATCTTTGATTTAACAGCCAGAATTGAACCTCAAATTCCTGTTGCTAGGTGAGACAGTGATTGTGAATTTTGTCCCATTTTACGACCTTTCTCGCCACAGTCGTTAAGTGAATCACTGCAGTTGTTAAGTTAGTTGTTAAGTGAAACTGGGTTTTCCGTTGACTTTACTCGTCAGAAGGTCGCAGAAGGGGATCACGTGACCCCAGGACGCTGTGACCGTCATAAATACGAGTCAGTTGCCAAGCGGCTGAATTTTGATCACATGACCACAGGGAGGCTGCAGCGATCTTAAATGTGAAAAATGGTCGTAAGTCACGTTTTTCCAGTGTCGTCGTAAGTTTGAAATGTCATTGAATGAACTGTTGTAACTTGAAGACTACGTGTAACCCCGTAGCATGCCAGCTTGGTGGCTTCCACAGAACATAAAAACAAATAAAATACGGCGCTACCACAAAACAACACAACGCTGATAAAACTAAGCAATAAAGCAATAAATAAAGATGGTGTAATCAAACAGGATCAAAACATCAAGGTGCCTTCATGGCTTGAGACCAGGTGATCTGAGGGACCATCTCTTGCCGGTCACATCTACCCAACCCATCAGAGCGGGGAGGCAGGGACCCAGAAGAAGGGGCTTCTCTGTGGTGGCTCCCTCTCTCTCTGGAACATCATCCCCCCAGAGATTAGAATGCCCCCCCCCACACTTAACTCTCTTCCGGAAGGCGCTGAAGACATTTGTTCTGCCAGCGGGCCTGGGGAACCCAGAGCGGGAGGGAGTCCATGAAATGGCTCGTGTGATCGGCTGTCGCCAGGGCAGGGGGTGATTTTATTATATTATATTAATTTATTTGATTCTGGGTTTTTTTAGTTTTTATTGTTTTAAATGCGGTCGTTTATTCTGTAAACTACTGCAATGCTCTCTACATGGGGCTCCCCTTGAGGAGCACCCAGAGGCTCCAACTGGCACAGAGTGCGGCCACGCGGGTGGTTATGGGAGCAACGTGGCGCTCCCGTGTGACACCTCTCCTGCGCGAGCTGCACTGGCTCCCGGTGGTCTTCCGGGTGCTCTTCAAGGTTTTGGTCACCACCTTTAGAGCGCTCCATGGCTTAGGACCTGGTTATTTACGGGACCGCCTACTACCACAAACAGCCTCCCACCGGTCGGTAGACTCTCATAGAGAGGGGCTCCTCCGGGTGCCGTCAGCTAAACAATGTCGACTGGCAGCCCCCAGGTGGAGGACCTTCTCTGTGGGGGCACCCACTATCTGGAATGAGCTCCCCCTGGAGATACGGAGGATCCCAGATCTACACACTTTCCGCCGTGCTCTTAAGATTCTTCTATTCCAGCAAGCCGGCCTGGCCTAATTTTCTCCCCTGTTTTAAAATTCTTTTAAATCGAAATTTTAATCTGTTTTAAATTATTGGGATTTTTTAATTGTCTCGGGCTAAATTATTTAATTTATTTATTTATTTATTTATTATTCAAATTTCTATACCGCCCTTCTCCTTTCGGACTCAGGGCGGTGAACAGCCAAAATAAAAACATCTATACATAACATTACAGTTAAAAATAGAGTTAAAATAATTTATAAATTTGGCCCGTAATTTAAAACTTATCAATTTAAAATCAATATTAAAATTTTAAAACTAACCCTAAAATCAAGACAGACCGGCTAACTGAAAAAAATAAGTTTTTAGGGCCCGACGAAAAGTCCGGAGGTCGGAGATCACTCGTATCTCTGGGGGTAGATTGTTCCATAGGGTAGGTGCCACCACAGAGAAGGCTCTCCTCCTAGGGGTCGCCAGCCGGCATTGTCTGGCCGACGGCACCCTGAGGAGGCCCTCTTTGTGGGAGCGTACTGGCCGGTGGGAGGCTATTGGTGGCAGAAGGCGGTCCCATAAGTACCCTGGCCCTAAGCCATGGAGCGCTTTAAAGGTGATCACCAACACCTTGAAGCGCACCCGGAAGACCACCGGGAGCCAATGCAGCTCGCGCAGGAGAGGTGTCACATGGGAGCACCCCGTCGCTCCCATAATCCCCCACGCAGCCGCATTTTGCACCAGTTGGAGCCTCCGAGTGCACCTCAAGGAGAGCCCCATGTAGAGAGCGTTACAATAGTCCAGACGAGAGGTGACGAGTGCTTGAGTGACCGTGCGTAGGGAATCCCGGTCCAGAAAGGGGTGCAACTGGCGTATCAGGCGAACCTGACAAAAAGCCCCCCTGGCCACGGCCGTCATATGCCCTTCTAAAGACAGCCATACATCCAGGAGGACACCCAAGTTGCGGGCCCTCTCCGTGGGGGCCAATGATCTGGATTTAATTATATCTTTTAACTTTTGTATCTATGTATTTTATTTTGTGCCTGTTCACCGCCCTGAGTCCTTCGGGAGTAGGGCGGTATATAAATCTAATAAAAGAAAAGAAAAGAAAAGAAAAGAAAAGAAAAGAAAAGAAAAGAAAAGAAAAGAAAAGAAAAGAAAGAAAGAAAGAAAGAAAGAAAGAAAGAAAGAAAGAAAGAAAGAAAGAAGCCGCCTTGAGTCGCCATGGGCAAATAGGCTGCAATAAAAATTCAATAAATATAAATAAATAAATAAATATATTCTGTCTTCCCTCTGTCTTCTGTCATCTTCTGTTTTCTGTCTTCTCTCTTTTGTTTTCTGTCTTCCCTCCATCTTCTGTCTTCTGTCTTTTCCCCCTCTTCTTTCTTCTTTTTCTCTTTTCTGTATTCTCTCTTTCTTATTTTCTCTCTTCTCTCTTCCATTTTCCATCTTCTGTCATCTTCTATTTTCTGTCTTCTCTCTTTTGTTTTCTGTCTTACCTCCATTTTCCATCTTCCTTCTTCTCTTTTCTGTCTTCCCTTTTTCTTGTCTTCCATCTTCTCTTTTCTGTCTTCTCTTCTGTCTTCCCTTTTTCTTCTGTCTTCCATCTTCTCTTTTCTGTCTTCCATTTTCCTTCTTTCTTCTGTCATCTTCTGTTTTCTGTCTTCCCTCCATCTTCTGTCTTCTGTCTTTCCTCCCTCTTCTTTCTTCCCTTTTCTGTCTTCCCTTTTTCTTGTCTTCCATCTTTTTTCTGTTTTTTTCTGTTTTCTCTCTTCTGTCTTCCATTTTCCATCTTCCTGGACTAGAAGACCTCTGAGGTTCCTTCCAACTCTTTTATTCTGTGATTCTGAATGCGTGACTGTGGGACACTGCAACCATAATAAATACAGGTCATTTGCATTTTAATCCTGTGAACATCAGGACGTTACTGAAAGGTTGTAAGTCTTGAGGACCGGTTGTAAGTGACTTTGTTCAAGGCTGTTGTAATACTGAATGGTAATCTAAACAAATGGTTGTAAATTGAGGACTACTTCTACATATATTGGTGAAGGTACTGTCCTAGAAACTAGGAAGTTGGGAGTTCTAGTCCCACTTTAGGTATAAGTGCTGACTGATGGACTTCGGGGCAATCACCAGGAGACGGGAAGTTCTAGTCCCACCTTAGACCCAAGAGCCAGCTGAGTGGGCCAATCACCAGGAGACAGGGAGTTTTAGTCCCGCCTTAGGCACAAGAGCCAGCTGAGTGGGCCAATCACCAGGAGACGGGGAGTTTTAGTCCCGCCTTAGGCACAAGAGCCAGTTGAGTGGGCTAATCACCAGGAGACGGGGAGTTTTAGTCCCGCCTTAGGCACAAGAGCCAGCTGAGTGGGCCAATCACCAGGAGACGGGGAGTTTTAGTCCGGCCTTAGGCACAAGAGCCAGCTGAGTGGGCCAATCACCAGGAGACGGGGAGTTTTAGTCCCGCCTTAGGCACAAGAGCCAGCTGAGTGGGCCAATCACCAGGAGACGGGGAGTTTTAGTCCCGCCTTAGGCACAAGAGCCAGCTGAGTGGGCCAATCAGCAGGAGACGGGGAGTTTTAGTCCCGCCTTAGGCACAAGAGCCAGCTGAGTAGGCCAATCACCAGGAGACAGGGAGTTTTAGTCCCGCCTTAGGCACAAGAGCCAGCTGAGTAGGCCAATCAGCAGGAGACGGGGAGTTTTAGTCCCGCCTTAGGCACAAGAGCCAGCTGAGTGGGCCAATCACCAGGAGACGGGGAGTTTTAGTCCCGCCTTAGGCACAAGAGCCAGCTGAGTAGGCCAATCAGCAGGAGACGGGGAGTTTTAGTCCCGCCTTAGGCACAAGAGCCAGCTGAGTAGGCCAATCACCAGGAGACAGGGAGTTCTACTCCCGCCTTAGGCACAAGAGCCAGCTGAGTGGGCCAATCACCAGCAGATGGTGTCAGCTAGCTGTCTGTTTGCTGCCATGGAAATGGGGTGGGTGGGTGGGGCTCAGTGGAGAATTTTTCTTCGCAGCTTTGCTACAACCGGTCTGGGCTTTGCTTATCTCCCCAAGGTCATTTCTCCTAGCTTCGGCATGCGACAACCAGAGACGATGAACTTGAATCCAAGACTTTCTCAAACCATTTCCTGGCCGGTGCTTTGCCCTACGGTTGCCTAGCTACAAGAGGGGGGGGGAGTTTTTTAGCCCTAGGGGTTTGTTTCAATATGATGATGCTTCATGCACTTTTGGCTCTCCAAGTCTTGCCTGACTCGAGTTGCATTCAGTTCTTTCCTAGTAAAAGTACCACCTTTCCTCTAAGTCTACGAAGCCCTTCTTTCGTAGCCATTGGAAGGAAGCAGCCCCGACAGACGCCGAGTTCTAATCCAGCAGGCTGGATTGCTTTGGGCTTCTTCCTTTCTCTCAGCCCAACCCACCTCACAGGGTTGTTGTGGGAAAAACAGGAAAAGGAAGGAACGTGAAACACGTTTGCTGCCTTGAGTTATTAATAACAATAATAAACGTTTATGGAAACATCCATAATGACAGATGGGTGCTACTAGACTATTGTGAATGTTGTCCTCAGCTGACCTGACATTTATTATTATGCCGATTAGTGGTTTTATTAGGTTTATCTTGGTTAGCTGCCAAGAGTTGCCGTTACAGGTGGCTGTAGAAATACACTCAGGTGAACTAACCGCACCAAGAAGCTCTACCGAAGTGGTGACTCAGAATCAACAAAGGCTTCAGGGAACATAATTAGAAGACAGAAGAGAAAAGAGGGAAGATTTAGAATTTAGAATAACAGAGTTGGAAGGGACCTTGGAGGTCTTCTAGTCCAACCCTCTGCTTAGGCAGGAAACCCTACAGCATTTCAGACAAATGGCTGTCCAATCTCTTCTTAAAAACCTCCAGTGTTGGAGCATTCACAACTTCTGGAGGCAAGTTGTTCCACTGGTTAATTGTTCTCACTGTCAGGAAATTTCTCCTTAGTTCTAAGTTGCTTCTCTCCTGGATTAGTTTCCATCCTGCCCTCAGTTGCTTTGGAGAATAGCTTGACTCCCTTTTCTTTGGGGCAGCCCCTGAGATATTGGAAGGCTGCTATCATGTCTCCCCCAGTCCTTCTTTTCATCAAACTAGACATACCCAGTTCCTGCAACCGTTCTTCATATGTTTTAGCCTCCAATCATCCCCTAATCCTCTTGGTTGCTCTTCTCTGCACCCTTTCTAGAGTCTCCACATCTTTTTTACATCGTGGCGACCAAAACTGAATGCAATATTCCAAGTGTGGCCTTACATGGCCTTATAAAGTGGTATTAACACTTCACGTGATCTCGATTCTGTCCCTCTGTTGATGCAGCCTAGAACTGTGTTGGCTTTTTGGGCAGCTGCTGCACACGGCTGGCTCCTACTTAAGTGATTGTCCTCCAGGACTCCAAGATCCCTCTCACAGTTACTACTATTGAGCAAGGTACCACCTATACAGTACCTGTGGATTTTCTTTTTCTTGCCTAAATGTAGAACCTTCCTTTTTTCACCGTTGAATTTCATTTTGTTAGATAGGGCCCAATCTTCAAGTCTGTCAAGATCCTTCTGTGTCTTGAGCCTATCTTCTGGAGTGTTTGGCTGTTCCTGACAGCTTGGTGTCATCTGCAAATTCAACAATCAGTCATTTTCCTTCAATGATTTAAGTTATCTGAGAAGTTCAGTCTTGAACACAAGAGACCAAAAATTCTCCTTGCAAAATCCGTTTGGGCAGAAAAGAGGGGGAAAGAGAATGAGGAAGGATGAGAAAAATGATCCTACCTACCACCTTTTTACCTCCTCCTCATCCCCCTGATTCTCCTTCACCTCTTCCTTCTCTTCCACCTCTTCTCCTCCATTCCTCCCACGGCTTTGCAATCCAGAACAGCCATTGGTGGATTCTCCCCAAGGAAATACGTGGCTGTGCATTCTCTGACCACCTGTAGAGGAATAAAAACATGTTGAGAATGAAGCCACCTCCCAGAATTGATTCCATGGAGACCATCATCTTGTTTTTCTATAGGAAAGATCTTGGATCAGCAGCTGAAGTTGCTTCAACCAACTTTGGACAAATTAAGCTAGATCAGCCTCTCCATGCACACTTTGGGGTAAAGGAAACAATGATTGTAGGGTACAACGAGTCCTTTCTCTATCCATGGATCTTGGTCAAGGAATTGACTTGAAGAACCAAGAGAAATAATGTCCCTCAAGACAAAGGTAGAAGGGAAAGAGACAATCTTAAATATGATCTTCCTTCAACCCAGTGGGGATGGACAACCAGTTTTATCTCTGCCAAGAAGATCCTACAGAGGTCCCATGGCCCTCTGTAGGATCTACAATTATCTACAATTATCATTATCTACAATAATGACCAACCCCATCATTGGTATCAGTCACTCACCCCGTCTTCCTTGAAGTCACATTTATCCAAGGAACCTTCTTCTTCTGCTGGACAGACTGTCTCTTTGATGGTGAACTTCAACATTTGGGTACCTCCAGAATTGGGATCCTGAAAGAAGACATGGCCAAGCAAAGGTATTACTTTGAAGCCCCACTGCACCTTCTCCCATTTTAGACTGGGACCATTTCTGAATGAGTCTTGATGGAGCCCCCTGAACGTGGCTATACAGAAGAGTCCATGCAGGTTCCAGATGTTCTTCATACAAGGCCCATCATTCTGACTGACCATAAATGAAGGCTGTTCAAGCTAGGAGAACAGGGTGGATAGAATCTTTCATGTCAGCTAGGTCCCCTGAATTCTCAGAATTGCTTCCCACAAGGGATGGGTCTACTCTACAAAAACTCAAGTCCAGCATGGACCTGAAGGATACCTAGCCAATCAGGTTGAGGAACAGCATCCAGGAGCTGGTAGAGGGAGTCTTCTTGTGCTTTGCTGTTGTAGTTGGCCACTCCCTGTTCCACAGCCCCATCATAGGTGAGTAGTTTCTGGGATGGTGCAGAGTGTCCAGAGGCTGAAAGAGCCCCAACCACCAGCAAGGTCTTCCAGAAGAAATCTTCAATCGTTGGTTCTTCTGCTATGAAGCTCCACAGGTGATGTGGTTCCTGAGACATCTGTTGGTGGCTAGTGGCCAAGGGTTTTCCCCCAGTGAATTTTCCTTCCTCCAAAGCAAGAGCTCCTTCCTTGAGAGAGGAGATAGATAAAGCAGGACTTTGAGACTTACTTATTGTCCTCAATGTTCTTCTGGCAGGTCTCCAGATCAACATTCACAATTTCCCAGCATGGAGGAGGAATTCTGGGAATTGAAGTCCAGCTCTCTTAAGTTGCCAAGGTCTTCAGATCAGCCTAAATTCCATTATGGAATTTTGTATGGTTCTTCTACCTCCATACTCCTACTCTACTCCAACTCCTTATAGACTTCAACTCCCATAAGAAACTTTCTCCTTCTCCTTCTCCTTCTCCTGCTTCTCCTCTTCCTCCTCCTTCTCCTTCCTCTCCTCCTTCTCTCTCTTCTTTTCTTCTTCTTGGAAAAAAACAGTCCACTTGCTTTTTGAAAAAGTACCTTTGAAAGAGCATTTACATTGGCTACTAGTTATAACTTTATTCGTTTCTACATGTTGGTTTTTTTTTTATTTTTTTTTCCAGTATCTTCCCAGGTACTGATGTTAGGCTGATTGGTCTGTATTTCCCAGGTCTGTATTTTTTCCCTTTTTTGAAGATGGGAACCTTTGTCAATCCTCAGGTAATTTCCCGGTGCTCTGGGATTTTTGAAAGATACGGTACAGAGTTCCGTTGAGGCCCACCTGTTGATCAGAAGACCTCCAAGGCCTCTCCCAATTCTGCAATTCTGTATTCTGTACAGATAGTCCTCGACTTACAACAGTTTGTTTAATGACCGTTCAAAGTTACAACTGTGGCACTGAAAAATGTGACTCATGACTGTTTTTCACAGTTGCGACCATTGTAGCATCCTCATGCCCCAAACCCTAACCCCATGATCCAAATTCAGATATTTGGCAACTGATTCGTATTTATGACAGTCACAGTGTCCCAGGGAGGGATGTATAACGTGATCCCCTTTTGCGACCTTCTGACCAGCATAGTCCATGGAATTCACTTAACAACCAGGTTACTCCTCCATCAACCGCAGCGATTCACGTATCCACTGTGACAAGAAAAGTCGTCTCACTTAATAAAATGTCTCACTCAGCAGCAGAAATGCTGGGGTCGTAAGTCGAGGACTATTCTGAAGGTGTCTTGCTTTTCGTCCTGACTGTTGGGGAACCAGTCCTGACCAAAGACCGTCCTTCTCTTCCTCTCTAGGATCAGCCCAAACGGGTGAAGAGATTCCTCCGAGTTTTCAAAAAGCTCAAGAAAGGCCTTAGGAAATTGTTCAAGAAAAAGAAGATTGTTACCGGATACGTCACCTCCTAAGAGAAGATTCGGAACGATCCCATCCCAGATCTCCCAGGACGGTGATCTCCCTCCATTTTCCCCCTCTTAGACCTGCATTTGGGGACCGTGGAGGACGTCAATCAGACACGAGCTTTGCCAATGATTGTGTACATTCAAATTTGTAATAGAATTGAAGTCTGAATCGAGGTGGGAAGGGAAAGGTTGCAGCCTGCAGAAGAGACCCGTTTAGGGAAATAGTGAAGTGGAGAAATTGCACAAATGTTTTTGTTTTGAGAACAAGTTAATAAATGTTGAAATGAGACAGAGTGAGGCCGTTTCTTGCAAAATGCAATTCTTGTCAGGAGGGAAATGGGCTTTTACAACACTTGTGGGAATTCCTTCCTGGTTTCTCTGGGTGAAATTTGGGGCTTCCAGTTCCCGCCCCCACCAACATATTCTTCTTTTGTTCCTTTATCTCCATTTTATTTCCTTCATTATGTTTAATCTCAATTGGAAGTTCACTTTTCTTAGCCTTCCTCCTTTCCTTTTCTCCTCTTCTGCTTAAATTCTGATTTTGATTCTCATTCTGACTCTCATTCTGATTTATTCTGATTTATTTTTAATTTTATTTACTTTAACTTTAACTTTAATTTTTATTTATTTTCATTAAATGGATTCTTTCGAGAATTTCCCCCCTGTTTTCAAGACCGGGCAGCCTTTGGCATCTCTCGCTAGGTAGATGAAATAAGAAGGAGAAAACAGCTAATTTACAGTCTTGACTTATGACCACAATTTCCATTGTTAAGTAAGACACATAAGCAAAGGCTCCTCTTTGCACTTCCCACCCCCACACCGGCTGAGTTGTGGGTTTCCTCTTTGGTGAGGACTTTCCCCACGAAGTTCAGGTGACTCAGCCTGTCCTTCTCCTCTCTGGAGTTGGCCTCATCACAGCCGTCCTTCGAAGGGTCACACGACAACGGGAGGGGAGGGGGCAGACCCACAACAATTAGGCCTTGCACAATCAGCCTCCTTTGCGCAACTGTGTGGTGCCACACACACGACAATCTTTGATGGTGGGTAAATATCTCTCTTCTCTCTGTGTCTCTCTTCTCTCTCTCTCTCTCTCTCTCTCTCTCTCCTCCCCCCCTCTCAATTATCACCTCTCTGTTCCTCTCTCTGTCTGTCTGTCTCTACCTATCTATTATCTATCTATTAATTCTATCTATCTATTATGTCTATCCTCTCTCTCCCTCTCTCTCCATCCATCCATCCATCCATCCATCCCAGGCAGTCTTTGATTTACAACAGTTCATTTAGTGACCATCCAAAGTTACAACGGCACTGAAAAAGGGACTTAGGACCGCTTTTCACACTTAACGACCGTTGGCAGAATCCCCATAGTCCCGTGATCAAAATTCAGATGCTTGGCAACTGATTCAGATTTATGACAGTGGCAGTGTCACAGTCAAGGTCAAGATTGACTTAACAACCCTGTGACTGACTTAGCAACGGCAGCAAATAACACTTAACCATCAGGGCAAGTAATCGTCGTAAAATGGGGCGATACTCATAGCACTGGGGCCTTAGAGGTCTTCTAGTCCAACCCCCTGTTCAAGCAAGAGACCCTTCTCCCCCTCCGTTTCCTCCTTGGCAATTCAAAGGGCACGTTCAGATGGGTTGACCTCAACTCCTCGCCCCTCCCCAAACTTCCCCAGCCTGAGATGCTGGGGAAATGCCAAGATTGAGAAAACCTGACCTGGAAACCTGCCAGAAGAACCTTTAGGACCGTGAATACATTTCTACTCCCTGCTTCTCTGTGCCCCGTCTCCTTTTCAGGAAGGACCGTGGAGAATTCAGTGGGGGAAAACCCCTGGTGGCCTCCCAACAAGGAGATGACCTGCCCATCAGGGGATATAAGGAGGCCTCCTGGTCCCGGGAGCCACATCAGCTGTGGAGCTCCATAGCAGAAGACGCAAGGATGGAAGGCTGCTTCTGGAAGACCTTGCTGGTGGTTGGAGCTCTTGCCATCGGTGGGACCTCCTCACTACAACACAAACCCCTGAGCTATGATGAGGCTGTGGATCTTGCAGTGAGCATCTACAACAGCAAATCTGGGGAAGACTCCATGTATCGTCTCCTGGAAGCTGTTCCTCAACCTGAGTGGGTACGTACTCTCCAGTTCAGCTCCACCGAGGACTTGATCCTGACCTGTGTAGAGTAGAGTAGGGTGGACCCATCCTTTGTGGGAAGCCGTCCTGAGGGCTAACTGAAAAAGAGCCTGTTCTCCCAGCATGGAGATCTCAAGGAGCCTTCAGTTATGGTCTAACCCTTCAGTTTGGGCCCATTGTAACTTCTGGAGGCAAGTTGCCCCACTGGTTGATTGTTCTGTCATGAAGCTTTTCCTTAGTTCCAGGTTGCTTCTCTCCCTGATTAGTTTCCATCCATTGCTTCTTCTCCTGCCTTCAGGTGCTTTGAAGAATAGCTTCACCCCCTCTTCTCTGTGGCAGCCCCTCAAATATTGGAAAACTGCTATCATCACCTCTAGGCCTTTTTGTCTCTAGACTAGACTTGATTTGTCCTGTTTATACTTTTTGTAGAGTAGGCACTTCCCTCGTGGGAAGCTAGGTAAAAAGGGGGAATCAGTTCCACCACAAAGATCTTCAAGATCCTTCAACTAGGACCAATCAGGATGGTGGGCATGGAATCCAGAACTTCTGGAACCTGCATGGACTCTGCTCTGTAGATGTATTTTGGTGGCTCCATCAAGACCCAACCAGCATGATCCCAAGGGAACGTGGGAGGAAGGTCAGGTGGCCTCCAGACTAACCTCCTGGTTGACCGTGTCTTCTTTCAGGATCCTCTTTCTGAAAGCAACCAAGAGCTGAACTTCACCATCAAGGAGACGAGGTGCCAGGTTGAAGAAGAACGTTCCTTGAAAGAATGCGACTTCAAAGAAGACGGGGTGAGTGGCTGATTTCCACGCTGGGTTGGAAAAGTATTTTAGATGGAGACGGGGCCATGGAGATTCTGTAGGACCTTCCTGGCAGAGATGAAACTGGAGTTCTCCTTCCCTGCTACTTTGGTCTTGAGGGACGTCCTTCCTCTCGTTTCTCCAAGTCAACCCTTAGCCCCCGGATAGAGGAGGGATAGAGGACAGAACAACAGAAGGGGCCTTGGAGGTCCTCTAGTCCCACTCCCTGCTCAAGCAGAAACCCTTTTCTCCTTCTCCTTCCCCTTTCACCTTGTCTTTCTCTCCTCCTCCTCTTCCACTTCCTCCTCCTCCTCCTCCTCCTCCTCTTCCTCCTCCTCCTCCTCTTCCTCCTCCTCCTCTTCCTCCTCCTCGTCTGCTGAGTAAGAGAGTTGGAAGGGACCTTCGAAGTCTTCTAGTCTCAGCCCCTGCTCAACCCCCACCTCCTCCTCCTCTGAATTCCTTTCCTTCCCCTTCCCTTTCTCCTTGTCCTCCTCCTCCCCCTCCTCCAAATAAAAGAGTTGGAAGGGACCTTAGAGGCCTTCTAGTCCAACCTGCTGCCCGAACTGGAAACCCTCTACCATTTCAGACAAATGGCTGTCCAACCTCTTTCACATTCCTGGGAGGAAGGAGACACATTCCAGAGTTATAAAAGGGACCGAAAAGTTTAGAAGCCGAAGTCGGCTGCTCCCTTAGAGGTTTTTCACAGGCTGCCTTAAATAATTCACATACTTGCTCAGAGTTTGCCAAGATTTCGGTCCGCAGGCATGCAAGCATTAAAAGAAGCTACTTATAAAAACATCAGCATTTCTTTTCCTGATTTCTGGAAACCATCAGGGCGTAAGAGATTCACCCATCAGCAGCCTTGGAAGCAATTCCCCTGAAGTATAGGCAGTCCTCGACTTACAACACTTCATTTAGTGACCGTTCAAAGTTACGACGGTGCTGAAAAAAGGGACTTAGGACCGTTTTTCACACTTAACGACCGTCACAGCATCCCCACGGTCACTGATCAAAATTCAGCCGCTTGGCCACTGACTCGCATTTATGACGGTTGCGGCTTCCCGGGGTCCCGTGATTCCCTTTTGTGACCTGATGAGCAAAATCAAGACAAGCCACTTAATGGCCGTGTTGTTAACATAACAAGTGCAGTGATTCACTTAACAACGGTGGCAAGGAAAGTCGTAAAACGGGGCAAAATTCACTCAACGAACATCTCGCTTGGTAATTTTGGGCTGAATTGTGGTCGTAAGCCGAGGACTACCCGTACTTACGACCGTCTCTGCCTCCCCACGGTCACGTGATCAAAATTCAGATGCTTGGCAGCTGACTCAGATTTATGACGGTTGCAAAGTCCTGGGGTTCACATGGTCCCCCCTTTTGCCACTTTCTGACAAACCAGAAGCCAGATTCACTGAATGACTAACTGCAGGGATATGTTTAACACGGTCGTAAAACGAGGCGAAAGCCATGGGGTCTCTCTTAGCCATGAGAAATGTTGGGGTTGATTCTGGTCGTACGTCGAGGACTAACTGTACCTAGGGAGACCTTGGGGCTGAACCATCTTAATTTGTCCAATGTCCTCCTAGCAGGAGGTGGTTGGAGTTGGTCGGGGCGAATTCCTCCGTAGGAAAGGAGATTGTCGTCTCCGCGTAACGAAACCTGGGTGCTGTCATTGTTCTCACTTTGTGTCTTCTCCTGCACAGGTGGTCATGGAGTGCAGGGGCTACTATTTCTTTGGGGAGACGCCCTCAGTGCTCGTTCTCACCTGTGAACCTGTGGCTGAAGAGGAGGAGGGGGACAAAGAGGAGGAGAAGGAGGTGGAGGAGGAGGAAAAGGAGGAAGACGAGAAGGTAAGAAGATGCCATGGTGGTTGGGAGGACTTACAACGATCAGATGTGATTTTTTGCTTAGTGGCCATCCTAGACCAACAACAGTTTCGTTTAGTGACCAGAGTTAAAACAGCCCTGAAATAAAAAACGACTTATGTCCATTTTACAGCTAGTCCTCAACTTACAAAAGCTTGTTTAGTGACCCTTCGAAGTTGCAATGGCATTAAAAAAAAAGGGACTCAGGACCCTTTTTCACGCTTAACGACCGTTGCAGATCTCCAGGGTCACGTGAGTTAGGCAACTGATTCACACATATGATCCTAGTTGCAGAGTCCCAGAGTCAGGTGATTCTTTTTTACGACCTTCTGACGAGCCAAGTCAATGGGGAAACCCAGATTCACTTCACAACCAGGTGACTCATTTAACAATTGCAGTGATTCGCTTAACGATGGAGGCAAAAAAGGTCGTAAAATGGGGTAAAACTCACTCAACAAAGGTCTCAGGGAGCAGCAGAAATTTGGGGCTCGGTTTTGATCGTAAATTGAGGGAGGCCACCTGTAGAGTCTTCTGCTTTTAATTCTTAAATTAGGAATTAAACTCTGCCCACAGGCAGAAGTGGGGAGAATCTCCTTCTTAATCTGCAAAGGGTGTAAAACAGACTCATACATTGTGTTGTGTGGAAATGCCACAACTGCACTCTTTGCAGAAGTCCAAGCCCGATCCCGGGGCAGTGGGGAAGCAGGAAGAGGAAGGGGCTGCAGGACCCCCGGGACCACCCATTGGGGACCCAGCCCTGACCCCAGTCCTTTTCTTCCTCTCTAGGATCAGCCCAGGAGAGTCAAGAGATTCAAGAAGTTTTTCAAGAAGGCCAAGAAAAGTGTGAAGAAACGTGTCAAGAAATTCTTCAAGAAACCGAGGGTCATCGGGGTCTCCATCCCCTTCTAAGAGGGGATTCAGAAGGACCCTCCGATCCGAGGAAAACCAGCAGAGAAAAATGATGTTCCAGTCCATCTAATCATTCCCCAAAAAGATACTCCAGCAATAAGCAAATGAATAAATAAATAAATAAATATATATATATACTCATACATGGCTTTTTCCTACTTTCCTATGTTTAAAAGACTAACAGAATTAGGGAGTTGGAAGGGACCCTGGAGGTCTTCTAGTCCAACCCCCTGCTCAAAAGGGGAGCCTACATTATTCTGGACAAATGTTTCTCCAATCTCTTCTTTGAAAATCCCCATGGAGAGTTTATAGCTTCAGTCCACTTTTGAAAACCTCCATTGATGGAGCATCCCACAATTTCAGGCCCACAAATCTTAAACTTAAAGGAAATGGGGTGCAGAGAGTTTGTGTTATAGTGGGGCTGGTCCTTGGTGTGGGCTCAGGGGGGTGGGGGGGTGGGATTATGTATGTCCTAATATGTGACTCTCTCACATTCTTAATTGTCCTTCCCGGTGTCTGTTGGCTTCCCTTTTGTTGTGTGGAGGGTGTCTGAGCAGCCTATTTGTGGCTACGGCCAAGTGTGACTGAACAAATCCTTTGTGGGGTTTATTACTCTTTCCCACAACCTGGATTTCGGTGTTTAGTTTTGCTATGGTCAGTTGATGGCTGGGGAGAGGTTTGCAGTTTAGCAATCCATTGTCACAATACATCGCTCACAATTTCCTTCCTTCCTTCCTTCCCTTCCTTCCTTCTTTCCCCATATATCTCTTTCCTTCCCTCGTCCCTCCCTCCTTCCTTCCCTATATATCTTTTTCCTTCCCTTCCTCCCTCACTCCTTTTTTCTTTCCTTCCCCATATATCTCCCTCCCTCCCTCCCTTCCCTCCTCCCTCCCTCCCCATCCCTTCCTTCCTTCTTTCCCCATATATCTCCTTCCTTTCCCCTTCCTTCCCCATATATCGCCTTTCTTCCCTCGTCCCTCCCTCCTTCCTTCCCTATATATCTCCTTCCCTTCCTCTCTCACTACTTCCTTCCTTCCTTCCCCATATATCGCTTTCCTTCCCTTGTCCCTCTCTCCTTCCTTCCCCATATATCTCCTTCCCTCCTTCCTTCCTCCCTCTCTCCTTTCCCTCCTCCCTCCCCATCCCTTCCTTCCTTCTTTCCCCATATATCTCCTTCCTTCCCTTGTCCCTCCCTCCTTCCTTCCCTATATATCTTTTTCCTTCCCTTCCTCCATCACTCCTTTCTTCCTTCCCTCCCCATATATCTCCTTCCCTCCCTCCCTCCCTCCCCATCCCTTCCTTCCTTCTTTACCCATATATCTCCTTCCTTCCCTCCTTCCTTTCCCTTTCCTTCCCCATATATCGCCTTCCTTCCCTTGTCCCTCCTTCCTTCCTTCCCTATATATCTCCTTCCCTTCCTCTCTCACTACTTCCTTCCTTCCTTCCCCATATATCTCCTTCCCTTCCTCCCTCCCTCCTTCCTTCCTTCCTTCCCCATGTATCTCCTCCCTCCCTCCTTCCTTCCTTCTTTGCCCTTTTGCAACCTTCTGCCAAGCTAAATCAAGGGGAAGCCAGATTCAGAACAACCATGTTCCTAATTTACCAACTGCAGTGATTCACTTAACAAATGCAGCAAGAAAAGTCATAAGATGAGGCCAAACTCACTTAACAATGTCTCACTTAGCAACATAAATTTTCGACTCCATTGTGATCATAACTCGAGGAATGCCTGCATTAATCCATTTGTGCAATGGGTGGCCATAGAAACAATCTCAATACAGAACCGGCAAAGAAATAAGCCTCTCTCGCCAATGATCTTCGAAAGGTTGTCCTGTTTTTAAAGTTATAAAAAGGAGGAAGTGTGAAGGTCTATAATCTGATTTGGGGAGTGTTGACTTGTTTACTTTTCTTCTAATGATGGTTCACTCATTGACACATCAAGAAATGTCAATTTTCTGGGTTGTAAAATAATTAGAGTCTATCAGATGGCTCAAAACAAAATAATAACTTGGATATCACCATTGTTTATAATCCTTTAACCTGTCTCTATAAAAACATTTTTGAAGCCGGCAGCCTCCCCCATTGTGGCGTGACAGAGCCTTGGTGGTGCAGCAGACTAAAGTGCTGTTAAGTAGCACTTAGCTGCCAGCTGCCTGCAAGTAATGCGAGTTCAAATCTCACCAGGCTCAAGGTTGACTCAGCCTTCCATCCTTCCGAGATAGGTAAAATGAGGACCCGGATTGTGCGGGCAATAAGCTGACTTTGTATAAAATAGAACATCGCTTGGGGGGGCCAAAAGCCCTACTAAGCAGGTATATACAAAAGTATGAAGGCTATTGCTTAACGCACTGTAAGCCGCCCTGAGTCTCCGGAGAAGGGCGGCATATAAATCGAACCAACCAATCAATCAATCAATCAATCAATCAATAATGAAGGGAAAGAGTTTATTTTTCTGCTGCTGACAAACAGCTGTCTTTGCCACTAAATTTGGTAATTTGGTTGCTTTGCTCCCTATTTTTTAAAGGGAGACTAAGAAGGACCTAAATTGTTTGTTGGAAGTGTTAGATCGGCGCAGGAAATGGAAGACGTGACCAGCTCGTTACATTAGTAACCTTTATTTAGTACAAGAACAGTAGCAAGACTGCCGTGCGCTGCCGGAGCTCTCCTTATATTCGCTCCGGCAGACGCACCGCCCCCTGACAGGGATTCAAACTTTCCCGCCCGGTGGCTGGCAGCCAATCCGGGCGGATGTCCTTATAAGGACATAACACTCCTCCCCCCTAGTCCAAAGAAAAAAAAGTTCAGTGTTCGTCAATAAACGTGACGTAGTCCTGCAGGTACGTAGGACGCCTAGGCACCCTACTTGACCTGCGCAGTCTCATTTCTCCCGTGTCCCCGCCCTGGACGGACGGGGTTCCTGTGGCTCCTGGATCCTTCCCCGGAACCGGGCTCGGTTCGGCTGGCGAGTGTGCGGGGTCACCCTCAGCGCCTCCGGCCGGACCGCAGACCTTGGATGGCTGATTCTGGTGGTCTTCCTCCTGGCCTGTGGATCTTTCGCCTCGGCGGTGCTGTTCGGTTCCGACCCGGGAAGAGCGTCTGAGTCTCGGTAAGACCCCGGCTGTCACTTGCTCTTCCTCGGTCTCCCGGTTGCTGCGGTTCTGCTGCGGCCCGGCCCGCTGTGGTCTGGAGGGTGGTTCGGGCCCTTGGGTCCGGTCTGCCCGCTGTGGGTGGTGTTGGCTCGGGTAGCGGTGTCCGACCTTGCAGGGTTGGCGCAGGTCTCCTTGGCCGGGCAGGCGTTGGTCTTCCCCGTTGGGTTGGTGGTGGTCGACCTGGTCGGGGTGTTGTTGTGGGGATACCTCCTCGGGTCGGTGGAGGTCTCCCCTGCCGGGGTGGCGCAGACCTCCCTGGCCGGGTTGTTGTCGGCTTTCCCTTCCCCCTAGTCCCTGGTCTACCGCCAGTTGGTGGTTGGGGTCGTCTGGGTTGGGTTGTTGTTGCCGGGTTGTTTCTTGCGTTGGGCGGGGGTCCCTCTCGCCGGGGAGTCGTGTGCCACCCTCGCCCATGTGCTGTGGTGTGCCCATCTGCGATGGTCCCCGGTCTACTCGCCTTGCGTTGAGGTCTCCCTGGTAGGGCTGCCGTGGGTTGCCTTCGCTGGTAGGGTGCGGTGCTTCCCTTCTGGGCAGGTCCTGGTCTACCTGCGGGCTGGGTCGGGGGTTCCTGGGCCTGTTGTGCCGGGTGCCCACCTGGCCGGGTTGGTGTTGCCATCCCCCGTGCAGTTGGCCCCGGTCTACCTCGCTGCACTGCCGACGTGCCAGTGCCTGGTAGTGTGCTGGGCCGACCTCGTCGGGATGGCGTTGCTCTGCCTCGTAGGGGTGTGGTAGGCCTACCTCGTCTGGGTATGGTAGGTCTACCTCGCTGGGGTGTTGTAAGCCTACCTCGTCTGGGTGTTGTAGGCCTCCCTCGTCAGGCTGGTTTTCGTGTGCTCCCCCCCCACCTTTTCCGGAGTTGGTCGATGTGACGTCTCACGACCTGTCCATCTTCCAACTCAACGGTGTAGGATTTGGGGCCGGTTGTGCTGGCAATCTTCCCTTTCAGCCACTTAGGAGAGCCGTTGAAATTCAGCGCGAAAACTGAATTTCCTTTGCTGAAGGCGCGAAGCGGCCGGCTGGCGGTTGCAGTCACTTCCGGGCTGTATTGGGGGTGCAGCCGGTCCAAGGGTGACCTCAACCTTCTGCCCATGAGGAGTTCAGCCGGGCTCTTGTAGGTGGTGGCATGCGGCGTGATGTGCTGGGTGAGGAGGAAGTTGTCAATGCGTTCTTGCCAGTCTCCCGGGCCCATCTTGGTGAGGGCTTCTTTTGTGAGCCGGACCATCCGTTCCGCTTGTCCGTTTCCGGCCGGCCTGTACGGAGCGGAGAGGGCATGGCGGATGCCCAGTCCTGCCAGGAAGGACTCCATGGCCAGGGATGTGAGCTGGGGGCCGTTGTCCGAGACCAGCACATCCGGTAGACCGTGTGTGGCAAACAGGCGGTGCAGTGCTCGGATCGTCGCTTCTGTTGTGGTAGATGCCATGGGTATCACCTTGAGCCACTTGGAGAAGGCATCTACCACGATGAGGAGGTGTCGCCCCTGCATCGGGCCCGCGAAGTCGATATGTACCCTCGACCAGGGGTTGCTGGGGGTCTCCCAGTTCGTGACTTCGGATTGCGGCGGCGCGGGGCGGACTTCTTGGCACGGGTCACATCTGGAGACCCATTGTTCGATGTCTCTGTCCAGTGAGGGCCACCAGACGTAACTCCGTGCCAGGGCCTTCATGCGGACGATGCCCGGGTGCCCGTTGTGCAGTGTCTCTAGCGTCCGCCGTTGCAGAGTGCTTGGAATCAGCACCCTGTCTCCCCATAGCAGACAGCCCTTTATGGTGGACAGCTCCTTCTGTTTCCTGGTGAACGGGCTGAACCTCTCTTCCGTCTGTTCCGATGGCCACCCCCTGAGGATCCAGGACCTTACTTGGCGGAGGGTGGGGTCTCTCTGGGTGTGTGCGGCCACATCTGCGGAGGAGACTGGACAGCTGGCGTCGTCATCTATGTGGAATAGATGGAGCGTGGGGGCTGGGTCTTCCACCGGGTTCTTCGATGGGCATCTACTGAGTGCGTCGGCGTTTCCTATGGCTGTGCCTGGCTGGTGCACGAGCCTATAGGAGTAGCCGGCCAGGAAGATGGCCCATCTCGTCATCCGCGGGGACATGAAGGTTGGGGTGGGTTGATCGCCTGCGAGGAGTCCCAGGAGTGGCTTGTGGTCGGTGACTATGGTGAAGCGTCTTCCGTAGAGGTATTCGTGGAAACGCTTCACTCCAGCCACGATGGCCAGGGCTTCTTTGTCCAGCTGGCTGTAGTTGCGCTCCGCGCCGGACATTGTCTTCGAGAAGTAGGCAATTGGGGCTTCCGTGCCGTTGGGCAGTTCATGGCTGAGGACTGCCCCCACCCCGTATGGAGACGCATCACAAGTCAGCTTGATGGGCAGCGTCTCACTGTGTTGGATGAGGACGCTTTTGGACGTCAATAGTCCTTTGATGGCTCGGAACGCTGCTTCCTCTTCCTGGCCCCACTTCCAGGAAGCCGATTTCCCCAGCAGGCGGTGGAGCGGCTCAGCAACTGTGGCTTTCTGTTTTAAGAAAATGGCGTAGAAGTTGAGCAACCCAAGGAAAGCCTGAAGCTCCGTTTTGTTTTTTGGGCTTGGAGCTTCATGGATTGCTTCCACTTTTGATTTGGTGGGGTGGATGCCTGTGCTATCAATGAGGTAGCCCAGGAACTCGACTTCCTGTACTCCTATGATGCACTTGTCCCGCCTGACCCTCAAGCCCTTGGCCTTGAATCGCTGCAGGACAAGCCTGAGCCTTTCAAGGAGTTGAGCTCTTGAGTCATCGGAGATGAGCACATCGTCGAAGTAAGGCACCACCCCTGGAACGCCTTGGAGAAGGCGTTCCATCATGGATTGGAAGATGCCGGGGGCAGCGCTGACTCCAAATTGGAGGCGGTTACATTTGAATGCCCCCCTGTGCGTGACAATTGTTTGAGCCTCCGCCGTTTTTTCGTCTACTGGCAGTTGCTGGTAAGCCTGGGCCAGGTCCAGTTTCGCGAAGATTGATCCAGATCCCAGGGAATGCAGCAGGTGTTGCACCACTGGGACTGGGTATGCGCTCTGTGCCAACGCCTTGTTGATGGTACAACGGTAGTCGGCGCAGATGCGCACAGACCCATCATGCTTCAGTGGGGTCACAATGGGGGTCTCCCATGAAGCATGATCGATCGGTTCCAGGACGCCCTGGGCGATCAGCTTATCCAGCTGCTCGTCTACTTTGGGCCGCAGGGCAAACGGAACTCGGCGGGGCTTGAGCCTAATTGGGGTGATTCCCTTGTCCAGATTGAAAGAGATTGGCCTCCCCACAAATTTCCCCAGCTTACCATCGAAGACTTCCTTGAACTCTTCGATGAGGTTGTCGAGTTCGTCCCTGCGAATTTGGTTGATGCCTTCGATTGAAAGCCCCAGCGGCTTGAACCACTCCACTCCTAGCAGGTTCGGTCGGCTGTCCTTCACGACGGTGATGGGGAGCTTGCCTTCGAACTCCTTGTAGGTGACACAGATGTCGGCTCTTCCTAACACTCCGATGGGGTTTCCCCCAAAGTCGACGAGCTTGGAGTGTAGTGGCTTCAGCTCTCGCTTGGTGATGCTGGGTTGCAGGCGCTTCAACTGCTGCCAGTCCATGATGGAGTAGACCGAGCCCGAGTCTACCTCCATTTTGCAGGGTGCTCCCTCCACGTGGATGGTCACGTGGAACTTGGTGGCATTGTCTGAGGTCGTGTGTGCGATGGTCGTCTGGTGGACCGCTCCGCTCTGGGGGAATTCGTCGTCTCTGCGTCTGGAAGGGCCAGAGGACCGTTTGGATGATCTCTGGTAATCCTTCCGATTCTCGCGGGGACGGTGGCTGGAGGGCTCTGGGGCTGGTTCCTCAGCTCTGCAAGCTTCGGCGATGTGACCCCTTCTGTTGCAGCGTCGGCAGGTCGTATCTCTCCACTTGCAGGTTGCCCTGGCATGGTCCCCTCTGCAGCTGGCGCAGCGCTCTCCCTTGTAGCTCCATTGGGCGGTTTCCCGCCTTGGGGGTCTGGATACTTTGTGGACGGTGGACTCCCCCTCTGACTCGGATCCAGCTGTGGAATCCTCTGTTGATGATTGCGCCGTCGAGCGAATCTTATGGATCCCCTTTGCTCTGCTTACTGCGGCAGCTGCTTTCTCCGAGATTTCGGATGCAGTGGCTTCCTCCACCACATCCTTGAGCACGAGTTTCTTCCTGCTCAGGAATTTCTTTTGCAGGCCTCTGTCCCTCATGCCGAAAACCACGCGGTCAGCGATGGCATTGTCCACGTGGTCGAACTCACAGCTGGCTGCGATCTGGCGTAGGGGGGCCACGAATTCCTTGATCGTCTCACCTTCCTTCTGGTCCCTTTGATGGAAGGTGAAACGGTTCGCCACCGGTGTTCCTGTTGGGGCATAGTGGTCTTCTAGGATCTGCAGCAGGTCTGTCCATGGCACTTCTTCGATGTCTCGTGGTGCTACGAGATCGATTGCCATGTCGAGGACCTCGGAGCCGCAGTTGGCCAGGAAAATGCCCTTTTTCCGGTCATCATCGGCATCCCTGATGTTGTTGCCTCTCAGGTATTGCCGGAATTTCACTACGTAGGATTTCCACTTGTCCTTCCCTGGCCGGAAAGGAGCAAGGGCTGGCAAAGTGACTTTGCCAGCCCTTGCCATGCCTTTGGAAATGCCTACTGTAGTTCCAGGTGCCGGAGTCTTGGTCTTGTTGGCTTGGTGCCGCGAGGTTCGTTCTTCTCTCTAGTCCTTCGTCGCCAGTGTTAGATCGGCGCAGAAAATGGAAGACGTGATCAGCTCGTTACATTAGTAACCTTTATTTAGTACAAGAACAGTAGCAAGACTGCCGTGCGCTGCCGGAGCTCTCCTTATATTCGCTCCGGCAGACGCACCGCCCCCTGACAGGGATTCAAACTTTCCCGCCCGGTGGCTGGCAGCCAATCCGGGCGGATGTCCTTATAAGGACATAACAGGAAGGAACAGAGGCAAATTGGATGCCTGCAATTCTCGGTAAGGAGTAATCCAGGAAGGTTGGTGTCCTTCTTCCTTCAGCTGCTCGTTTTCTTAAGTATGCCTGGTTGTTTATTGCACTTTCGAAGCTTTCCAATCTCTGGGTTTGTGACTTCTGATTTGTTTCATAACCCCTGGCTGGACTTTTACAAGCTTTTCCCGTAAAGAAAAGCTTTTCTTCATTATACTTTTTTGAATAAAATAAAATTGTTAAACAAAAAAGTGGTATTTTGCAAAGAAAAGACCTATTCTGTTCCATTTCAGCATTTATTTCCACACACACAAAAAAAAGAAAAACCTGCATTACAAATATTTCTGCCGTTTCCCATTTCTCTAATGGATCTTTTCCTTCCCACATCGATTCGGATCTCGAATTCTATTTCAAATTTGAATTGATATAAAAATTTAGAAAGCCTGGATCTCATCGCCATGTTTTTTGCAGAAATTATTCCTTCCTTCCTTTCTTCTCCTATTTCACGTTCTTTTTCCTTCTTTCATTGCACTCTTTAATCTGTCTTTCTCTCCTTCCTTCCTCCCTCCCTCCCTTCTTTCCTTTCTTCCTTCCTCTCTCCCTCCTTCCTTCCTCCCTTCCATCCTTCCTTGTCCCTTTTTCAACCTTCTGACAAGCTAAGTCAAGGGGAAGCTAGATTCACCGTGTTCCTAATTTACCAACTGCAGTGATTCACTTAACAAATGTGGCAAGAAAAGTCATAATAACACGAGGTAAAATTCACTTAATAAATGTCCCACTTAGCAACATAAATTTTCAGCTCCATTGTTGTCGTAAATCGAGGACTGCCTGCATTAATCTTTTTGTGCGAAAAAGGAGAGAAAGATTTTCTTGGTTACTCTGCAGAGTCTAAAGTCTGTAGGGACTTTCCCCAAAATTGGCAAGTTTAATATTTGTGGGCCTGAAATTGTGGGATGCTCCATCAATGGAGGTTATCAAAAATGGACTGAAGAATCATTGTTATAAGGTCTCTATGGGGATTTTCTTTTCTTTTTTTTTTTTATTGCAAAAGTTTTACAGTTACATTTTCACCCCATTTCCCCCCCCCAACCCACCCCAAACTCCCCAACCTCATCCTCCCTAACCCTCCCTAACCCTCCCCTCCCCCCGGACTTCCACAGAATATACTCACATCAGAAAAAAATACCCTTTATATAAAACTTGAACCCTTCCATCCCCCATATAATTTTTCATCTTCACTAAGTTAAAATATTTCTATCTTAACATAACATTTTCAATTAAAAGCTATTTGATACTTCCTTGTCTGATATTTGTTCTGCACATAATCTATCCACTTTTTCCATTCCCACTCATAAGTCTCTTGTGAGCAATCTTTTAAGTATGCTGAAATCTTCGCCATCTCTGCAAAACTGGCCATCTTCAATGTCCATTCCTCGATAGTGGGCAAAACTTCATTTTTCCAGTATTTACCTATCAATAATCTCGCTGCTGTTATCATATACAATATCAACTTTGTTTCACCCAATGTAAAACCCTTAACTATACCCAGTAAAAACAATTGTGGAGAAAATTGAATTTTTTTCTTCAAAACATTCTTGTCATAAGTAAATGCCTTATTCTATAACAAGAGATATGTATATATGTACAGGATATAAAGGGTTAATTTATTCCTCCTCCTTTAATGTATTCATGTGTAATCACCCCCTTCCTTGACTCCTCCCCTTTGATATAAATAGAGAGTGCTTTTACCTCATGCTCGCTTCTCACTGTAAATCTGACAAGAATAAGTAGAATGCCTATTATGAATAAACACTTCTTTAACTGAAGAAATTGCTTCTGAATTCATCATTGAGTCTGATCCTCAAAATATTGTAACAAATTGGTAGCAGAGGATGGTTGAACTGACTCAATAAAATCCAACATGCCTAAGAAAGAAAACCTCAAGAATAAAAAAGAAAGACCCAATACCAGGGCAAATGATAAAGAAACAAAAACAGATCAAGAAATGATCGACGAACCAATAAATACAACAATCAAAGAATCTGAAGATAACACCACAGACATCGAAGAAACAGCAGATGAAACCGACAACCAAGAAGAAAACAAAATAAAAGACAAAGACCTCAGATCGGAGATACTGAGGCTAATAAAAAGTCAAAAAGATGACCACAAACTCATCGCGGAACTCCGAGGCTTCTTGGAAGAAAACGGAGCAGCGAGAGAAAAAGACATTGAAAAAGCCAAACCCGAAAATACAAAAATGGTGAGCGAACCTACAACAAAAGAAAAAATAACCAGAAGCAAGACCAGAGGTCCCGCTCAAAATTTTGAAAGGCAGCCATCTTTTCTTCAACCGGCCACAGAAATGAACACGGCTGAACCAATCAGAATGCACCATTCAAAAACTCTGGCGCGAAAAAACACAAAAAATAGCAAAAAATATATTTATTCTTCTGAAGAGTCAGAAACAGATACAGAAGAATCATCCACCGAACAAGAAATCGAAACACCCATGAGAAAACTATTTAAAACGTTTGGCACAAGTCTAACAATTTCAAAAGAATCGATAAAAGCCAATAATGCAAAAATACAAAAGAGACGAAGAAATAAACAGACACCTCAAAGCCTGCACGACTCGATCCGGACAACGATGATGATGACGCCTGAACCCAGAGGGCCCTTGAAATTTCCCCCACACCACAAACGATCCAAAGAACAAAATACTCCAAGCAAGAAAGCTCCAAAGAAAAGAGACGAACCACAGCTGCCAGCAGAACACCCAAGATCGAGCCGGAGACCGAATCATCAGAAGGAGAGCACTACGAGGGAGCTACAGCAAAGAGAACCTCTCCCAGCGGCTTCAGCAAAGAAATGACCAACGCGCATGCGCAGATGAACACAGAGAACTACAATGAACTTTATGAAGAAGGAGAACCTTTCAAGCTCATCAGCAGAATACCCACACCATTCTGCAATTTTCAACATCTACAGGACCATGGACTACCCACAGTTGTAAGTAGTGGGAATAGTAATATTGGGAATCTACCTAGTGATTTCCCAAAACTTAGAATTGATGGCATCAATTTACAGGAATGGTGTCAACAAATTCAGGTTGTCTTTATGAAAGAAAATTTATTATTTTTTATAACCAATCCTCCCAAAAGACCTTGGACTCTAAAAATAGACTGCCTGCATCACAGAGCATTCTATTTAATAATTTCTAGCATATCACCTGCCATGTACTACAGTATTAAGCATAATCTTACTGTTTCAGAAATAATTCAATGCATGTTTAAATTGTTTCATAGTGAAAGTGTAGCAACAACCACTAGAATGTCTAAAGATTTCTTTTCAGCCAAATTAAGATCTGGAACCACCATAAGTGAACATTTAATATCCTTAAACAAAACCAGAGCAGAATTACATCTAAGAGGAGAAATAATATCAGAACAGACAATGAAAAGCGTTATCCTTAACTCATTAGATTCATCATGGGATAACTACATATCACACTTAGACTCAATCAATCTAGGATACTTATCCATAGAAAGTCTGTCAAATAAGTTAATAGCTGAAGATAATTTGAGGAAAAGTAGATACAATGCATACACAGAACACAGACAGGCAAAAGGGGTAACCTTCCAAGAGAATCACCAAAAAACAATTGAATGTTACAATTGTGGATCCAGAAAACACTCTAAGGGAGATTGCCCCATGTTTCATAGGGAAAGACAAAACCGTGATTATAGGGGTAGATATCAAGACAGGCAATCATCTATTGATAGATACAGATATAGAGACTCCCCAAACTACAGAGAACGCAGAAAGGATAGAGATAATTCAAGGGACAGAAAATCAGGATCATTAAATGGATTAGATAAACATAACGATGTCATCACACAAAAATCAAAAAACAATACTTGGCTCATAGATTCAGGGGCGACTAATCATACAACAAATAACAAGAAAATACTGTCTTCATTCACAAATGATAAATTTATGATAAGAGTAGCCAATCAAGAAAATGTTCAAGTCATAGGGAAAGGAGATGTAAATATACCTGGTTTAGGTAAAGTAGAGGGGGTATTGTTGATACCAGAAATATCACATAACATACTTAGTGCAGTGAAATTAAGCCAAGATTCCAACATAAATATAATCTTCTCTGGGGGAAAAGCAATACTAGAAAAGGATGGGACTAAATTGAATAGTGTAGTTATCGAAGGGGGCCTACCCTTCCTTGTAACAGAAGATAAATGGTTGCATAACATTAATACAAACACTGATGACGACATCAACATAGACAGTGAACATAGTAACAACAATGACAATGAAGAACCCAATACACACTGTAATCACAAAGACACACCCACTAGTGATACACACAATAACAAAAGACCCAATATAGGCAAACCAATTCATGATGAATGTGCACACATGTTGCATAGAAAATTGGGACATGCAAGTTTCCCTGTAATACAAAAAATGATTGAACATGCTGATGGCATTAAAATAAAAGATTGTAAAAACTATTTGGAATGCTCAGTATGTAAATCCTCAAAACTCAGAACAAACCCAAAACCAAAGAGGGCAACAAGGACCTCTAACCAAATTTTTGATCTGGTACATATGGATCTGGTTGGTCCATTAACACCATCCATCACATACAAAAAAAGATATTTCCTAACTATTGTAGACGACTATAGCCGTTATGGATTTGTTTATACTTTAAAACACAAAGATGAAACTTTCCAAAAATTCAAAGAATTTTACAAATGTGTAGAAACACAACACAATATCAAAATAAAACAAATCATGACAGATAGGGGATCCGAGTTCATGTCAAAAGAATTCTCACAATGGATAAAAGACAAAGGAATGCTACACTTCACGACTAGCCCATTTTCTGCTTTTCAGAATGGTACAGCAGAACGAAAGAACTCGACACTGCAAACCATGATTAGATGTACATTAGAAGATGCTGGTTTAGGAAAACAATTCTGGTCAGAAGCATTACTATATTCAAACTATACCCAAAATAGGACCTGGTCTAGCATCCTAAATAAAACACCATACGAAGTGATGTACAATAGGAAACCAAAAATATCACACATGCACATATTTGGAGTTACAGCAGACGTACAAATACCAAAACAATTAAGACGTAAGGGAGATAACGTATCCAGAAGGCTCAGATTCATGGGATACGAAACAGGCACAAAAGGATATAGATTCATTGACAGTAATAACAAATTCATAGTCTCAAGAACAGCAGTATTTCATGAACAGGCCAACTGGTCTAAGATACATCTTAACGAGATAATCCAAAATACAAAACCAAATATTGAACAACAAGACAGAATAGAAAGAGAGAAAAATGAACATAACACACATGATGACAAAAACAAAACATGGACAGGTAACCATACCAGGATAAAAACAGATTCATTAACCAAAAAGGAAGCAAGGTATCTACACGATAATGAGAGCATTCCAATAAGAACAATCAGGTGTAACAGAAAACAATTACCCAATAAGTATAAGGATTATATAATGTGTGTGAATGACGAGACACCAACACCTAACACATACGAGGAAGTGTTGAAACTTCCCATGGAAGAAAGAGAGAAATGGGAATTAGCCATAACAAAAGAAATGAACAGCTTGCGTGAATTAGGTGTATTTACACCAGTCCCTGCCCCTGAGAACAAGACAATTATAGGCACCAGATGGATATTCAAAATCAAAGATTTAGAAGAGGGTAATAAATTATATAAAGCTAGATTAGTCGCACAAGGTTATGCTCAAAAATATCCTGAGGATTACACTGACACATACTCTCCCACTGTAAGAACCGAAAGTGTTAAGACAGCTTTAGTCATAGCAGCTATACTCAATCTTGATGTCTTTCAATATGATGTGCAGACTGCATACTTACATGCAAAGCTCGACAAAGAGATATATGTAAGGGCACCTCATAGCCAATGTACAAATAGAAATGAGACCTGGTTACTTAACAAAAGCTTGTACGGATTAAAACAATCCGGCAAGCGTTGGTATGAATGTCTAGTCAGCGTGCTTAAAAATATGGAATTCAAAGCCACAACTGCAGACAATTGCTTTTTTGTTAGAAAGGAAGGTGAATCATTAGAATTTGTGTTAATCTATGTGGATGATATTTTGTATATAGGCAAACATAAAGAAAAGAAAGACTTATTTGTATCCAAGCTAAGTGAACATTTCTCTTTAAAGTCGCTAGGAAGGGTAAACAAATACCTTGGAGTTCAAATCAATAAAACAAGAAAGGGATTCAAATTATCCCAGAGAGATAAAATTATAGAACTTCTGGAAAAATGCAATTTAAGAGATGCCAAACCTTGCGATACTCCTATGCAGACTGATTTTCTAAGGAATATGGATGAATCTTCACCTGAGTTCGAGAACAATACATTATATAGATCAATTATTGGTTCTCTCTTGTATATATCTAATTGGGCCAGGCCTGATATAGCTCTGCCATTTAATTTATTATCTAGACATGTAAGTAAACCACTTATGTATCATTGGGAAGCAGTTAAACGAATACTAAGATATCTAAAACACAGCATGGATTTCTGCCTACTCTTAGAACCCAATAATATTAAAGAACCTATTATCACCAGTTACGCTGATGCAGACTGGGCAGGTGACATCAAATGTAGAAAGAGCACCTCAGGTTATGTATTATTTTTAAATGATTGCCCAATATTCTGGTACACTGGGAAGCAAGATTTAGTAGCGACTTCCACAACAGAGGCAGAATACGTCTGTTTATCTAAAGCCTCAAATAATTTAGTGTGGTTTAATGATTTATTATCTGATATTTGGAAGAATCCAATACTACCATTTGTCATACATGAAGATAATAAGGCGGCTATAGAAATATCAAGATCTGACGCCATTGGTCAAAGGTCCAGACATATAGATATCAAATTTAAACACGTGAGACAATTATCTCAGGATGGATTCATTAAAGCAATCCACTGCGAAACCTCAGAACAAATAGCTGATATATTAACTAAACCTTTACCTTCTAAACAACACAAATACTTGACATCAAAATTACAAGTACTATATAATTCTGAATCCGAATGCAATCATTGTTATATGTCGAATCGGCATTTAGAGGGGGATTTGTCATAAGTAAATGCCTTATTCTATAACAAGAGATATGTATATATGTACAGGATATAAAGGGTTAATTTATTCCTCCTCCTTTAATGTATTCATGTGTAATCACCCCCTTCCTTGACTCCTCCCCTTTGATATAAATAGAGAGTGCTTTTACCTCATGCTCGTTTCTCACTGTAAATCTGACAAGAATAAGTAGAATGCCTATTATGAATAAACTTTTCTTTAACTGAAGAAATTGCCTCTGAATTCATCATTGAGTCTGATCCTCAAAATATTGTAACAATTCTGCATGACCCACCAAATTTTTATCCAAAAAGCCTTAACTTCCTTACAAGTCCACCATATATGATAATATGTAGCATCTAAACAATCACATCTCCAACATTTTGGCTGAACATTAGGGTACATGCATGACAATTTCTTAGGATCTAAATGCCATCTATAAAACATTTTATAGAAATTTTCCCTCAGGTTCTGTGACTGTGTAAATTTAACGTTCTGAACCCAAATTTTTTCCCATGTTTCCAACATCACTGGTTCTGCAAAATTTTGTGCCCACTTAATCATACAATCTTTAACCAATTCAGTTTCTGAATCCCTTTCTAACAAAACATTGTAAAGCCTTTTAATATGCATTGGACCTTTCTCTTTTATATGTCTAACCAATTCTTCCTCATGCAACATAATACCAGTTTTTTGGTCCTCTTTCCATCTCAGTTGAAGTTGATTGTACTGTAACCAAGTTAAATTAATCCCTTCGTCCAACAGAGTCTCTAATGTCTTCAACTGCCATCTGCCTGCATCTGTAAAAAGAACCTCTTTGTATAAAAACCCCCCGAGTGACATTATATTTGTATTCCAAATAATATGACCAAGATCCAGCCATAACGGTATTTTATAATCCCATTTGAATCGGTGCTTCTTCCAAACTCTCATCAAAGAGTCTCTAAGTATATGGCTTTTAAATACTTTATCCACTTTGTTGTCATAAAATAAGTAAGCATGCCATCCAAATTCAAGATCAAAACTTTCTATATTCAGTATTCCAGTCTTTTTCCTTCCAAACCAATCACTTGTTTGAGATAAAGCTGCTGCTTCATAATATAACTGTAGGTTTGGAAGTTTAAGACCTCCCCGTTCTGGAACATCTTGCATAATTTTCAATTTCACTCTCGGTTTTTTCTCGTTCCAGACAAACTTATTCACTCCACTTTGCCACTCTTTCAATTGTTTATTGCTTTTAAGCACCGGAATCATTTGAAACAGAAAAAGAAATCTTGGCAAAATGTTCATCTTAACTGCTGCTATTCTTCCGAGTAAAGACAGCTGCAGTTTTTTCCAAGTCTCCATATCTTTCTGCACATCTCGCCACAACACCTCATAATTGTTTTGAAACAATTTTGTGTTTGATTCTGCAACCTGAACTCCTAGATATTTTACCTTTGGTACAATCTCAAAACCTGCCCTTCTTTCAAGCTCATGTTTACGATCTTGAGTCATGTTTTTGACTATCATCTTAGTTTTTTTCTGGTTCAGTCTAAATCCTGATACTGTGCCATAGTCTTTTATAATGTCCTTCATCTGGATTATTGATTCCATTGGATGTGTTAGGGTAACAACCAGATCATCTGCAAATGCCTTTATTCTGTAATCCTCTTGCCTTATCACTATGCCTTTCAGGATATTAGAGTCCCGTATTGTATTCAACAAGACTTCTAGTGTTAAAATAAATAGCAATGGGGATAACAGACATCCTTGTCTTGTTCCTTTTTCAATTTTAAAATCTGTTGTCAGACTTCCATTAATAATAGTCTGTGCCTTTTGCTCTTGATAAATTGCTGAAACCGCCTGTATAAATTGGTCCCCAAAGTCCATCTTTTTTAAAGTCTTTAATAGAAAATTCCAATCCACTCTATCAAAGGCCTTCTCTGCATCCAAAAAGACCAGCACTGCAGGGATCTGTTTATTCCTCTCAAGATATTCCAATAAGTCTATTACTTGCCTTACATTGCCCTTCATATATCTGCCCTCAATAAATCCCGCTTGATCATTATGAATCACCTCTTGGATTACTGGCATCAACCTGTTGGTGAGTACTTTTGCATAAATTTTATAATCATTATTCAAAAAAGATATTGGTCTATAATTCTCTGGTTTTTTAGGACCTACTTGCTCTTTTGGTATCAAAGAAATATACGCTGTTGTCCATGATGGGGGTATTTTACCCCCTTGTTGAATATTACAAAATAAGTCTCTGAGTTGTTCCACCATTTCTGCTTGCAAAGTTTTATAATACACTGTAGTCAAACCATCCGTTCCAGGAGCTTTAGTTGTTTTTAATTGTTTGATTGCTACTATTATCTCCTCCTCTGTTATAGGATAATTCATTCTTTCCTTTTGTTGATTAGTAATTTTTATGACTCTTTTATTATCTAGATATTTTTCTATAAGTCCATTCTGCATATCATCTTTGGAGTATAATTTGGTATAGTAATCTACAAAAGCTTCTTTAATTAGTTTTTGTTGAAAAATTTCTTTCCCTCTAATATCAATACTATCAATAGTCCGTATGCTTCTTCCTTAATGTGTAGGCCAACCATCTGCCCGGTTTATTGGCATTACAAAATGTATTATGCTTTGCATATTGTAAATTTGTTGCAACTTGTTCCGCCATAAGCATTTTAAATTGATCTTTCAAAAGGTTTATAACACCACGTATTCTTTCATCTGTTGGATTTTTAATAAGTAGCTGTTCTTTATTCTTTATTTCTGCTTCCAGTTCAGATCTTTTCTTTTGCCGATTCAGTTTATGTTTAGAATTCATATGAATGAGTACCCCTCTCATATAAGCTTTACTCGCATCCCACACAATTTCAATTGGGGTACCCTTATTCAAGTTTATTTCAAAAAATTCTTTCAGCTGCTTTTTAAGTTCTGTTATATTTTTTTCATATCTGAACAAGTTTTCATTTAATCTCCATGATCGCCTCTCAATCTTACCCATCTCAATTTCTATCCATACTGGGCTATGGTCGGTCAAAGTTCTTGGGAAAATCTTTGTTCTTTTTGTCTTAACAAGTAGATCATCTGATAACAAAATAAAATCAATCCTAGAGAAGGATCTATGTCTATCAGAAAAAAAAGTATAGTCCAGTTCTTTTGGGTTATGTATTCTCCAGATATCTTTTAATTCCAAATCTTCTTTCATATCAAAAAAAGTCTATGGTAGTCTAATCCTTGATTTCGCCAAACTCTTTTTATCCAATTTGGAATCAATTACTCCATTCCAATCTCCCATAATTAAAATAGATCTGTCATCCCATTGCAGTATTTTAGTGTGTAAAGTTTTATAAAAATGATCCTGTTGTTAGTTAGGAGCATAAATTCCAATCAAAAGAATTTGGCCATTTACTGTATGCAATTCAATTGCTATAAACCTACCATCTTCATCTGCTTCTATAATTTTAGCTGTCAGTCTTTTATTTACATAAATGACCACACCATTCTTTTTTTGCAAAGTTGAGGCTATAAAATGTATTCCTAATTTTGAATTTATCAAATATTTTTGATCTTGAGTCCTAATATGGGTTTCTTGTAAACAAATTATATCATTATTAAATTGTTTCAAGTATGTAAATAACCTCTTCCTTTTCTGTGGTGAATTCAACCCATTCACATTCCAAGATAAACACTTAATTGTCATCTTCATCTTTTTGAAGCGACGAGCACAATAGCCGAAGATCTTCCGAAATCTTCGGTTTTGCTCCCCACATGGCTTCAGTTTCTTGTGTAGTACTCTTAGCTCCCTTTTTGTATTGTCTTTCCTGTTGTTGCTTTTCTTTAAGTTGCTTAGATTTTGCACAAGTTATACACTGGTCTTTAACTTCAACCATCCGAGCCGGATCCAGAATTGGGGAAGATTCTAACAGGTGCTCCTCCAGAAAACCTCCTGTAGCACCCTGCATTTCCACTGGCTCCGCCTGCTTAGACTGTTCTTCTATCTCTTGCTGAGGTTGCTTCTTATCACTCTCCTTAATCTCCAACACTGTAGATGTACGTGGAGATGGTGATCTCTCTTTAAGAACAGTAGAATAGAAATGTTCCGCCTTCTCAACAGTGTTCAACCGATATCTTTCTCCATTGTATTTCAGAATTATGCCAGTTGGGGCGTCCCACCGGTATGGTACTTGTTGTTTTTTCAGTTCATTCACTAAGAAACCAAAATCTTTTCTATCTTTTAACATTTTAGGTGGGAGTTCTTTATAAACTCCTATTTGAGCTCCCTCCACTTGCACGGAGGAAAGAAAAGAGTTTTACAAGATATCATTTCTTATTTTTCTGTCTGTGAAATATATCACCACGTCTCTAGGCAATTGTCTTTGTCTGGCCACCCAGGAATTCACTCTGTAAATTTTGTCTATTTTATAAAAAACCTCTTCAGGATTAATTTTTAATAACACAGCCAAAGCATCAGCACAGATCTGTTTCAAATCCTGTCTATCATTCTCTCTAATACCTCTGAGCCTTATAGTGAATTCCATGGCCCTGAATTGCATCATCGTAATTTCATTTTCAACTCTCTGCATTTTGTCATCCACATCAGAAATTTTATAGTCAGTATCCTTAATTTTAACATTGACTTCTGATTTAAATTCTTCCAATTTGGAATCCACTTTAATAATAATTTCTGACAGGCCAGACACCACATTCAATATTTTTTTAGTCACCTTGCCGTAATCCTGCTTCACCACATTTTTAATTTCATTAATTTCCTGCATAATTTCCTGTTGAGATTTTTGAAATTTATCATCTATTTCCTGTTGAGATTTTTGAAATTTATCATCCAAAGCCTGAGTAATAAATTCTTTTAAACTTTCAAAATCAAAGTCTTTTTTCTGAGTCAATTGAGCAGGAGGAAGCTGCTGTTCATGTTTGTGTGGGGGGGATCCCCCCCTCTGCCTTTCCTTCCTGCTTCTTAGAGGCCATCTTGCCACGTAGGTTAGATTTTCTGAAAAAGGAGATCCTTTTTCCTTTTCCACCACCACAATGTCCTCTGAAAAAATCCCCCAGGTTTAATCAAATTGGGGATAGAAATTAGACTGAAGCAAGCTCAGATTTTAAAAAAGAATGTTTTCCTCTTCTCCTGTTGCTCCTTATTGCAGGCAGTGCAACTTTGTAACAGATCAAAGTAACTTCACAAATCCAGTCTCACTAGCTCATTAACTCTGCTGCTGGGCGCCATTTTTTTTTTCAAACCACTTTCACTCGTTCGTACTTTCTCTTAAGTCAAAAAGTCACCAAAGCAATAATACTTGCGATTTCCAGGTTTGAGGTTTTCAAGTTGATATCTCCGCTATTTGTTAAGGTTGGTTTCAATCAGTTTAAATGTTTGCTGCAGCCGGCTTGCTCTGCGGGAAGCAGAGTCGTCCCACGCCGTCCGGAGTCTCAGCAAGTTGAAAGGGAGCCGCGCCTGTTTCCTCCCCAGTAGTGATCCTCTGGGGGCTCACAGGGGCTCAACCTGTACCTTGCCTACTCTCCTCCTGCAATCCTAAGGATTTCGGAGTTTTCAAGCCGCTTCTCGGTATCGAAGCGGCTCTTACAGGCGGCGGGGCTGGCGGTTCTTAAGAAGAGACCGTCTTCACCGAAGGCAAGCAAACCGGACGTCCTCTATGAGGATTTTCAAAGAAGAGATTCGACAGCCATTTGTCCAAAATGGCACAAGTTCTCCTGTTTGAGCAGGGGGTTGGACTAGATGACCTCTAGGGCAGTGGTGAAATCCAATTTTTTTTATACCGGTTCTGTGGGCATGGCTTGGTGGGCATGGCAGAGGAAGGAAACTGCAAAATCCCTATTCCCTCCCCGCTCCTGGGGGAAGGATATTGCAAAATCTCCATTCCCACCCCCTTCTGGGGCCAGCCAGAGGTGGTATTTGCCAGTTCTCCAAACTGCTCAAAATTTCCGCTACTGGTTCTCCAGAATCTGTCAGAACCTGCTGGATTTCACCCCTGCTCTAAGGTCCCATCCAGGCGTATGATTCCATATTCCAAATGATTGGAGAAACATTTGTCCAGAATAATGTAGGTTCCCCTTTTGAGCAGGGGGTTGGACTAGAAGACCTCCAGGGTCCCTTCCAACTCCCTAATTCTGTTAGTCTTTTAAACATAGGAAAGTAGGAAAAAGCCATGTATGAGTATATATATATTTATTTATTCATTCATTTATTTATTGCTGGAGTATCTTTTTGGGGAATGATTAGATGGACTGGAACATCATTTTTCTCTGCTGGTTTTCCTCAGATCGGAGGGCGGAAGGTTCTTCTGAATCTCCTCTTAGAAGGGGATGGAGACCCCGATGACCCTCGGTTTCTTGAAGAATTTCTTGACACGTTTCTTCACGCTTTTCTTGAGCTTCTTGAAAAACTTCTTGAATCTCTTGACTCTCCTGGGCTGATCCTAGAGAGGAAGAGAAGGACTGGGGTCAGGGCTGGGTCCCCAATGGGTGGCCCCGGGGGTCCTGCAGCCCCTTCCTCTTTCTGCTTCCCCACTGCCCCGGGATCGGGCTTGGACTTCTGCAAAGAGTGCAGTTGTGGCATTTCCACACAACACAATGTATGAGTCTGTTTTACACCCTTTGCAGATTAAGAAGGAGATTCTCCCCACTTCTGCCTGTGGGCAGAGTTTAATTCCTAATTTAAGAATTAAAAGCAGAAGACTCTACAGGTGGCCTCCCTCAATTTACGATCAAAACCGAGCCCCAAATTTTTGCTGCTCCCTGAGACCTTTGTTGAGTGAGTTTTACCCCATTTTACGACCTTTTTTGCCTCTGTCGTTAAGCGAATCACTGCAGTTGTTAAATGAGTCACCTGGTTCTGAAGTGAATCTGGGTTTCCCCATTGACTTGGTTCGTCAGAAGGTCGTAAAAGAGGATCACCTGACCCTGGGACTCTGCAACCGTCATAAGTGTGAATCAGTTGCCAATGTAACTCACGTGACCCTGGAGAGTCCCTTTTTAAAATACTGCTGCAACTTCAAAGGGTCACTAAACAAACTTTTGTAAGTTGAGGACTAGCTGTAAAATGGCCATAAGTCATTTTTTTTCAGGGCTGTTGTAATTCTGGTCACTAAACAAAACTGTTGTTGGTCTAGGATGGCCACTAAACAAAAAATTGCATCTGATCATTGTAAATTGAGGACCACCCGTATATCGGATGCAATTTTTGGAGTTTCAAAACAGAAGTTACTCATTTAGGGGACTTAAATTGGGAAATGCAGATTAAAAATAGAATTGCCGAGAATTGGGGGGGGGGGGTGGCTCCAGAAAGGGGATTCCTCCCATTTTGGGAACATGGGAGTCGACGAGTGTGATTTAAGCACAAAAGTTTGGCCTTTCAGCTTCCGGAAAGTGGAATGTAGGAAGCAGAAAACGCTTTTGTGCGATCTTGCAAAGATTGTTTTATTCAAAGAGGAGAATATATTTAAGTAAGTTTTTCACTTAGACATCACTTCTGGATTTGGTGCGTGTGATGAAAGAAAAAAAAAGGAATTTTTTTGTCAATTAGATTTGTCCTTACAGAAATGGCTAATTGTATACTAATGCATAAAAGCCAAAAAGTTGAGGCTGGAATATTTTTATCTGTATTTGATATTTTATCTGTACTTTGCTAAAAAGAATTGGAAGTCAATGCCTTTTCTTTTTCTTTTTTTCCTTGTACCTCACGCTTTCCTTTCCCCTCTCTTTTTTCCTTCCCCTGATTTCCTATTTCTACTTTTCTTTGTATTTTATACATTCAATAAAAAAAGAAAAAGAAAATGCTTTTGTGCAATCCTGCAAAGGTAATCTGTCATTCCTCTCCCACCCTATTGCCTACGAGCGAGTGATTATTTCTCTCCTCTTATTGGGTTTCTCCCTCCCTCCCTCCCTTCTGGATAAGACCTCCCTCTCCAATGGTCAAAAGTCTCAAAACAGAGACAGACAGACCAGCCTTGAGGGGGGCTCTCAGGTGGAGCCCCTGAAGGGCAAGGAAGAGAAACTCCTACGGTTTTGCCAGAGGTTGTTGGAAATTGGGAAATGGCATTCCGAAAATTGCAATCAGAAATGGACTGATGATGTAACCTAGTTGGGTGCAAGAAAGTTTCCAAGCACCAATAACTCCATAGTCCTTTTCTTCTTCCTCCTGCTCCTCCTCCTCTTCCTCCTCCTCTCCATAAACCCCTTTCTCTTCCAGCTCTGCTGATGTTATCTACAATAATTCGGTGATAAAACGTCTCCTAGAAAACCACTAAGCTCTAAGAGCCCCAAGGACCAAACAGTCCTCCCTCCCTCCCTTCCTTCCTTCCTTCCTTCTCCTTTTTCTCTTCCTCTTTCCTTCTTTCATTCCACTTTTCCTCTGTCTTTCTCTCCTTCCACCATCTCCTCCTCCTCTTCCTCCTCAGTTCAACCCTGAGCTACAAATATCCTCTTCTATTGTTTCCAGAAATGACTCAATTCTCTTTCCAGCATATCTCAAGACTCGGCTGATTGCTGATTCAGGTGGAATCAACGCATGGTAGATACCATACAAGTGGAAGCTCCTCTCCCAAACCCCGTGCCCTACGGATGGTTTCAAGAGAGATGGGGTCTCCTCCATTTGGTGAACAGTTCAACCCGCCTTCTAGGCTTGGAGCTCCTCCCAACCACCATGGCATCTTCTTACCTTCTCGTCTTCCTCCTTTTCCTCCTCCTCCACCTCCTTCTCCTCCTCTTTGTCCCCCTCCTCCTCTTCAGCCACAGGTTCACAGGTGAGAACGAGCACTGAGGGCGTCTCCCCAAAGAAATAGTAGCCCCTGCACTCCATGACCACCTGTGCAGGAGAAGACACAAAGTGAGAACAATGACAGCACCCAGGTTTCGTTACGCGGAGACGACAATCTCCTTTCCTACGGAGGAATTCGCCCCGACCAACTCCAACCACCTCCTGCTAGGAGGACATTGGACAAATTAAGATGGTTCAGCCCCAAGGTCTCCCTAGGTACAGTTAGTCCTCGACGTACGACCAGAATCAACCCCAACATTTCTCATGGCTAAGAGAGACCCCATGGCTTTCGCCTCGTTTTACGACCGTGTTAAACATATCCCTGCAGTTAGTCATTCAGTGAATCTGGCTTCTGGTTTGTCAGAAAGTGGCAAAAGGGGGGACCATGTGAACCCCAGGACTTTGCAACCATCATAAATCTGAGTCAGCTGCCAAGCATCTGAATTTTGATCACGTGACGGTGGGGAGGCAGGGACGGTTGTAAGTACGGGTAGTCCTCAGCTTAGGACCACAATTCAGCCCAAAATTACCAAGCGAGATGTTCGTTGAGTGAATTTTGTCCCGTTTTACGACTTTCCTTGCCACCGTTGTTAAGTGAATCACTGCACTTGTTATGTTAACAACAAGGCCGTTAAGTGGCTTATCTTGATTTTGCTCATCAGGTCAAAAAAGGGGATCACAGGAAGCCACAACCGTCATAAATATGAGTCAGTGGCCAAGCGGCTGAATTTTGATCAGTGACTGTGGGATGCTGCGACGGTCGTTAAGTGTGAAAAACGGTCCTAAGTCCCTTTTTGCAATACCGTCGTAACTTTGAACGGTCACTAAATGAAGTGTTGTAAGTCGAGGACTGCCTATACTTCAAGGGAATTGCTTCCAAGGCTGCTGATGGGTGAATCTCTTACGCCCTGATGGTTTCCAGAAACCAGAAAAAGAAATGCTGATGTTTTTATAAGTAGCTTCTTCTTTTAATGCTTGCACGCCTGCAGACCGAAATCTTGGCAAACTATGAGCAAGTATGTGAATTATTTAGAAGAGCCTTGGTGGTGCAGCAGACTAAAGTGCTGTTAAGTAGCACCAGCTGCCTGCAATTACTGTGAGTTCAAATCTCACCAGGCTCAAGGCTGACTCAGCCTTCCATCCTTCCGAGGTAGGTAAAATGAGGACCCGGTTTGGGGGGGCAATAAGCTGACTTTGTATAAAAAAGAACACCGCTTAGGGGGCCCCGAAAGCCCTACTAAGCAGGTATATACAAAAGTATGAAGGCTATTGCTTAAAAGCATTGTAAGCTGCCCTGAGTCTCCGGAGAAGGGCCGCATATTAATCGAACCAATAAATAAATTTAAGGCAGCCTGTGAAAAACCTCTAAGGGAGCAGCCGACTTTGGCTTCTAAACTTTTCAGTCCCTTTTATAACTCTGGAATGTGTCTCCTTCCTCCCAGGAATGTGAAAGAGGTTGGACAGCCATTTGTCTGAAATGGTAGAGGGTTTCCAGCTCGGGCAGTGGGTTGGACTATAAGGCCTCTAAGGTCCCTTCCAACTCTTTTATTTGGAGGAGGGGGAGGAGGAGGACAAGGAGAAAGGGAAGGGGAAGGAAAGGAATTCAGAGGAGGAGGAGGTGGGGGTTGAGCAGGGGGTGAGACTAGAAGACTTCGAAGGTCCCTTCCAACTCTCTTACTCAGCAGACGAGGAGGAGGAGGAGAGAAAGACAAGGTGAAAGGGGAAGGAGAAAAGGGTTTCTGCTTGAGCAGGGAGTGGGACTAGAGGACCTCCAAGGCCCCTTCTGTTGTTCTGTCCTCTATCCCTCCTCTATCCAGGGGCTAAGAGTTGACTTGGAGAAACGAGAGGAAGGACGTCCCTCAAGACCAAAGTAGCAGGGAAGGAGAACTCCAGTTTCATCTCTGCCAGGAAGGTCCTACAGAATCTCCATGGCCCCGTCTCCATCTAAAATACTTTTCCAACCCAGCGTGGAAATCAGCCACTCACCCCGTCTTCTTTGAAGTCGCATTCTTTCAAGGAACGTTCTTCTTCAACCTGGCACCTCGTCTCCTTGATGGTGAAGTTCAGCTCTTGGTTGCTTTCAGAAAGAGGATCCTGAAAGAAGACACGGTCAACCATGAGGTTAGTCTGGAGGCCACCTGACCTTCCTCCCACGTTCCCTTGGGATCATGCTGGTTGGGTCTTGATGGAGCCACCAAAATACATCTACAGAGCAGAGTCCATGCAGGTTCCAGAAGTTCTGGATTCCATGCCCACCATCCTGACTGGTCCTAGTTGAAGGATCTTGAAGATCTTTGTGGTGGAACTGATTCCCCCTTTTTACCTAGCTTCCCACGAGGGAAGTGCCTACTCTACAAAAAGTATAAACAGGACAAATCAAGTCTAGTCTAGAGACAAAAAGGCCTAGAGGTGATGATAGCAGTTTTCCAATATTTGAGGGGCTGCCACAGAGAAGAGGGGGTGAAGCTATTCTTCAAAGCACCTGAAGGCAGGAGAAGAAGCAATGGATGGAAACTAATCAGGGAGAGAAGCAACCTGGAACTAAGGAAAAGGTTCCTGACAGAACAATCAACCAGTGGGGCAACTTGCCTCCAGAAGTTACAATGGGCCCAAACTGAAGGGTTAGACCATAACTGAAGGCTCCTTGAGATCTCCATGCTGGGAGAACAGGCTCTTTTTCAGTTAGCCCTCAGGACGGCTTCCCACAAAGGATGGGTCCACCCTACTCTACTCTACACAGGTCAGGATCAAGTCCTCGGTGGAGCTGAACTGGAGAGTACGTACCCACTCAGGTTGAGGAACAGCTTCCAGGAGACGATACATGGAGTCTTCCCCAGATTTGCTGTTGTAGATGCTCACTGCAAGATCCACAGCCTCATCATAGCTCAGGGGTTTGTGTTGTGGTGAGGAGGTCCCACCGATAGCAAGAGCTCCAACCACCAGCAAGGTCTTCCAGAAGCAACCTTCCATCCTTGCGTCTTCTGCTATGGAGCTCCACAGCTGATGTGGCTCCCGGGACCAGGAGGCCTCCTTATATCCCCTGATGGGCAGGTCATCTCCTTGTTGGGAGGCCACCAGGGGTTTTCCCCCACTGAATTCTCCACGGTCCTTCCTGAAAAGGAGCACAGAGAAGCAGGGAGTAGAAATGTATTCACGGTCCTAAAGGTTCTTCTGGCAGGTTTCCAGGTCAGGTTTTCTCAATCTTGGCATTTCCCCAGCATCTCAGGCTGGGGAAGTTTGGGGAGGGGCGAGGAGTTGAGGTCAACCCATCTGAACGTGCCCTTTGAATTGCCAAGGAGGAGACGGAGGGGGAGAAGGGTCTCTTGCTTGAACAGGGGGTTGGACTAGAAGACCTCTAAGGCCCCAGTGCTATGAGTATCGCCCCATTTTACGACGATTACTTGCCCTGATGGTTAAGTGTTATTTGCTGCCGTTGCTAAGTCAGTCACAGGGTTGTTAAGTCAATCTTGACCTTGACTGTGACACTGCCACTGTCATAAATCTGAGTCAGTTGCCAAGCATCTGAATTTTGATCACGGGACTATGGGGATTCTGCCAACGGTCGTTAAGTGTGAAAAGCGGTCCTAAGTCCCTTTTTCAGTGCCGTTGTAACTTTGGATGGTCACTAAATGAACTGTTGTAAATCAAAGACTGCCTGGGATGGATGGATGGATGGATGGATGGATGGAGAGAGAGGGAGAGAGAGGATAGACATAATAGATAGATAGAATTAATAGATAGATAATAGATAGGTAGAGACAGACAGACAGAGAGAGGAACAGAGAGGTGATAATTGAGAGGGGGGGAGGAGAGAGAGAGAGAGAGAGAGAGAGAGAGAAGAGAGACACAGAGAGAAGAGAGATATTTACCCACCATCAAAGGTTGTCGTGTGTGTGGCACCACACAGTTGCGCAAAGGAGGCTGATTGTGCAAGGCCTAATTGTTGTGGGTCTGCCCCCTCCCCTCCCGTTGTCGTGTGACCCTTCGAAGGACGTCTGTGATGAGGCCAACTCCAGAGAGGAGAAGGACAGGCTGAGTCACCTGAACTTCGTGGGGAAAGTCCTCACCAAAGAGGAAACCCACAACTCAGCCAGTGTTGGGGGGGTGGGAAGTGCAAAGGGGAGCCTTCGCTTAGGACTCTTTGCAGAACCTGGAAACCCAAAAAGGAAACTCTTGAATCTGTGTCTCACGATATTTTTTATTTATTTATTTATTTATTTTAATTTGATTTATATGCCGCCCTTCTCCGGAGACTCAGGGCGGCTTACAGTGCGTTAACCTGGTTTTATCCGGTATTTCTTTGTTTCCCCTCTTATTATTTTAATAAATCATTTAAGGCGGCTAATATTCCATCCTCCTCCTCCTCCTATTTTCCCCACAACAACAGTCCTGTGATGTGGGTTGGGCTGAGAGAGAAGGACTGGCCCAAAGTCACCTAGCCAGCAGAACTAGAACTCCCTGTCTCCTGGTGAAGGACCCAGACAGAGTCACCCAACTGGAGTTCATATATAACGCGGGACCAGTTGCTAAGCTAGTTTCAATCTATGATTTATAAAAAGAATAGAGAGTTTAAAACAAATATCTAAAAAAAAAAAATGAGGCAATGAGTTGTATGCTTCTGTGTTGTTCTGACTGTTGCTATCCTCAGCTGCAACGGTATGCATTGTGAGGATTGTTGGGTTTTGTAATGTTTTAATTAGATGTTTGCGCAGAGTTGCTGTGGCAAAAGAGGTGATTATATTAAAGGATTAAAGCGAGCAAACCACAAAAAGAAGCTCTACTCAGAGGTTGGCTAAGATTCAACAATGGTTTGAGAGAACATAATCCTAAAAGAGATTAATCAATCAATCAATCATATAAGCTTGGACAGGTGAGAAGTTGTGGAATATAGCTGGGTGTTCGCAGTTTCATGTTTCCTTAGAAAAATGGCTATTTTTCAGCGCTTCTGGATTTGGACATAAAACAAATCAATACAGGCAGTCCTCAATTTATGACCATTGATTTAGTGACCATTCGAAGTTACAATGGCATTAATGTAGGTAGGTAAATGCGGGTCCAGCTGGATGATCACTGAAGGGCCGTCTTTAAGAAAGGAAATGTGCTTGTTTGAAGGAAGCCAATTATCTCCAGTTGAAAGGAGAGAATTCCTTTGAAGTAGAAACATTCAGAAGAAGGGGCCCCTCAGTTGTCAGAGATAAGAGACATTTGGTGATATACAGTATGAAGGTTAAAGAGATCAAGGATGACCACATGTAATATTAACAAGAGATAATTTGAACCTATGCTTCAGTAATTGGCAAAAAGAATTATGATTGATGGCAAAGAATAAATGAAACGGTAATTGGGACGTGTCAATTAAATATGACAAATGTATATGATCACATAAACTGCTGAGTTAACAGAATCCTCTGTCTAGAAGGGTATAAAAAACCGTTGGAGCTAATTTCTGTCTTTGTTCAACGCTTCATGTACAGAGCTTTGAACCTATTGTGCAATATACATTGTCTCTGATTAACCCAGAAAAGTTGTGTTGGTCTTATTAAATCCACAACAGCATTGCAAAAAAAGTGACTAATGGCCATTTTTCACACTCATGACCCTTGCAGCGCCCCCATGACCATGTGACCAAAATTCAGAAGCTTGGCGATTGACCCACATTTATGACAATTGCAGTGTCCGGGGTCACACAATCCCCTTTTGCGACCTTCTGACAGACAGGAAGCCAGGTTCACTTAACAATCGTGTAACTAACCTAACAACCACAGCAATTCACTTAACAAGATAGCAAGAAAGGACATCAAATAGGGCAAAAGTCACTTGTGTCTTACTTAGCAATGGAAATTGTGGTCATAAGTTGAGAACTACCTGTGAATTAGCTGTTTTCTCTTTCTTGTTTCATCTAGTGAGAGATGCTAAGGGCTGCCCAGTCTTGAAAACAGGGGGGAAATTCTCGAAAGAATTCATTTAATGAAAATAAATAAAAATTAAAGTAAAAGTAAAAGTAAAAGTAAAAGTAAAAGTAAAAGTAAAAGTTAAAGTTAAAGTTAAAGTTAAAGTCAAAGTTAAAGTTAAAGTTATAAAGTTAAAGTTAAATAAAAATTAAAGTTAAAGTTAAAGTAAATAAAATTAAAAATAAATCAGAATAAATCAGTACGCTGATGACACTCAGCTGTACATCTCCACCCCGGATCACCCCAACGATGCCCTTGAAGTGATGTCCCGGTGCCTGGAGGCCGTACGGATCTGGATGGGGAGGAACAGGCTCAGGCTCAACCCATCCAAGACCGAGTGGCTGTGGTTTCCGACATCCCGATATAGTCAGTTGATGCCATCACTGACTATTGGGGTCGAATCATTGGCCCCCCCGGAGAGGGCTCGCAACTTGGGCGTCCTCCTGGACTCACGGCTGTCTTTAGAAGAGCATTTGACGGCCGTGACCGGGAGGATTTTTTATCAGGTTCGCCTGATTCGCCAGTTGCGTCCCTTTCTGGATCAGGATTCATTACGCACGGTCACTCATGCCCTCGTCACCTCCCACCTGGACTATTGTAAAGCTCTCTACATGGGGCTCCCCTTGAGGAGCACCCGGAGGCTCCAACTGGTGCAGAGTGCGGCCGCGCGGGTGGTGATGGGAGCGTCATGGTGTTCCCATGTGACCCCCCTCCTGCGCGAGCTGCACTGGCTCCCGGTGGTCTTCCGGGTGCGCTTCAAGGTTTTGGTTACCACCTTTAAAGCGCTCCATGGCTTAGGACCTGGTTATCTACGGGACCGCCTACTACCACCAATAGCCTCCCATCGGCCAGTACGCTCTCATAGAGAGGGACTCCTCTGGGTGCCATCAGCCAAGCAGTGTCGACTGGCGGCCCCCAGGGGGAGAGCCTTCTCTGTGGGGGCACCTACTATCTGGAATGAGCTCCCCCCGGAGATACGGAGGATCCCGGATCTGCGCTCCTTCCGCCGTGCTGTGAAGACCTTTTTATTCCATCAAGCGGGCCTGGCCTAATCTCTTCCCTTTTTAAATATTTAAATTTTAATCTGTTTTTTAAATTATCGGGGTGTTTTAATTTGTCTGGGCCAAATAATTTAATTTGATTTTATTGGGTTTTTAAATTTTGTGTATCTATGTATTTTATTGTTGGCTGTTCACCGCCCTGAGTCCTTCGGGAGTAGGGCGGTATACAAATCAAATAAAACTGAAACTGAAACTGAAACTAAATCAGAATGAGAGTCAGAATGAAAATCAAAATCAGAATTTAAGCAGAAGAGGAGAAAAGGAAAGGAGGAAGGCTAAGAAAAGTGAACTTCCAATTGAGATTAAATATAATGAAGGAAATAAAATGGAGATAAAGGAACAAAAGAAGAATATGTTGGGGGGGCGGGAACTGGAAGCCCCAAATTTCACCCAGAGAAACCAGGAAGGAATTCCCACAAGTGTTGTAAAAGCCCATTTCCCTCCTGACAAGAATTGCATTTTGCAAGAAACGGCCTCACTCTGTCTCATTTCAACATTTATTAACTTGTTCTCAAAACAAAAACATTTGTGCAATTTCTCCACTTCACTATTTCCCTAAACGGGTCTCTTCTGCAGGCTGCAACCTTTCCCTTCCCACCTCGATTCAGACTTCAATTCTATTACAAATTTGAATGTACACAATCATTGGCAAAGCTCGTGTCTGATTGACGTCCTCCACGGTCCCCAAATGCAGGTCTAAGAGGGGGAAAATGGAGGGAGATCACCGTCCTGGGAGATCTGGGATGGGATCGTTCCGAATCTTCTCTTAGGAGGTGACGTATCCGGTAACAATCTTCTTTTTCTTGAACAATTTCCTAAGGCCTTTCTTGAGCTTTTTGAAAACTCGGAGGAATCTCTTCACCCGTTTGGGCTGATCCTAGAGAGGAAGAGAAGGACGGTCTTTGGTCAGGACTGGTTCCCCAACAGTCAGGACGAAAAGCAAGACACCTTCAGAATAGTCCTCGACTTACGACCCCAGCATTTCTGCTGCTGAGTGAGACATTTTATTAAGTGAGACGACTTTTCTTGTCACAGTGGATACGTGAATCGCTGCGGTTGATGGAGGAGTAACCTGGTTGTTAAGTGAATCCCATGGACTATGCTGGTCAGAAGGTCGCAAAAGGGGATCACATGATACATCCCTCCCCGGGACACTGTGACTGTCATAAATATGCATCAGTTGCCAAATATCTGAATTTGGATCATGGGGTTAGGGTTTGGGGCATGGGGATGCTGCAACTGTGAAAAACAGTCATGAGTCACATTTTTAGTGCCACAGTTGTAACTTTGAACAGTCAGTAAACAAACTGTTGTAAGTCGAGGACTATCTGTACAGAATACAGAATTGCAGAATTGGGAGAGGCCTTCGAGGTCTTCTGATCAACAGGTGGGCCTCAACGGAACTCTGTACCGTATCTTTCAAAAATCCCAGAGCACCGGGAAAATACCTGAGGATTGACAAAGGTTCCCATCTTCAAAAAAGGGAAAAAATACAGACCTGGGAAATACAGACCAATCATCTTAACATCAGTACCTGGGAACATACTGGAAAAAAATAATTTAAAAAACCAGATCTGCCAACATGTAGAAACAAATGAAGTTATATCTAGTAGCTTGCGTGGGTTTGTTAAAAACAGATCACGCCAAACCAATCTTATTTCATTCTATGACAAAGTGTCTAAATTAGTAGACCAGCAAAATGCTGTGGACATCGTCTACTTAGACTTCAGTAAGGCATTTGACACAGTAGACCACAACCGATTTCTGGATAAGCTAGAAAAATGGAGGATAGACAGCATCACCGCCTGATGGATTTGTAGCTGGCTGACAAACCATACTCAATGAGTAGTCTTTAACGGTACTACATCTACATGGAGGGAAGTAAACAATGGGCTACCACAAGGTTCCGTCTTAGGCCCAGGACTCTTCAATATCTTCATAAATGACTTAGATGAAGGAATAGAAGAGGAACTCACCAAATTTGCAGCTCATACTAAAATGGCAGGAATAGCTAATACCCAAGAAGACAAACTTGGGGTCCAAAAAAATCTTGACAGACTTGAACAATGGGCCCCATCAAACAATATAAAATTTAATGTGGAGAAAAGCAAAGTTTTAATTTGGGTAGGAAAAACCAAAGGTACAAGTACAGGGAGAGACCTTGGAGGCCTAGTGGACAATCCCTTAAATATGAGCCAGGAGTGTGTGGCAGCAGCCAAAAAAGCTAATACCTGTGTTGTCTAAAGAGAGGCATAGAATCAAAATCATGTGAAGTATTTTATAAGCCTTATAAGTCTTTATAAGGCCTTAGTAAGGCCACACCTGGAATACTACATCCAGTTTTGGTCACCACATAACAAAAAAGAGGTTGAGACTTTGGAAAAAGTGCAGAGAAGAGCATCTAAAATGAGTAAAGGCCTGGAGACTAAAACATACAAAGAACGGTTGTAGAAGCTGGGTATAATGAAAAGAAGTCTAAAGAAAAGAAGAACCAGGGTGGGACATGATAGTCATGTTCCAATATTTGTGCTACAAAGAAGAAGGGAGTCAGACTACTTCCCAAAGGACCAAAAGGCAAGACAAGGTAAGAAAGCATGATTGGAAACTAACCTAGGAGAGAAGCAACCTAGAATTAAGAAGAAATTTCCTAACGTTGAGACCAATCAACCCAAGGAATAGCTTGCCTTCAGAAGCTGTGCATGCTCCATCACTGGAAGCTTTCCAGAAGAGATTGGACAACGATTTGTCTGAAATAGAACTAGGTCTCCTGCTCCAAAGGGGGTTGGACTAGAAGACCTCCAAGGTCCCTTCCAACTCTATCATTCTATGTTATAGTCCAACCCTTCTACTCAAACAGAACACCCTATATAATTTCAGGCAAATGGTTGTCCAGTCTCTTCTTAAAAACCACCAGTCTTGGAGCACCCACAACTTCTGAAGGTAAATTGTTCCACTGGTTAATTTTTCTCATTGTTGCAACAGAATAACGGAACAGTTGGAAAGGTCCTTGGAGGTCTTCTAGTCCCACTTCCTGCCCAAGTAGAAAATCCTACACCAGGGATCTCCCAACCTCGGCAAGACTTTAAGACTTGTGGACTTCAACTCCCAGAATTGATTAATTTCCATCCACTCTTTCTTGTCTTGCCTTCTGGTGCTTTGGAGAATATGTTACTGATGTGATTTGAGAAACGCAGATGGAAAAACAGTGTTGTTGGGGGTTTTTTTGAGTAGGGTAGGGGGCTTCAAGAAGGAAACTCTGCCCATTTCATGGGAGAAATAGGAGAAATGGCATGGGAGATGATGGATATGATTTAAGCTCAAACCTAGAACTTTCAGTTTCAGAAGCTGGAATGCAGGAAGCAGAAAATACATTTGCACAATCTTGCAGAACGATTAGTCTCTCCTTTCCCACCCCATCCTTAAGAAAAGCATCGAGTTATGAATCGAGTTATTTCCTCAAGGTGCTTCTCCCTCGCCTTCCGAGAAGACCTCCGTCTTTAAAGTCTAAGTTCTCAAGTTCTCAAAACGGGGAACCTTAGGAGAGGACTCTCCACAGAGTCCCGAAGGAAACAGGAAGAGAAATTCTTATGGCTTTCCAGAAATGACTTAATTATGTTTAAGTCAACAGTGTTTATGTTTAATATCGCAACAGTAACCAGTAACCAGTAACAGCAGGTTACTGGTTCAGGAGGAACCAAAGCTCAAATCCCACCTATAAGTGGAATTTCTTCGCTAAAACATGCGGCATAGAACTACCTCCTTCTAGGTTTGAAGGTTGTCACAGGAGGCCCCAGAGATCCCAGCACCTTCTAAACTTGTCCTGCTCCTCTTCTTATTAATTCTCCTTCTCCTCTTCCTCCTTCCTCCTCTCTGCAAATCCCCTTCCCTTCTAGCACTAATGACATTCCCTAGTTGGGTCATGAAACATCTGCAAGAAAACCACCCAACTTGGAGAATAATAAGGACCCCCCCCAAGATGTCTTCCTCCTCTTCTTCCTGCTCCTGCTTCTTTCCCCCCCTGCAAACTCTCCTCCCTTCTAGCACTGATTAAGTTTCCTAGTTGGGTCATGAAACATCTGCAAGAAAACCACAACAGTCAGAGAGCACCAAGGACTTGACAGTTCAACTGAGCTACAAATTTCACAAATTACTTAATTTTGTTTCTAGCATGTCTCAACACTGGGCAGGTTGCTGGTTCCCTCCTCCTCCTCCTCCTCCTCCTCCTCCTCCTCCTCCTCCTCCTCCTCCTCCTCCCCCCTTCAAGCCCTCCTCCTCTTTTCTAGCCCTGATGACATTCCCTAGTTGGGTCCTGAAATGTCTGCAAGAAACCCACCGAGCTTGGAGAATACTAAGGACCTGTCAGTTCAGCTCTGAGCTACAAATTTTTATGGTTTCCACAAATTATTTAATTATGTTTCCAGCATGTCTCAACATTGTGTAGGTGGCTGGTTCAGGAGGAGCCAAAGCTTGGGAGATATCATTGAGGTGGAACCTCCTCTCTAAAAGATGGGGCAAACGTAGGACCTCAGGTGAGATGGGCTCTCCTTTGCCTTGCCAATGGTTCAACCCTCCGTCTAGGGTTAGAGCTCATGGCAGGAGGCCCCATCCATCACACTGAGTTCTTCTTACCTTCCCCTCCTCCTCATCTTCCTTCTTCTTCTCTTCCTTCTTGTTCTTAGCCTGGTTCTCCTCCTCCTCCTCCTCCTCCTCCTCTTCTTCTTCCTTCTTCTCCACTTCTTCTCCTTTCTCCTCCTCCATTCTACCCACAACTACACAGGTGAGTACAACCACTGGGGGCCTCTCATCAAAGAAGTAGTAGCCAGTACATTGCCTGACCACCTGCAGAGGAGAAAAATGCATGAATAAAAGAGAGGGAGGGAGGGAGGGAGGGAGGGAGGGAGAGGTTCCCTGAGGATGGGCTTCAGCCCAAGTCTTGATAGTACAGTGGTCTACGCACCCTGTTATTAACACAGCTGCCTGCAATTTCTGCTGGTTCGAATCTCTCCAGGGCTCAAGGTTGACTCAGCCTTCCATCCTTTCTAAGTTGGTGAAATGAGGACCCAGTTTGTGGGGGCCATAAGCTGACTTTGTATAAAATATACAAAAGTATCGAGGCTATTGCTTAACGCATTGTAAGCCGCCCTGAGTCTCCGGAGAAGGGCGGCATATAAATCAAATTAAAAAAAAAAAAAAGTCTGAAAGCTTGGAAGACTAAATCTCATGACGTGGTGACCGACTTAGATTGGATCATGCAGAAAAAAGATCACCGAGATTCAAGCTATCTCCCAGAATTGATTACATGGAGGCCACCATCTGATTTCCTAAGGAGGAATCTTGGATCAGCCCCTGACATTGTTTCAACCATGTCCTCCAACATGATTAGACAAGCTAACCTGCTTCAACCTCAGTCCCTCCATGTACCTTTTGGTGGAACAGGAAGTGACTCCTGAAGGGTTCAGGTTTTGGGTCCCTTCTCCAACCATGGTGGTGGACCTAAATAAGAGTTGACTTGGAGAACCTAGAATGTCCTCCAAGACAACAGTGGAAGGGAAAGAGGCAATTTTTAAATATGCTCTTTCTTCACTCCAGTGGGGATCGACAGCCGGTTTCAGCTCTGCCAGGAAGGTCCTACAGGACCTTCTGTAGGACTCGTGGCCCTGTCTCCATCTACAATAGATCACTAGCATCAATAACTTACCCCGTCTTCTTTGAAGTCACATTCATCAAAGAAAACCACATCTTCCAACAGGCACATGGTCTCTTTGATGGTGAAGTTCAGTTCTTGATGGCTTTCAGAAATGGGATCCTGAAACAAGAAGATGGTTAGTTTGAAGGCCATCTACACCTTCTCCCATTTTACCTTGGAACTCTTTCTGAATGACTCTTGATGTAGCCAACAAATGTTGCTAAAGAGAGCAGAGTCCATGCGGGTTCCAGAAGTTCTGGATTCCATGACCATCATTCTGACTGACCATAGATGAAAACTCTTGAAGAGCTCCATGCTAGGAGAACTAGGATGGCTGGATTCCCCCTTTCTTACTAGCTCACCGGCAGTCTCAGAACTGCTGTCCATCAGGGATGGGTCTTCTCTACAAAAGGCTCTAAACAAGCCCACAATGGACCTAAACTGAGGAGTACATACCCAATCAGGCTCTGCAAGAACCTCCAGAAGCCGATATACACAGTCTTCCCCCGCTTTGCTATTGTAGATGGCCACTGCAAGGTTCACAGCCTTTTCGTAGGTCAAGGATTTATTATGTGGTAGTGAGGAGCAACCAAAGACTGAAAGAGCTCCAACCACCAGCCAGGTCTTCCAGAAGCTCCCTTCCATCTTTGGTTCTTCTGCTAAGGAGGTCCACAGCTGATGTGGTCCTCGGGAACAGGTCTCCTCCTTTTATGTCCTGATACGCAGGTCCTACGTTCTCTGGCTGACGGCCAAAATTTCCCCCCCCCACTGAATTTTCTGAGGTCCTTCCTGCACGGTCTCCTTGGGAGGGGGACCAACACAAAAGGGGAAGTGTTTTGTTCAGGTGGGAAACTGCAATATAAAGAAACAGGTGCAGAGGAGACCCATGCAGAGTGATCGGTGTAGATTGTAATCACCTCCATTTTTTCCCATTCACGAAGGCTAGGGATGGATGCCAAGGTGTAACTTCAGAGTAGGAGACTTTCAATAATATTGTGCAGGATCTTCTGTCTCTGGCATTTTCCAGGTTGCCTGTGACAACGGACAGCAATGGTGGTTGTGTTGCTGCTCTTCGTCCCTCGCTGTCATCTACACTCCAGAGGTGGATTTCATGTAATTTTACCACCGATTGAATTCTCGTCCTAAATTCTCCCTTGGGAGCTTTCTGAAATCCTGGCAACTTTTAGATTTGGGGGTCTGCAACGGGGTCCAGATTTTTTTTTTTTTTAAAAAAAGCTGATGGCCAAGTCTTCTCCAAGCCTAATTAAGTCAAGGCTTCTTTGGGGCCAAGCTTACTTCTGGGTTATCTTAGCGAGACATCCATGTAGGAGAAGGGATGGCAGAATCTGGGGGTGAAGAGAGGCATCAGTCTAGAATCCCTACGTAGTCATAAGCAAACTAAGTCCAATTCTCCTTGAATGGCGCTGATTGTTAGCTATCTTTTAGCAAGGGCCAAGCGTTAGTGGACTCTGTTATTCTGAAATATTACAGGCTCTCCTGCTTGAGCTGGACTAGAAGACCTCTAAGGTCCCTTCCAACTGATCTTCTGTTATCAGTGGCCCACAAAGCCCCAGATTCAGGGTGGGGGACCAGAATGGGGTTTTCTTTGACAAGTTTTATTAGTTTTTCCCCCCCCTCCCAATACACCTCCATGTTTTTTGAAACAGAGTATTGACCATACCATATCATGTACAATTTATCATATCAAAATATATTTTACTTAAGTTACATTTTCTGCCAAAGTGTTCTTTTTCCATGTTCGTTAATCAAATCTTAATTTTTCTATTCTTATTTCTATAAACAGTATCTTCTTTCACCCTCAGATTCTATTTTTTTCCATTCTTAATCATATGCATTCTCCTTTAATTTTTTTTTATTTTATTATTATTTTTAAATAATTCATTCTTCTTCCTAATATATTTAAAGGTGTTTCTTCCATTTCATCTTTTTTTGTTTTACAGCAATCTTTCTCCTCTTCCTCTCTGCCCCTTCTTTTATCCTTCCTACCTTCTTCTTTCCTTCTCTCCTATTCCTTCTCTACCTCCCCTTCCTTTCTTTCTCTCCTCCTTTCCTCCCCCCATCTAACTTTCTCTCCTACTCTTATTCCCCTTTCCTTTCTTGCTCTCCTCTTCCTTTTCTTCTCGGGAACCAGAATGTTCAACCAGCAATTTAGGAGGCTGATTGTCCCCATGGCATAGGGTCAGTCTATAGGTAGGACTGCCTTTCTCCTGTGGTTTCTGCTCGCCCCACCAGTTCTAAGAGGTAGGGCAGGTTCTGGGTCCCTTTGGTCAAGCAATGTCTTCTCTGGGGCAGCACCTGAACTGTGAAACCCCCACCCCCCAAAATCCAGATGTTCCCAACCCTGTTAGACCCCCAATAGGTTCAGCCGCCCAGAGTCCCTAGGGAGTTGGGCGGCATAGAAATATGATTAAATTAAATTAAATTAAATTAAATTAAATTCTGCATTTCTGACAAAGTCCTCCTCCCCCAAGCCCCAGGACGTGGGGCAGGCAGTGGGGTAAACGCTGCTGTTGGTGGGGTTTTGTGATTGAGATGGATTGTTTGCAATTGTGGATATTCATCTATGTGCACCACCCTCATTGTGCAATGGGTGGCCATGGAAACCAACAAACAACAGGTAAAGAAATTCATATCTTCCACTCAGTGACCCTTGGAAGGGAGTCGTGTTTTTCAAGTTACAAAAGGGAGGAAGTCTTAAGTAGCACAAGAGAGAAAAACACGTCTCTGACACTTTGGTGTAGGGGTGAAGGTGCTGGCCTAAAAACCAGGAGACGGTGAGTTCTAGTCCCACTCTAGACATGAAAGTTAGCTGAAAGCTCTTTGGGCTATTTCCCTCTCTCTCAAACTTCCTCATGAGAGTGTAGTTGTAGAGGAAATAGGAAGAGGAAGAAATATTAGCTATATTTGCTGCCTTTCTAAAAACAAGAAAGGCAGTTTAAAAAATGTATGCAAAAACTTTTACAAAGTCATCAGTTGAGTGCTATTGTATTATTGTGGCTGTTGTCCTTGGCAGCTACAGTATGCATTGTGATTATTGTTAGTTTTATACACTTTTAAGTTGGAAGCTTGCCCCGAGTTGCTATTGCAAAACAGGTAACTGCATTAAAGGATTAAAGCGAACAAACTTTATTTCTTGAAAGAGAAACTTCTTGAAGGTGTTGGCTAAGATTCAACAACGCTTTAAGGGAACATAATTAGAAGACAGATCAATCAATTGGTTAGAGAAGATTTGGAAAACCAGAGGTGAGAAATTATGGACGGTACCTCACTATTCCTGGCCTGGTATTTGCGTAAAGAACTGGGAAATTTTCAGGAGTTTCTGGATTCAAAGATTAAAAAATTTAATGATTAACATTTTGTCTTCCTCTTATTTAATTTAGCAAGCAGAGTCACTGCTCAGCCTTGAAAACATTGCGGGGTGGGGGAAATTAGTATTAAATTAAATTAGCTCATTTTTTTCTTGCCATGTACATGTATACATCCAAACAAGACTGCGTTGTTTCTCTGGGTCATATATGTGGGTATATACATAATTTTCTGTTTATTTATTTGTTTGTTTATTTTAATTATTTATTTATTTAGTCACATTTATTTAGTGTATATTAAAGGTGGTGACCCTTTGAGAGCTGTATGAAATGAATTTTCCTTTTATATTCCTTTTAATATATGCCAATTAGCATACATTGAAAATGACAATAAAGTTATTCTAAGCCTAGTAACACGGTTGTTAAGCGAATCTGGCTTCCCCATTGACTTTGCGTTCTGAAACTCTGTTGTAACCACAGCTACCATGTGCTTTACTGCTCAACTGTTTAACTGTAACAGGAAACAGGAAACTCTACTTAGAACAAAAGAGCATAAGAGTATATACCATAGAGCCCAACTTGTAAACACTGCCATCTACTGACTGAATATTACTGTAGTGGTTGCATTGCATTCCAACAATGAATTCCAACAATTTGCATGTTGGAAGGGCGCAAAATGGGATCACGTGGGAATCTGCAGCCGACATAAATACGAGTCGGTTGTCAAATGTCTGAATATCAACCACAGGGATGATGCGATGGTCGTGCGTGTGAAAAACACTCGTAAGTTCCTTTTTTCTGGGATGTTGTAACTTCAAACAGTCGCTAAATGAATTGTTGTAACTCGAGGAGCATCTGTATTGCAATCTACATAAAAATATCATAAAGGGGAAAGAATTGAGAATAAAGGAACAGAAACTGTTGAAATAGAAGGAAAACAAGAGAAATAGGGAACAAATTAGAGGAAGGATGTAAAAACTGCTTTCGCCATGAACCAAAAAAAAAAATTTTTTTTTTTACAAAGGATTGATTGTCCTGCTCTGTTCAGCAATTATTTCCATTTTTTAAAAGCTGCCTTAGAAGTATTTCTGCCAATTTCCCCATTTCCTTCGATCCTTTTCCCTAATTCGTCTCTTCTGCCTGCCGGTCCTCGGCTTACGACTTCAACTGAGCCCCAGACTTCTCCTCCTAAATCAAACAGCCGTTAAGTGAGTTTTACCCACAGCCTTTCTTGCCTCCATTAAGCAAATTGCCCTACGATTGTTAAGTTAGTCACGCAATTGTTAAGTGAATCTGGCTTCCCCATGATTACGTGACCCTGGGGCAATGGAACACCGTCATAAATACGAGTCAGCTGCCATGCGCCTGAATTTTGATCATGTGACTGTGAGGATGCTGCGACGGTCGTAAGTGCGAAAAACAGTCATAAGTCTCTTTTTTTTCAATGGCATCGTAACTTTGAGCAGTCCCTAAACAGACCATTGTAAGTCAAGGACTAGCTGTATGAGCCAATTGCTACATGGGGCCATGGAAATGTGAAAAAAGGGTCGTGAATCCTGCCGATGTAACTTGGAACGGTCACTAAACAAACGGTCGTAACTAGAGGACTACCTCCTGGGTTTGGATTCTCCAAGATCGCCTCGGAGTTACAGCTTTCTGCGTCGATCAATTGGGCTTTGAAAATTCAGGAGAAACATACAACCAAACCAGAGGAAATTGTAATTTAATCATTTAGCCAGTCTGAATTAGGTTAGTTTTTCAACGTAGGTTTAAGAAGGAAAAACGGAGAATCTGCATCTTTTCCCATGGAGATTCTTCTGGGATTGGAGATTGGAGCCATTCTGGATCCTCATCGTTTACCAGCGGAAATGGGAACCGATGGCCATTTGGGTTTTCTTTATAAATGTCTTGATGCCTTTTTTGATCTTCTTGAAAAATTTCTTGAATCTCTTGACCCGCCTGGGCTGACCCTAGAGAGGAAGAGAAGGACCGCACATGTGGTCAGGGCTGGGTCCCCAGTGGGTAGCCCCCCGGGGGGGGGGCGTCCAGCCCCTTCTTCCCTGCTCAGCTTCTGTCCTGCTCGATATTTTCCCTTATCCCCAATTCTGTTTCCTCCGCTATATTTTATCTAGATTTGAGGATCAAATTTCCTATCCTTTCTCCTTTTTCTTTTCTACTCATTTTGGCCTGAATGGGTCGTGAACAGAATTATAGGTAGTCTAGAACTCCCCGTCTCCTGGTGGTTGGGCCAAAGACACCCAGTCGGTTTCCATGCCTAAAGCAGGACTAGAACTCACCATCTCCTGGTGATTGGCCCAAAGTTGCCCAACTGGCTTTGGCAGGGCTAGAACTCAAGCTGAAAGGTGAAACTTCTGAGCTAAACTCACACCGATCCAGAAGTGGGATTCACGTACTGTAACAACTGGTTCGCCCAGCACTGGAAATGTGAAACACGGCAATTCACTCGTGTGTGCTGTCCTCACATGCATGTGGTGTTAAAAACACAGTGATATAGGACGGGATTGTGCCCAGGCAGGTGGGGACTCTTCTGCAGGTCGCCAAGGCTTAAAACCACCTCTGCACCCATCGTCTCCTGTGCCCCCAAAGTGAGCAGAATCTCCTTCCTGGAAGCCCCCTTCCTTTCTCAGCAACTCCATTTTTAACCTGCGTTTTTCAAATCACGACTGCAATGGATGTGCCTTTGATTTGAGAGAGGTGGAGCTCTTGCGTCACAATCAGGAGGTTGTGAGTTCGATCCTAGGTCAAGGCAGATGTTTGGGCAGGAGATTGGACTTGATGACCTGCAAGGTCCCTTCCAACTCTTGTTAATCTGTTAAATGCAGATTAAAAATGGCATTGCAGGGAAGGGCAGGGGGCTTCAGGAAGGAGGTTCTGCCCACGTCTGGGAGCTCAACCCTTAACCTTTCAACTTCAGAAACTGGAAGAGGGAAAAAATGCCTTTGTATGGTTTTGCAAAGCCAAATCTGCCTTTCTCCTCCCACCCCATCCCTGCAGAGTCTGGGATTGAGTGATTATTTCTGTCCTTCATGAGCTTGTCCCTCCCCTCTGAAGAAGACCTCCCTCTCCAAGGTCTAAAGTCTCAAAACTTAGAGAAGCACATCAGCCCTCAGAAAGAGAAATTCCTACAGCTCCCCGGAAATTATTTATGTCTCCAGAGGGTCTCAACAGTGGACAAGCTTCAGGTGGAACCAAAGCTTGGGAGATGTTTCCTCTCTAAAACTTGCGGCAAATGTAGGCTCTCAGCTGAGATGGGGTCTTCTCCCCCTTGCAAATGGTTCAACCCTCCTTCTAGGTTTAGAGCTCATCAGAACCATCAAACCATCTTCTTACCTCCTCCTCTTCCTTCTTCCCTTCCCTCCTGTCTGCAACCAGGAAGTACCCATCCATCAAACCACTTTCTTACCTTCTCCTCTTCCTCCTTCTCCTCCTCCCTTCAAACTCTTCCTCTCTTCTAGCACTGATAATGTTCCCTAGTTGGGCCATGAAACATCTGGAAGAAAGCCACTAAGCTCAGAGAGCTCCAAGGACCCTACAGTTCTCCTCCTTTCCTTCCTCCTCCTCTTCTTCTTCTTCCTCCTCCTCCCCCCCCTTCAAACCCTCCTCCTTTCTAGCCCTGATAACATTCCCTAGTTGGGTCCTGAAATGTCTGCAAGAAACCCACCGAGTTTGGAGAACACTAAGGACCTGTCAGTTCAGCTCTGAGCTACAAATTTCTACGGTTTCCACAAATTGCTTAATTATGTTTCCAGCATGTCTCAACATTGGGCAGGTGGCTGGTTCAGGAGGAGCCAAAGCTTGGGAGATGTCATTGAGGTGGAACCTCCTCTCTAAAAGATGGGGCAAATGTAGGACCTCAGGTGAGATGGGGTCTCCTTTGCCTTGCCAATGGTTCAACCCTCCTTCTAGGGTTAGAGCTCATGGGAGGAGGCCCTATCCATCACACTGAGTTCTTCTTACCTTCCCCTCCTCCTCCTTCTTCTCCTCCTGTTTGTCCTCCACTTCCTTCCCTTCTTCCTCCTTCTCCTCTTCTTCTCTCTTCTTCTCCTCCAGTCTAGCCACAGGTGCACAGATGACTACAATCACTGGGGGTCTCTCCTCAAAGAAATAGTAGCTTTTGCATTGTCTGACCTCCTGCGAAGAGAAAAGAATACATGGAAAGAATCAAGCTATCACCCAGAATTTGTTCCACAGATGCCACCACCTGCTTTGCTATGGAGAAATCTTGGGTCAGCCCCTGAGGTTGCTTCAACTGTGTCCTTCATTATACAAGCTCTGCCTCAATCTCCATGTGTACTTTAGAAGGGTTTGTTGAAGGGTTCGATGGCGTTGGGCCTAAGTGTTGAGTTGGAAAACAGAGAAGACACTCAAGACAAAGGTAGAAGAGAAAGAGGCAGCCTCAGATATGCTTTATCTTCAACTCAGTGGGAATGGAATCCAGTTTCATCTCTGCCCAGAAGATCCTATGGATGTCCCATGGCCTCGAAACATTGCCAGTCCAGGTTAGCATCCATCACTCACCCCATCTTCTTGGAAGTCGCATTCCTCCAAAGAATGTTCGCTTTTCACTGGACACACTGTCTCCTTCATGGTGAACTTCAGCACTTGAGTGCTATCAGAATTGGGATCCTGAAACAAGACACAGTCAAGGAGATGATTAGTCTGGAGGCCACTTGACCTTCCTCCCACATTACCTTGGAACTATGTGGAATGACTCTTGATGGAGCCACCAGAATGTGGTGGCTCCATCTGCTCTACAGAGCAGAGTCCATACATGTTCTGGATTCCATGCCCATCATCCTGATTGACTGTAGATGAAGGCTCTTCAAGATCTCCATGATAGGAGAACAAGATGGATGTATTCCTCCTTTTTTCACTAGCTCACTGGCGGTCTCAGAACTGCTGCACCTCAGGGATGGGTCTTCTCTACAAAAGGCTCTAAACAAGCCCACAATGGACCTAAACTGAGGAGTACATACCCAACCAGGCTCACCAAGAGCCTCCAGAAGCTGGTATACACAGACTTCTCCTGCTTTGCTACAGTAGATGGTCACAGCAAGGCCCACAGCCTTGTCACAGGTCAGTAGTTTGTGTGGAAGTGAGGAGACCTCACAGATTTAAAGAGCCCCCCACCCCTTCACCCATGTCTTCCAGAAACAGCCTTCCATCCTCGGTTCTTCTATCTTGGAGGTCCACAGCTGATGGGTGGGTCTCTCTTTTTCAGTTACCTTTCTGGACTCCTTCCCACTACGGATGGGTCTACTCTTCAACGGCTCTAAACAGGACAGGATCAAGTCCATTGTTGACCTGAAACAGAGAGTACGTACCCACTCAGGCTGAGGAACAGCCTCCAAGAGACGGTAGAGAAAGTTTTCTGCTGCTTTGCTATTGTAGATGGCCACTCCAAGCTCCACAGCCTTGTCATAAGGCAGTGGTTTGTGTGGAAGTGAGAAGGTCCCACCGATTGTAAGAGTTCCAACCACCAGCAAGGTCTTCCACTCCATCCTTGCTTCTTCTACTAAGGAGGTCCACAGCCGATGTGGTCCTCAGGATCAAGCTGTCTCCTTTTATGCCCTGATACGCAAGTTGTCCACTCACTGGTGGATGGCCAGGGGTTTTCCACGCCGAATTTTCTGAGGTCCTTCCTGCACAATTTGACACTTTGGAGAGTAGGGCTGAGACAAAGCAGGGCCAATCAAAAACTGTTTTGTTCAGGTGGGAAACTGGAGGACAAAGAAACAGGTGCTGCACCTGACAGACTCATGGAAAGTGGTTGGTGTACATTACGGTCACCTCCATTTCTTTCCATTCACAAGGGCTGGGGATGGGTGCCAAGGTGTAACCTCAGAGTAGGAGACCTTAAAACAGGATCTTCCGTCTTTGCGTTAGGGTTGTGAACTGTCGAGTAGCAATCCAGAGAAAAAACACGTCCCGCAAACTGTGATATAAATGAGGCACTTTGGTGGAGGGGTGAAGGTGCAGGCCGAAAATTGTGAGTTCTAGTCCCGCCTTAGGCATGAAAGCCTGCTCAGTTACTATTTTTTATTTATTTATTTATTTATTTATTTATTTATTTATTTATTTATTTATTTATTTATTAGATTTATATACCGCCCTACTCCCGAAGGACTCAGGGCGGTGAACAGGCAAAAGATAAAATACGCATAGTACAAATATTAAAAAACCAATTAAAATACATTAAATACTTTGGCCCAAAACAAATTTAAAACACCCCAATTTATAAAACAAATTTAAAAGCAATTAAAAGGGAGGTTAGGCCAGACCAGCCTGCTGGAATAAGAATGTTTTGAGGGCATGGCGGAAAGTGCGCAAATCCGGGATCCTCCGTATCTCTGGGGGGAGCTCATTCCAGATGGCGGGTGCCCCCACAGAGAAGGCTCTCCCCCTGGGGGCCGCCAGTCAACATAGTTTGACCGACGGCACCCTGAGAAGACCCTCTCTATGGGAGCGTACTGGTCGGTGAAAGGCTACTGGTGGCAGAAGGCGGTCTTGTAAGTACCCCGGTCCTAAGCCATGAAGCGCTCTAAAGGTGGTAACCAAAACCTTGAAGCGCACTCGGAAGACCACCGGGAGCCAGTGCAGCTCGCGCAGGAGGGGAGTCACATGGGAGCGCCATGTCGCTCCCATAATCACCCACACAGCCGCACTCTGCGCCAGTTGGAGCCTCCGGGTGCACCTCAAGGGGAGCCCCATGTAGAGAGCATTGCAGTAGTCCAGGCGGGAAGTAACGAGGGCATGAGTGACCGTACGTAACAAGTCCCGATCCAGAAAGGGACACAACTGGCGGAACAGGCGAACCTGATAAAAAGTCCTCCCAGCCACAGCCGTCAAGTGCTCTTCTAAAGACAGCCGTGAGTCCAGGAGGACACCCAGATTGTGAGCCCTCTCCGTGGGGGCCAATGATTCGCCCCCAATAGTCAGTGATGGCACCAGATGACTATATCGGGACATTGGAAACCACAGCCACTTGGTCTTGGATGGGTTGAGCCTGAGTCTGCTTCTCCCCATCCAGATCCGTACGGCCTCCAGGCACCGGGACACCACTTCAAGGGCATCATTGGGGTGATCCGGGGTGGAGATGTACAGCTGAGTATCATCAGCGTACTGATGGTATTTCACCCCGAAACCACGGATGATCTCACCCAGCGGCTTCACATAAATGTTGAACAGGAGGGGCGAGAGGACCGACCCCTGTGGCACCCCACATACAAGGGGCCTTGGGGTCTGCCCCCCTGTCAACACAGACTGCAACCGGTCGGGAGGTAGGTAGGTTTTAGTCCCATTTTAGGCATGAAAGCAAGATGGGTGACCGGGCCAGTCACCAGGAGTCTGTGAGTTCTAGTTTCAACTTTAACATAAAAGGTGGCTGGGTGACTTCGGGCCATTCCCTACCCCCCACCTCTCTCTCTCTCTGCCTACCTCACAAAATTGTGACTGTGGGGAAAATAGAAAAGAAAGGAATATTAGATATATTTGCTGCTTCGAGTTATTTATAACAATAATGAACACAGTTTTAAAATATGTAAACAAAAATGAGGCTGTGACTTGGTTGTTATGGCATTATTGTGCCTGTTGTTGTCCTTGGCTGCCAGGGTATGTGTTGTTGTGGTAGTTGGTTTTATCGTGTTTAACTTGGTTAGCTGCCCAAAGTTGCAGTTATGGGTGGTTACAGAAATGGATTAAAGTGAACAAAGCCCATGGAGAAACCCCATCAAGGGTGTTGTCTAAGAGTCAACAAAGACTTGAAAGCACCTAATCAATCAATCAATCGATTGATTAGAGGCAATTGTGTCAAATTATATAGGGTCTCGTGCTTGAACAGGGAGTTGGACAAGATGACCTCCGAGGTGCCCTCCAAATCTGTCATTCTATGGCTTTTCTTTAAGGTTCTCCTGCTTGAGTAGGGAATTGGACTAGAGCAGTGTTTCTCAACCTTGGAAGCTTGAAGATGGATGGACTTCAACTCCCAGAGCGCTGGCTGGGGAATTCTGGGAGTTGAAGTCCACCCATCTTCAAGCTACCAAGGTTGAGAAACACTGGACTAGAGGGATGGGCAAATGTGGCTCTTTTACAACCTGTGGACTTCAACTCCCAGAATTCCTGAGACAGCTTCTCAGGAATTCTGGGAGTTGAAGTCCACAGGTTGTAAAAGATAGATGACCCCCAAGATCCCTTCCATCCTTTTTCTTCTATGATTCTGTGAGGATCTCCTGTTTGAACTGGGGGCTGGACTAGATGACCTCCCAGATCCCTTCCAACACTGTCATTCTATGATTCTCTAAGGCAGTGGTTCTCAACCTGCGGGTCGGGACCCCTTTGGGGGTCGAATGACCCTTTCACAGGGATCGTCTAAGACCATCGGAAAACAAATATTTTCAATGGTCTTAGGAATAATTTTATTGTTGGGGGTCACCACAACATGAGGAACTGTATTAAAGGGTCACAGCATTAGGAAGGTTGAGAACCACTACTCTAAGGGTCTCCTGCCTGAGCAAGGAGTTGGGCTAGAAGACGTCCAAGGTCTCTTCCAGCTCTATTCTGATAAGGTAAGATAAGATAAGGTAGGGTTAGGGTAGGGTAGGATAAAGTATAACAAGACAAAACAAGACAAGAAGATAATATAAGATAGATATAAGATAGGCTTTATTGTCATTTTTTTATTTGGAGCACAAAGACCCACATTAAAAATGAAATTCTGTTGCCTCCCCTCAAAACAGAATTAGTGGACAACCATTTAAATATGAGCCAGCTGTGTGCAGCAGCTGCCAAAAAAGCCAACACAGTTCTGGGCTGCATAAACAGTGGGATAGAATCAAGATCACGTGAAGGGTTAATGCCACTTTATAAAGTCTTGGTAAGGCCACACTTGGAATATGGCACCCATCATATATGAAGAGCACTTGCGGGAATTGAGTATCTCTAGTTTAGAGAGCTAAACTAAACTAAAGCCAAAGAGTTGCTGATCCAGTTCTACAGAGGAATTATTGAGTCTCTCATCTGCACCTCCATAACTGTCTGGTTTGGCTCTGCAACCCAACAAGACAGACAGAGACTTCAGAGGATCCTTAGAACTGCAGAAAAAATAATGGCCACCAACCTGCCTTCCATGGAGGACCTGTGTACTGCAGGAGTCAAAAAGAGGGCTGGGAAAATACCTACAGACCCCTCGCATCCTGGACGTAAATTGTTTTAACTCCTACCCTCAAAACGATGCTATAGAGCACTGCACACCAGAACAACTAGACACAAGGACAGTTTTCCCCCCCGAATGCCATCACTCTGCTCAGCAAATAATTCCCTCAATACTGTCAAACCAAGACTGTATTACTATTATTCTTCTCATCCTTCCTATTATCTATCTCCTTTTCTACTTATTATTATAACCATGTTGCTTGTATCTTTCAATTATATTGTTTTTATTTGCTTCTTAGTATGATTTGATAGTTTATTAGTAGCCTTGACTATCACTAAGTGTTGTATCTTTGATGAATGTATTTTTATTTTATTTTTCTTTATGTATACTGAGAGCATATACACCTAAGACAAATTCCTTGTGTGTCCAATCACAGTTGGCCAATAAAGAATTCTATTCTATTCCATTCCAGATTTTCTATTCTATTCTATTCTATTCTATTCTATTCTATTCTATTCTATTCTATTCTATTCTATTCCATTCCATTCCATTCCATTCCATTCCATTCCATTCTACTCTTTTCTGGTTTTCTATTCTTTTCTGGTTTTCTATTCTATTTTCTGTTCTGTTCTGTTCTCTATTCTATTCTATTCTGTTTTTTATTCTTTTCTGGTTTTCTCTTCTATTTTCTGTTCTGTTCTCTCTTCTCTATCCTATCCTATCCTATTGAAAAGGATGGCACTAAGGGTGGCATGATAGCTGTCTTCCAGTATTTGAGGAGCTGCCATAGAAGACCTCTTCTCCAAAGCACCAGAAGACAGGAGAAAAACAATGGATGGAAACTAATGAAGGAGAAAAGCGACCTAGAACTAAGGAGAACTTTCTTGATAGTGAGAACATAGAGTTGGAAGGGACCTTGGGGGTCATCTAGTCCAACCCTCCTACGCCATTTCTGACAAATGGCAGTCCAATCTCTTCTTGAAAGCCTCCAATGATGAAGCACCCACAACTTCTGAAGGCAACTTCTGTTCCACTGGTTGATTGTCCTCACTGTTAGGAAGTTTCTGCTTAATTCTTCTCTCCTTGGTGAGTTTCCATCTGTTGGTTCTTCTACTGCCTTCTGGTGTTTTGGAAAATAAGTAGAACAACTGACTCACCCCATTTGTGACAATTAATCAGTGGAACACCAGAAGTTGGTGCTCCATCACTGGAGGATTTGAAGAAGAGTCCGGAGAGGCATTTGTCTGAGATAGTATAAGACAGGTCTTTCCTGCTTGAGCACGGGGTTGGACTAGAAGACCTCAAAGTCCCTTCCAACACTGATGTTCTATGTAGGAATCGGCAGTTTAGTTTAGTTTTAGTTTAGTTTTATTTGATTTGTATACCGCCCTACTCCCGAAGGACTCAGGGCGGTGAACAGCCGTAAGATAAAAACACATAAATACAAAATTTAAAAACAGAATAAAATCGAATTAAATAATTTGGCCGAAAACAGATTTAAAACACCCCAGTAAGTTAAAACCAATTAAAATATGTATTTTAAAAGGGAAAAAAGGGAAAAATTAGGCCAGGCCAGCCTGATAGAATAAAAAGGTTTTAAGAGCGTGGTGGAAGGTGCGTAGATCCGGGATCCTCCGTATCTCCGGGGGGAGCTCATTCCAGACAGTAGGTGCCCCCACAGAGAAGGCTGGGGGCCGCCAGTTGACATTGTTTGGCAGTCTGCATATGTGCAGGAATTTTCCTATCTTGGATGGCAAACCTCAGATAAGGACGGTTACTTGCACGTAAGCGCCAGGAAATGACATTAGAAGACTCTGTAAGTAAGAGGAACAGGAGGAGAGGAAGTGGGATGTGTGTTAGATTTTAATTATAGCTAAACATTATAAGTGCTTAAGCAAAGCAGTAAGTATTAACCTATGATTTAAGTTACCTGGAAGATTCTGTGAGCCAATGATATATTCTGCCAAGTACGCTGTAGTTTAAAAGTAACAAACTATATAATGTCACTATGTAAGACAATAAAGTTACCACATATATTCTCAACCTTTATGTGTGTGGTCACTCAACAGTTCTACATCCTAAATCTTCTATGCTCAGGGCCAATCAGGAACTGAAGGACAAGGAAGCAAGTCCTGCACCTGATAGGTTGGTGCAATTACAATCAACTCTTTATAAAGTATTGCTCTTTATACATTTCAACCCTTTTTTGACGTTTGTGCATGTTTCTGGAGCATTATGTTTAAAGCATTTTATTAGCATTTTTGTTGAATCCACTAAAAGTTTCTTTGCTCAGATGAGGGCATATTTTCAGTAGAAATAGAAACGGTAAAGGCTGCAGAGCAAAATATGGGGCATAAATAAAATTAGATTTTTGTCTTAATCCACTTTTGGTGAATTCAGATTAAAGAGCCTTGATAGTACAGTGGTCTAAGCACCCTGTTATTAACACAGCTGCCTGCAATTTCTGCTGGTTCGAATCTCTCCAAGGCTCAAGGTTGACTCAGCCTTCCATCCTTTCTAAGGTAGGCAAATTGAGGACCCAGTTTGTGGGGGCAATAAGCTGACTTTGTATAAAATATACAAAAGGATGAAGGCTATTGCTTAACGCATTGTAAGCCGCCCTGAGTCTCCGGAGAAGGGCAGCATATAAATCAAATTAAAATAAAATAAAATAAATAAATAAACTCCATTTGTGTGGCTCCGAAGAGGTCAGGGATTTCTGCCAAGGTGTAACCTCAGAGTAGGAAAACCTTTTGTTCCTCCTAAAACAATCTGGAGCAGAATCTGCCATCTTTGGCACCCTTTGTCGCGCCTGTGACAACTGACAGCAATGATGGTTGTGGTGCTGATCTTCGTTCTTCATTCCACTGGTTAATTGTGAGAACAATTAACCAGTGGAACAGCTTGCCACCAGAACTTGTGGGTGCTCCATCACTGGAGGCTTTTAAGAAGAGATTGGACAGTCATTTGTTTGAAATGGTACAGGGTCTCCTGTCTGAGCTGGACTAGAAGACTTCCAAAGTCCCTTCCAGTTCTATTCTGAATTTAATTTAATTTAATTTTTTTTTTTTTTTTTAAATTGATTTATATGCCGCCCTTCTCCGGAGACTTACAATGCGTTAAGCAATAGCCTTCATTCTTTTGTATATTTATACAAAGTCAGCTTATTGCCCCCACAAACTGGGTCCTCATTTCACCTACCTTAGAAAGGATGGAAGGCTGAGTCAACCTTGAGCCTTGGAGAGATTCGAACCAGCAGTAATTGCAGACAACTGGTGTTAAATTGCAGTGCCTTGTCTGCAGAGCTATCCAGGCTCCTAAAATTTAATTTTAATTTAATTTAATTTAATTTAATTTAATTTAATTTAATTTAATTTAATTTAATTTAATTTAATTTAATTTAATTTAATTTAATTTAATTTAATTTAATTTAATTTAATTTAATTTATTCTCACCCATGCTGCCCTCACATCGGCCTCATGTTGTCGCCTGTTTTATCCTTTTTCCCACAGGAGGTTTCAGACTAAATTATTGTCCTAAATTCTCTACTCAGAGAATTGTCATAAAGCATTTATCCCACTTGGCAATTTGAAGGCAGCCCGCTGGGTGACTTTGAACCAATGACTAGGTGATGGTGAGTTCTAGTCCTGCCTTAGTTATGAAAGCCAGCTAGGTGACTTTGGGGCAATCACCAGGTGACAGTGAGTTATAGTTTTCCTTTAGGCATGAAAGCCACTGGGTGATTTTGAGCCGATCACCAGGAGACTGGGAGATATAGTTCCTTCCCTGGACCCGGCCGTATTAGCCAATTATCGCCCAGTCTCCAACTTCACTTTGTGGCAAAGGTTCTTGAGAGTGTGGTGGTGCGACAACTTCCCCAGTACCTGGATGAAGCCGATTATCTAGATCCGTTCCAGTCGGGCTTCAGGCCAGGGCACAGCACGGAAATGGCATTGGTCGCATTGGTTGATGATCTCTGGAGGGCTCGGGACAGGGGCTGCTCCTCTGTCCCGGACCTATTAGATCTCTTAGCGGCTTTTGATACCATCGACCATGGTATCATGCTGTGACGATTGAAGGGGTTGGGAGTGGGGGGCACCGTGTTGCGGTGGTTCTCCTCCTTCCTCTCCGACCGTACGCAGTTTGTGTTGGCAGGGGGGCAGAGGTCGACCTCAAGGCACCTTGTGTGTGGGGTGCCGCAAGAGTCAGTCCTCTCGCCCCTTCTGTTCAACATTTATGTGAAGCCGCTGGGTGAGATCATCCATGGTTTCGGGGTGAGGTTCCACAGTACGCTGATGATACTCAGTTGTATATCTCCACCCCGGACCACCCCAATGATGCCCTTGACGTGATGTCCCAGTGCCTGGAGGCCGTGCGGATCTGGATGGGGAGAAACAAGCTCAAACTCAACCCTTCTAAGACCGAGTGGCTGTGGCTTCCGGCGTCCCGGTATAGTCAGCTGGCTCCATCGCTGACTATTGGGGGCGAGATACTGGCCCCCACAGAGAGGGTGCGCAACTTGGGTGTTCTCCTGGATGCATGGCTGTCTTTGGAAGATCATATGACGCCCGTGGCCAGAGGAGCTTTCTATTGGGTTCACCTGATGCACCCGTTGCGTCCCTTTCTGGACCGGGATGCCCTGCGCACAGTCACTCATGCCCTCGTCATGTCCCGTCTGGACTACTGCAACACTCTCTACATGGGGCTCCCTTTGAAGAGCACTTGGAGGCTCCAACTGGTCCAGAATGCGGCCACATGGGTGGTTATGGGTGGGACTTGGCGCACCCACGTAACACCCCTCCTGCGCGAGCTGCACTGGCTCCCGGTGGTCTTCCGAGTGCGATTCAAGGTGTTGGTCACCACCTTTAAAGCACTCCATAGCTTGGGACCGGGATACATACGAGACCGCCTTCTGCCAGCAACAACCTCCCACCGGCCAATACGCTCCCACAGAGAGGGGCTCCTCAGGGTGCCGTCGGCCAAACAATGCCGACTGGCGACACCCAGGGGGAGAGACTTCTCTGTGGGGGCACCAACCCTTTGGAATGAGCTGCCCCTAGAGCTTCGTCTTAGCCCCGACCTGCATACTTTTTGCCGCACCCTGAAGACCCCTTTGTTTCAACAAGTCGGACTGACCTAATATGAATTTTATTATGGGTGTATGTGTGTTTTAATTTGCGGGCCAATTTTATATATTGATTTTAATTTGGTTTTAAATTTTATAAATCTATGTGTTTTAATATGGCTGTACACTGCCCTGAGTCCTTCGGGAGAAGGGCGGTATAGAAATCTAATAAACTAATAAACAAGTAGTTTTTGAATTTACAACCACAATCGGGCCCCAAATTTCTGTTGTTAAGTGAGACATTGGTCAAGTGAATTATCTGTAACCAAGAATTATCTGTAATTTTGCTCGCAACCCAGTTAGGCCCAAAAGAACAATAAATTTGATTCTCAAATCGAGATAAACTATCGTGAAGCAAACAGAATTGGAGACAACGGATGAAAAGTTGTTGGAAAAGAAGAAAAAGCAAGACCCTTGCCCAGAAAATTTTTATTATTTATTTATTATTCAGAAAATTTACACAGCTTTTTAAATCAATCTCGATGACTCCGGAGCTCTTTCAAAATACAAATCGTCCTCGATTTACGACAATTCACTTAGTGACTGCTCCAAGTTACAATGGCACTGGAAAAAAAGCGACTTATGACCCTTTTTCAGACTTACGACCATTGCAGCATCGGTCAAAATTCAGATTCTTAGCAACTGACTCACATTTATGACAGTCGCAGTGTCCCGGGGTCACATGATCCTCTTTTGCAAATTTGTCAGGAGTCCATGGGGAAGCCAGATTCACTTAACGACCATGGGACTTACTTGAGAAATGCAATGATTCACTTAACAACCATAGCCAGAAAATTCATCAAATGGGACAAAACTCTTTTAAGAAATGTTTCACTTAGCAACATAAATTTTGGACTCAATTCTGATTGTAACTCGAGGACTATCTGTAAAGACAGGATGGAAAAACTGATCTTTCTCCCAAAAAGACTCATACTTTGCAAAGCTTCATTTTGGCATTTACAGGTTATCCTCGACTTACGATCACAATTGAGCCCGAAATTTCTGTTGCTAAATGAAACATTTATCAAGAGAATTATGCCCTGTTTTACGACCATCCTTGCCGCATTCACTAAGCAAATGGTCATTAAGCAAATCCAGCTTCCCCTTTGATTATGCTTGTCAGAAGGTAGCCAAAGGGATCACGTGACACCCCCCCATGCGACCATCATAAGTACGAGTCAGTTGCCAAGCCTCTGAATTTCGATCATGTGACCATGGGGAGGCTACAACAGTTGTAAGTGTGGGGAAAAAAAACCAGTCCCAAGTCCCTTGCCATTGGAAATTTGAACGGTCACTAAATGAACCGTTGTAAATCGAGGACTGCCAATATTGCCATTTTTTTTTGAAAAAAAAAACCTGGGTTACTGATTTTAAGTCGCACGCTCGTTAAAGTCAAGATTCTTTCCTATATTTAGGGGAGTGGAGGAATTGGATAGAACTGAATAAATGTTAAATTTGGATGTAGGGAGAAGGCTGCTTTGAAATGTTATATTAATATTATTAATATTAATATATATATAAAAGATTAAATGTTAAATTGTTGTAATAATATACTATAAGTTTGGGGGAGGAGAAAAAGGGCAGATTATTGCGAAAATGGGAGTTATAAGAATATTATGCTAAGGGTCAGTATTTTGAGGAGGGAGTAAAGGAATGGTAAAATTATGTAATTAGTTATGAATTAGCTTATTGTTGTGAAGAAGTCACAGGGGGGGATGGGTGGTGAGGGAGGGTTAGGGAAGAGGGGGGGAAAGGGGGAAAAACTTGTATTTGAAAACTTTTTCAATTAAAAAAAAAAATATTATTTCCTCTAAACAGACGTCTAAACGGGAAAAGCAAAGCTGGAAAAATGTGGAAAGTTTTTTTTAATCGATGGAAAACTGGAAGATTTGGTCCTTCTGAATCACGGCTTAGAAGCGGAAATTTACACCGATGACAAAGCGGTTATTCCGGAAGAAATCACGAATGCCATCCCTGATTTTTTTGAAAAATTCCTTGAATCTCTTGACACGTTTGGGCCGGTCCTAGAGAAGAAGAAGGTAGAACACAGAGTTGTAGGGGACCTCCGAGGTCATGTAGTCCGCTCTAGCAGGAAACCCTTTTCTCCCCTTCTCCTTCTCTTCCTTCTTCTCAGAATGACAGAGTTGGAGGGAGCTTGGAGGTCATCTAATCCAACCCCCTCTCTAGAAGGAATCCCTTCTCTCCTTTACTTCTCCTCCTCCCGCTCCTCCTCCCCCTCCTCAGAATTACAGAGTTGGAGGGGATCCGGGAAGTCTTCTAATCCAGCCCCCTGCTCTAGCAGGAAACCCTATAACATTTAAGACATATCGTGGTCCAATCTCTCAACTGAGATGAGATGGCAAACGGTTCAACCCTCCTTCTAGACCAGTGTTTCTCAACCTTGGTAGCTTGAAGATGGGTGGACTTCAACTCCCAGAATCCCCCAGCCAGCAGCGCTGGCTGGGGGATTCTGGGAGTTGAAGTCCACCCATCTTCAAGCTTCCAAGGTTGAGAAACACTGGTCTAGACCATCCTAGGAGCTACCACACCTCCTTCTTACCTTCTTCTCCTCCTCTTTCTCCTCCTCCTTCGCTGATCCCTCCACGGCGTCACAGGTGAGAACAGCCACTGGGGGCCTCTCCTCCAGGAAATAGTAGCCTGTGCATTGTCTGACGAGCTGTGAAGGAGAAAAAAGCGTGGTGAGAATCAAGATATCTCTCAGAACTCAGATTCCATGGAGACCACCATCTCCTTTCCTACGGAGGAATCTTGGAATCTTGGACCCTTCCCGGACAAAGTTAGACAATCTAAGCTGGTGGATCCTCAGTCTCTCCATGTACACTTTAGGAGAACAGGAAATAACTTTTGAAGGGTTCAAGGGTCCTTCCCCATCCTTGTATCTGGGCCTAAGAGTTGGCTTGGAGAACCGAGAAGTAGATGTCCCTCAAGACAAAGGTAGAAGTTGAAGAGCTCTTTCTTCAACCCAATGGAGATGGCACTCCAGTTTCACCTCTGCCAAGAAGATCCTACAGAGGTCCCAATAGACCTGTCTCCATCTACCATACATCACCCAACCAGTTGGGTATCAATCCCTCACCCCGTTTTCTTTGAAGTCGCATTCCTCCATGGAAAATTCTTCTTCTGCCGGGCACACCGTCTGTTTGATGGTGAAGTTCAGCTCTTGATTGCTTTCAGAATAGGGATCCTGAAACAAGACATAGCAAAACTGAACAGCTAGTTTGAAGGCCACCTGCACCTTCTCCCGTTTTAGACTGGGAATCCTTTCTGAATGGCTCTTTATGTAGCCACTTGAAAGTGGCTGCAGAGAAGACTCCAAGCCAGTTCTAGAAGTTCTGGACTCCATGCCCTGATTGACCATAGATGAAGACTTTTCGAGATCTCCATACTAGGAGAACAGGGTGAGTGGGTCTCTCTTTTTCAGCTAGTTCCCCCATAGTCCCAGAAGTGATCCCCAAGGCAATGTATCTACTCTATAAAGGCCAGGATGAAGTCCACCATGAGCCTGAAATAGCTTTCCCAACTCATGGTTAGCACATTTCAGCTTTTAACCCTGCTTGGGAAGACTGTACTGTACCAGAATGGTGTCCTTTTCTGAAGGGTGCAGGAACAATTGTTTTCAAAGAATGTACAAGGTGCCATGAGCTCATGAAACTCTACTGTGTCTTGAACACTCTTTGAGATGAGAAGTCTCCTGGGTGTGGTACAGACGGTGCTGTACCAGGAGCAACAGAAGTCATCTCAGACCCAGGAGCTTCTAGGGGGACTTTGGACATCTCCTCTCCTCTCTCTTTCTTTCTCTCCCTCCCTCCCTCTCTCCCTCTCTGCCTACCCTCTCCCTTCCTGCCTACCCAGGAGAAGGACGGAAATGGGGAAGTTGTGTTTGCTGCCTTCAGTGGGAGAGGTAGACCATACATATTGTCATCATCTTCAGCATGGACTTCATGATTATCACTATCACCATCACCATCACCTTCATCTTCCTTCTCTTCCTCCTCACCATCATCACCATCCTCAATTCATCTTCCTCAACTCCATCATTGCCATCATCACCTTCATCCTCCTCCACCTCCTCACCTTCATTTTCACCATCCTTACCATCACCATCCTCAACTTCATCATCCCCATCATCCTCATCCTCCTCAACTTCATCATCCCCATCATCTTCATCATCCCCCACATCCTTGATTTCATCCCCACCACGATCCCCATCACTTTCATCATGTCCATCCTCCTCAACTTCATCCTCACCATCATCCCCATCACTTTCATCATTCCCATCCTCTTCAACTGCATCATCCCCATCTTCACCCTCATCTCCATCGCTTTCATCATCTCCATCCTCCTCAGCTTCATCAGCACATTCATCATCCCCATCATCCTCGACTTCATCCCCACCATGATCCCCATCACCTTCCTCATTCCCACCCCACCCTGCCAGGTCTGGACTCCATACCCATTCAGGCTGAGGAACATCTTCCAGGAGACGGTAGAGGGAGTCTTCCCCGGCTTTCTTATTGTAGATCTCCACTCCGAGATGTAGGGCCTCATCATAGGTCAAGGGATTGTGGGGTAAGTGGGGGCTCCCAGAGGCTGAAAGAATCCCAACCAGCATCAAGGTCTTCCAGAAAAACCCTTCCATCCTTGGTTCTTCTGCTATGGAGGTCCAAAGCTGATGTGGTCCATGGGACCACGACACTTCCTTTTATGCCCTGCTATGCAGATTGACCAGCCGCTGGCGGACGGCCAGGGGTTTTCCCCCATTGAATTCCCCAAGGTCCTTCCTGCAAAAGGCACACTCCTTTTCCTGGGAGGGGGACTGAGACAAAGCAGGGCCAATCAGGAACTGTTTTGTTCAGGTGGGAAACTGGAGGACAAGGAAACAGGTGCTGCACCTGGCAGATCCGTGGAAAGTGGTTGGTGTAGGTTTCAATCAACCACCGTTTTCTCCATTCACAAAGGTTAGGGACCATTGCCAAGGAGTAACCTCAGAGTAGGGGACCATTCATCTCCATTAAACAATCTGGCGTGGGATCTTCCATTTTTGGCACCCTCCACGACCAAGGACAACCATGGTGGCTGTGGCCTTCGTCCTTTGCTTTCATCTGCTGCTCCCGCCACCTCTGTCTCTTAAAATTGGCTATTTTCCCCAATGGAGTTTTCAGACTGACCACCATCTCTCCCAAATCCTCCACTTGCACCTGTCTGAAGTTTGTACAACATACAACAGTAGGCTTGGAAGCAACTTTGGAGGTCTTCAACCCACTGCTCCAGCAGGAGACCTGATACAATCCCAGATGAATGGCTGCCCAGTCTTTTCTTGAAGACATTCAGGGTTGAAGCACCCACGGCTTCTGGTGGCAAACTGTTCCATTGGTTAATTATTCTCCTTAATTCCAGGTTGCTTCTGTCCTTGATTAACTTCCATTCATAGTTTCTTGTCCTGCCTTGTGGTGCTTGGGAAAATAGGCTGACCCCCTCTTCTTTGTGGCAGCCCCTCAAATACTGGCAGACTGCTATCAGGTCCTTCTTTTCACTAGACTAGACGTCCATTACAGACTACATTACATTCACTAGACTAGACGTCCTTTGACTATGACCATAATTGAAAGAAAAAGGAAGGAAGGAAGGAAGGAAGGAAGGAAGGAAGGAAGGAAGGAAGGAAGAAGATGATGGATCGATAGAGAGAGGGAGGGTGGATGGATGGTTGGAGAGATGGATAGATGGATAGATGATAGATAGATAGATAGATAGATAGATAGATAGATAGATAGATAGATACTGTGTTTCCCCAAAAATAAGATCAGGTCTTATATTAAATTTTGCTCCAAAAGATGCATTAGGACTTATTTTCTGGTTAGGTCTTATTTTGGGGGACATAGGGTACTAAATGCATCCATCTGGCTGACAGTCTTATCTGGGGCTTATTTTGGGGGTGGGGTAGGGTTTATATTACGACTATCCTAAAAAAATAGTGCTAGGACTTATTTTCCGGTTAGGTCTTATTTTTGGGGAAACAGGATAGGTAGGTAGGTAGGTAGGTAGATAGATAGATAGATAGATAGATAGATAGATAGATAGATAGATAGGTGGGCGGCAGTGGTGGTCGCGGCCTAGTTGGCCTCCTGCACCACAGCGGAGAAGATGTTTTTGCCCTCCCCAGGCTCTGGAGGCTTTCCTTGAGCCTCCGGGAGGGGGAAAACAGCCTCCCCAGGCTCCAGAGGCCCTCTGGAGGCTGGAAACAGGCCTGTTTCAGCCTTTCCAGACTTTAATGTGTAGGCACATTATTTGCTCTCCCTGAGCCTCCGTGCGCACCCTGCACTTACCTGCATCCAAAACGGGCCATGTGGGGACTCCTGGGAGGGGAGGGGCAGGGTGGGTGGGGCCAGCCAGGAGTGGGATTTGGGGGTTCTCCGAATTGCACAGAATCTTAGCTAGAGGTTCTCCCGAACCCCTGCGAACCCCCAGCAACTCACCTCTGGTGGATGGATGTATTGATGGATGGATGGATGGACGGACGGACAGACAGACAGACAGACAGACAGACAGATAGATAGATAGATAGATGATAGATAGATAGACAGACGAATGTGATAGAAAGAGATAGAAATGATGGATGGATGGACAGACGGACGGACGGACGGATGGGATAGAAAGCGATAGAAATGATGGATAGATAGATAGATAGATAGATAGATAGATAGATAGATAGATAGATAGACAGACAAATGTGATAGAGATAGAAATGATGGATGGATGGATAGATAGATAGATAGATAGATAGATAGATGTGATAGAAAGATAGAAATGATGGATGGATGGACGAACAGAGGGACGGACAGATGGATGGGATAGAAAGTGATAGAAATGATGGATGGATAGATAGATAGATAGATAGATAGATGATAGATAGATAGACAGACGAATGTGATAGAAAGAGATAGAAATGATGGATGGATGGACAGACGGACGGACGGATGGATGGGATAGAAAGCAATGGAAATGATGGATAGATAGATAGATAGATAGATAGATAGATAGATAGATAGATAGATGTGATAGAAAGATAGAAATGATGGATGGATGGATGGATAGACAGATAGACAGACAGACAGATAAATGGATATTACACTACTGCATCAGGTGCAGATATAGAGATACACATAGATATATAGATAGATAAATGTGTGTGTGTGAGAGAGAGAGAGAGAGAGAGAATGATGATAGGCAGACAGAGACAGAATTTCTCCAGCTTGATAACTTCAATTCATCTGAACTTCAGTTTGTGGCTCTTCCAAAGTTCAGATCTGCTCACTGTCAAGTCTTGATTAAGGGGCATCAGAGCCCGGCCTTTTCAATCAAAGGTTGTCGTGTGTGTGGCACCACACAGTTGCGCAAAGGAGGCTGATTGTGCAAGGCCTAATTGTTGTGGGTCTGCCCCCTCCCCTCCCGTTGTCGTGTGACCCTTCGAAGGACGTCTGTGATGAGGCCAACTCCAGAGAGGAGAAGGACAGGCTGAGTCACCTGAACTTCGTGGGGAAAGTCCTCACCAAAGAGGAAACCCACAACTCAGCCAGTGTGGGGGGGGTGGGAAGTGCAAAGGGGAGCCTTCGCTTAGGACTCTTTGCAGAACCTGGAAACCCAAAAAGGAAACTCTTGAATCTGTGTCTCACGATATTTTTTATTTATTTATTTATTTATTTTAATTTGATTTATATGCCGCCCTTCTCCGGAGACTCAGGGCGGCTTACAGTGCGTTAACCTGGTTTTATCCGGTATTTCTTTGTTCCCCTCTTATTATTTTAATAAATCATTCAAGGTGGCTAATATTCCATCCTCCTCCTCCTCCTATTTTCCCCACAACAACAGTCCTGTGATGTGGGTTGGGCTGAGAGAGAAGGACTGGCTCAAAGTCACCTAGCCAGCATTCATGGCTACGGTAGTACTAGAGCTTCAAGTAACATATCTGCCCTGGATGGACCCCATTTTAATTTAAAGCACTAGGTAACATTATCAGTGCTAGAAGGGACGGGGTTGTGAATGGCAGGCGGGAGGAGGAGGAGTACTGTGGGGTCCTTGGTGCTCTCTGAAATTTGTATTTTTCTTGCAGACATTTCATGACCCAACTAGATAACATTATCAGTGCTAAAAGGAGGGGAATTACAGGGAGGAGGAGGAGGAGAAAGAGAACAGAGGGGTCTCCGAACTTGGTTGTTGTCTTGCAAACGTTTCATGACCCAACTAGGTAACATTATCAGTGCTAGAAGGAGGGGGGATTGCAAGGAGGAGAGGGAGGAGGGGGAAGAGAAGAGGGGGTTAATAAATCAATTGCTGAAGTCCAACCATGTCATATCGGCTGGAAAACTCTGCGAACTGAAGTCCACATGTCTTAAAAGTTGCCAAATCTGTGAGCAACTGCTGTCAATCACCTCAATCTCAGCATGCCAATTACAAGCTACACTTTTCCCACCCAGCCAACGCCAGCCAGTGAAGGTAGGCCAACCAAAAGGTGAAGAAGACTTGAAGACTCCTAGTTTTAGCTGTCTAAATTTTAGTATAAGGAGAGACATGGGGGATTTTGGAGGGGGGGCAAGCTGAAGCCCACCCAAATCCTCTATGCATTTGACCCACAACAGTGACAATCCATCCCACCCTCCAAACCCTGGCAGGATGCCCAGTTCTCAGCAGAATAAAAAGTATTTTCCCCGTAAAGTATCGATCCCACCCCTCAGCTTCTGGACTCCTCACCTGTTACTTTTGAAAATCAGTGGGCTGTGTAATTGTGTAACAACCCAATTGGGCATTTTTGCCCAGTCAAGTGTGACCTCTCTTTGTGTGTGTGTTTTTTGTGGTTTCTCAGAAACCGGGCGGGCCGATAAATCGTATTTTCCGCCAGCGAACATAACCATGTTTTCCTTCGTTTGCTCCACTCGAGAACACCAAAGCATAAAACTTTGACCTAACAGATTAATACACTTGGAAGGGACCATGGAGGTCATCTAATCCAGCCCCTGCTCGAGCCGGAGACCCTTATAGAATCATAGAATAATAGAGTTGGAAGGGACCCCAAAGGTCATCTAATCCAGCCCCCTGCTCGAGTAGGAGAACCATACAGAATCATAGAACAACTGGGTTGGAAGAATCTCAGAGGTCATCTAGTCCAACCCCTGCTCAAGGGGGAGACGGAGACCCCATTGCCTTTGGTTATAGGAAGCCGGCTGGGAAGATCACGTGACCCCCCCCCCGGGATGCTACATCCGTCGTTAAGTAGAGGTACTCCACAACCTACGACCACAATGGAGCCCAAAATTTCCATTGCTAATTGAGACAGTTGTTCAGTGAGTTTTGACCTATTTTATGACCTTTGTTGCCACATTTGTTAAGGGAATCACTGCAGTTGTGAAGTTAGTCACACGGTCGCTAAGTGAATCTGGCTTCCCCATTGACTTTGCTGGTCAGAAGGTCACAATAAGGGGATCATGTGACCTCAGGACATTTATGTGACCGTCATAAATACCAGCCAGTTGCCAAATGTCTGAATTTCGATCCTGTGACCATGGGGACGTGACAGTCATAAGTGTGAAAAAGGGCCCTCAGTCCCTGTTTTCAGTGCCATCGTAACTTGAATCGGTCATTAAACGAACGGCTGTAAATCGAGGTTCTGAATTTGCCTCTTCTTTCTAATTTTATTTTTGATTCCCCTTCAAATGGGGATGTGATGAGCAAATGCAGGAAGGATTTGTGGGTTTGGATGGTTAGAAAAACTCCGGGAGAAAAGCAAGGAGGGAGCTCGCTCTGTTGACCAGGGAGGGAATTTTGGAATTAAGATTTATATTTGCTGCAAAGGAAATGGGGAATTCCTTGTCTTTCTTTTGAATTTTTCTTTCTGTTTTCTGTTTCTTTTTTGTGAGTCTTGGTGAAGTGAAATCTTTCTTTCTTCCTTTCTTTTTCTTCCTTCCTTCCTTCCCTCCCTCCCTTTTTCTTTCTCTTTCCTTCCTTCCTTTCCCTGCTACTTTCCCCTTCCTTCTTTTTTCTTCCTTCTTTCCTCCCTCCTCTCTCCCTCTTTTGTTCTTTCTTCCTTTCTCTCTCTCTCTCTTTCTTATTTCTTCTTCATCCCTTTGCTTTTCCCTTTCTCCTTTCCTTCTTTTCTTTCTTTCTTTCTTTCTTTCTTTCTTTCTCACCTTTACCATCAAAAGTGTTTCCCTCCAGAGGGAGGAAAAAAACAGAAGATTCCAGCAGTTGTGGTCCAAAGGACATTTTATTATGCTATTCGGAACGTATCAAAACGAGAGGTAAAAAAAAAACAAAAAAAAACTCGTGGAATTTGTAAGATGCAAGCGAAGTCTTCGAAAGCAAAGCTGTCAGAGATTTCAGGAGTGGAAGGGATATTTTCCCCCTCTTCTGCTTCGGTCTGTATCTTTATCCAATCATCTGCCAAAAATACTCCCGAACAATCTCCTGATGAATCTAAATCTGGTGGTCTGGTTCAGCTGAATCAAGAAGATTTCATGAAATCAACCAGGGTAATTTCCATTCAGGCCCGCTCTTAAAATATCTATAGAGCAGAGTTTCCCTAAGTCGGCCATTTTAAGACACATGGACTTCAACTCCCAGAATTCATGCCAGCTGGGGGATTCTGGGAATTGAAGTCCACCTGTCTTCAGCTTTGAAAAACACTGATCTAAACACCTCCAGATTGATATACTTACATAAATATTTGTTTAGTTTAATCTGTGTTTAAATTTAATTTCACGTGTTTGTGTTATAACACATTTTTTGAAGAAACCACTGATGGCAAGCTTTGATCGAGCCATCAATCATGGTTTGCAAAGCACAGAAGCTGGATGAACGCACCATTGTTTCGCAAAGATATGATGGCTTGAAGATGATAAAATGCCAATTACACAAAGAATTTTGAGTAGATTTTAGGCAATTGCAACACAATTATATTCTGTTGTGTTGTGTTGTGTTGTGTTGTGTTGTGTTCTAGGCTAGGCTAGGCTAGGCTAGGCTAGGCTTAAGTAATATACAGGTACTCCTCGACTTATGACCACAACTGAGCCCAAAATTCCTGCTGTTAAGTGAGACATTTATTAAGTGAATTTTGCCCCATTTTACGACTTTTCTTCCCACATTTGATGAGTGAATCACTCCAGTTGTTCAATTAGTAACCCCGTTGCTAAGTGAATCCGTCTCCCCCACTGACTTTGCCCGTCAGAAGGTCGCAAAAGGGGATCACATGACCCCCGGGAGACTGCAACCGTCATAAATATGAATCGGTTGCCAAGCGGTCTTAATTTGGATCGTACGGCCATGGGGATGCTGCCACGGTCGTTAAGTGTGAAAAATGGTCCCAAGTCTCTTTTTCAGGGCTGTCATAACTTTAGTGACGTAACAGTCACTAAGTGAAACGTCCTAAGTCGAGGACTGCCTGGGATGCCTTCCTAGTTTAAGGAAAAGGAATTAGAAACAAAAATTACCTGCTGACTAATGTCCACACACCGGATGTTAGAAATCGGGGGCTGTTGTTGCGCTGAATAGATTCCGGAACAATCTTTATCCAGCTGTCCAAGGAAATAGGAGGAGGGTCAGCCATGGAGAACACACAAAGGTTGCACTTCACAGAGAGAGTGAGGAAGGGTCTCTATGGGGGAGCCACACCCAGAGGGCAGGAAAAGAGGCAAGATGGCCACTGTGGGGATTCCCAGCCCCCAAGAGAAGGCCCTCTTCCTGGTCAGGGGCCACCACACCCCACAAGCAGCAAGGGACCCTCCTTGGCAGAGACCCCACCCCACTCACCCAGAGGAGTCAATACAAGAGGGCCTCAGCTGGACCCCCACTCCTCCACTCCTGAAGACCTTCAGAAGAGAAGGAGGGAGTTGGGGGGGACCTTGGAGGTCCTCTAGTCCAACCCCCTGCTCAAGCAGGAGACCCTCTACTATGAGATGTCTAATCACTTCCTGAAAGCCTCCACTGATGGAGCAGGAACTCAAGCAGGAGACCCTAGGCCAGGGTTTTTCAACCTTGGAAGCTTGAAGATGGGTGGACTTCAACTCCCAGAATCCCCCAGCCAGCAGCGTTGGCTGGGGGATTCTGGGAGTTGAAGTCCACCCATCTTCAAGGTTCTAAGGTTGAGAAACACTGCCCTATGCCATTTCAGACGAATGGCTGTCCAGTGTCTTCTTGAAGGCCTCCAGTGATGGAGCGCCCACAACTTCTGGTGGCAAGTTGTTCCACCGATTAATTGTCCTCCCTGTCAGGGAATTTCTCCTTGGTTCTAGATTAGTTCACATCCATTGCTTCTTGCCTTGCTCTTCTGGTGCTTTGGAGGATAGGTTGATCCCTCCTCCTCTATGTAGGAGGCCCTCAAATATCAGAAGATGCTATCATGTCACCCCTAGTCCTTTTTTTCACTAAATTAGCCATCCCCAATTCCTTCTTCATGTGTTTTAGCCCCCTAATCCTCTTGGTTGCTCTTCTCTGCACTCGTTCCAGAGTCTCCGCGTCTTTTTTATACTTTGACAATCACAACTAGATTGACAAGTGCAGACAGGGACCCGGGAGTGGTCCAGCTGTAGACCCCCACTTCTAACTTTCTGCTTCGAACTTTGAAGTGGGCAAGATGTCCACCAACCCCGAGGAAAGCAGCCAATGAAAAAAAGGATGGCCTAGAAAAGCTCACCCCATCTTCTTTGAAATCGCACTGGGACAGATTCTGGCCTTGCGAGGTGGGACACACCGTCTCCTTGACGGAGAACTTCAGCGTCTGGGCGGTTTTGCTGTTGGGGTCCTGCACGAAGGAAAAGGGAGGCAGAAAAAGGAGACAGAATTAAACCCCAGGGTTTACAACTCACAATTCTTGCTCCACAACTCACAATTCTTGCTCCACAAAAGCCTCAGCCTTGGGAAATCCCAGCAGCAACTTTAAATCTTCACTCCTTCCTCCAAACAAGCAGCTTTCTCAGCAGAAAGTGGATTTGCTCGGGAAATAAGGCAAATTGTTCCACGCAATGAAAAAAAAGAGTCTTTGCAGCAATTCTGTGACTACCATTTTTTAATTAAAAGAGCCTGTAGTACAGTGGACTAAAGCACTGTTATTAACATCTGCTGCTTGCAATTACTGCAAGTTCGAATCTCACCAGGCTCAAGGTTGACTCAGCCTTCCATCCTTTCTAAGGTGCGTAAATTGAGGACCCAGTTTGTGGGGGCAATAAGCTGACTTTGTATAAAATATACAAAAGTATGAAGGCTATTGCTTAACGCATTGTAAGCCGCCCTGAGTCTCCGGAGAAGGGCGGCATATAAATTAAAAAGGCAAAAGCAAAGCAAAGCAAAAGCAAATTGCAATCTCCGGTGTGAATTTCTCCACAATTTTGCATTATAAAAGTCCTTCTATATTGTTTTATATTATTTCTAAACGACATAAATCAATACAGTGGTGGCCTTTTGGGTCATTTGGGAGGAAAGGAAAGGGAAGGGAAGGGAAGATGGAGAGCGGAAAGGAAAGGTGAAGGGAGGAAAGGGAAGGGAAGAGAAGGAAAGGAAAGAGGGAGGGAAGGAAAGGAAAGGAAAGAGGAAGGAGGGAAGGAAGGAAAGGAAAGAGGGAGGGAAGGGAAGGGAAGGGAAGAAAGAGGGAGGAAGGGAGGGAAGGAAAGGAAAGAGGGAGGAGGGAAGGAAGGAAAGGAAAGAGTGAGGGAAGGAAGGAAAGGAAAGGAAAGAAGGAAAGGAAAGGAAAGGAAAGGAAAGGAAAGGAAAGGAAAGAAGGAAAGGAAAAGGAAATTCTGCCTCACTGAGATTAAAAGGATGCAAAGACCCCCAGGGCAGGGGAAACCCAATGGCTGGTGGGGAGCAGTAGAAGCCTTGGGATCCCATCACCCCTCCTTCCCATGGGTCCAGGAGCCCCCCCCCTCAATCCCCCAAGACTTACCCAGTTGGGCTGGGGTTCAGCCTCCAGCAGGCGGAAGACAAACTGCGAGGGTCTCTGCTGGTTGTAGAGGTTAACAGCCAAGGCGATGGCCTGCTCGTAGGTCAGGATCTGTGTCTGGGGGGCTGCGGCAGCCAAGCCCAGGAGCAGCAGAATAGCCCAAGCAGTGGTCATGTTGCTCAGATGTCTTCTCCAAGGGGGAAACTGAGTCTTGCTGGAGATGCCACTCGGGGCTGCCCTAGTTATAGCCCGTCTCTTCCTCTCCAACAGGTGGCTTCCACCCATCACCACCACCGCCACCCCCCTTACTTCAGGAAATGTGGGTTTGGGGTCCAACCGACCAGGGAGGGGGGAGAAGACGGTTGGAGGGCTGGAGGAGCCCTGTCGAAATCCCTCTTGTGCAACAGAGCATTTGGGGAAGCTCCCGGGGGTCTCTGGGTTAGGAGGGACCGGAGGGATGAGGGGGGGTCTCTGTTTTAGGGGGGAGACCCCACCGGAATGTGGCAGCCAAGCAGCCCATCAGTTGGAAGAAGCTGAGTTGGGGGGTTTAGATCAGGCTTATGGTTTTTGTTGTGCTTGTTTGAAGTTTATTTTCTTTGGATTAACTTCTCTCATTCTCTCTCTCTCTCTCTCTCTCTCTCTCTCTCTCTCTCACCTATATCCATCTATCTATCTATCTATCTATCCATCCATCCATCCATCCATCCATCTATTCATCTATCCATCTTTTCTTTATTTGTATCCCATACTTCAACTTCAATAATCCCCCAGCCAGCTATGCTTTTAAGAGGGGGGGACTTCCACTCCCATAATGGCAAACCCCAATAAAGGTGTACAGATAGTTCTCGGCTTATGATCACAATTCAGCACAAAATTTCTGTTGCTAAGTGAGACATTTGTTAAGTGCGTTTTGCCCCATTTTACAACTTTTCTGGCCACTGTTATTAAGTGAATCCCTGCAGTTATTAAGTTAGTCAGATGGTTGTTAAGTGAATCCGGCTTCCCCATAGACAAGTTACAAAAGGGGTTCATGTCCGGCCAGGATTTTGCAACCGTCATAACATTGAGTCAGTTGCCATGCGTCTGAATTTTGATCACAAATACCACGGGGATGCTGCAATGGTCGGAAGTGTGAAGAAGGCTCATAAGAACTATTTTTCAATATAAACTTGGATGAATTGGAGACGATATGGAATAGAAACTATAAATTAACAAAAGCGGCAACATACAAAGAAAATCAATATAAAATGCTATATAGATGGCACTTAGCGCCCATGAAATTAGCAAAAATCTATCCAAATGTAAGCCACAAATATTGGAAGTGTGGATGTCACCAAGGTACCTTCTTTCATATGTGGTGGTCCTGTCCCGAAGCGATGAAGTATTGGAGAAAAATTCAAAATTGGCTACAAGAATCAACTAATGAAAAAATTGAATTGATACTTGAAACATTTCTCCTGGGAGTATTAAAGACGAAATACGGGGGGAAAAAAAGATATTTAATCATACGTATTCTCACCACAGTAAGAATAGCCTATGCCCAATATTGGAAAGGAAAGGACACACCACCAGAGGAATATATTATTCAGAAGGTTCTAGAATGTGCCGAAATGAACAAATTTACGTTAGAATTAAATGAGAAAGAATACTCAGAATATTATACGGTGTGGGATGATTGGTACAGGTGGATTGACAATCAAATAAAGAATAAAGTTAATATAAATTTTAAGATGCATATGTAAATTACATTATATTACGATGAAATGTAAAAGAAGAATCAATCTAACCTGTGTAGAAAAACAACACTGACTGATTGTATTCTATTGTATTATAATAAATTTCAATAATTTTTTTAAAAAAAAGAACTATTTTTCAGTGCCGTTGTAACTTTGAACATTCACTAAAGAACTTCTGTTTAGTTTAGTTTATTGTCAACGCACCTCGTACAAGGAAATTAAATGCCATTTTCCGTGTACATTATAACTATAAAAATAAAACACAAACACACATCCTTTGCGTTCTGTACAATGGAATCGAAAAACCCTGATATTGCATTTAATATTGCACCATACAGTAGAATTCAATATAGTTTTACTGCCCTGGGGTAGAAGCTGTTTTTTCAGCCTATTTGTCCTTGTTTCTATTGCCCTGTACTGTCTGCCAGATGAATGACACAAGTCTAACAACCTCCACAGCACCTGGAGAGGAAACGGTTTGAGGGTAGGTGGGTTTTTCGGGTGGTGGGATCTGGAGGTCTTTCTCTTTCAGGAAAGAAATTGGGTAAGGCTTCACCACAGGCTCACTCCCCACCGTTGCCTGACTTGACACTTATTTGAGGAACCTCTTCAGATGCCTCCTGGCCGGGTTGACCTGGTCCAACAGTTAGGAAGTGGTTCCTCCAGCAGCTTCAAACTATTGTGGGGGTTGAGAGATGGATGTTTTCAACATTCCAGGGAGATCTCAAGATGCCCCCCTCAAAATTTGGGGGGTTGAGTAGAGCATGATTGTCCCTGAGGGTCCCTTCCCAAAAAATTGTCTAATCCAACCACAGATTCTGCCTGGAGCTGATTAAATCGAGGGTTTCATTATTCTTACCATTCTTCAGGGGTCTGCGAGTGAAAAAGATAAACTGGATTTTCACTTGTGGTCCTCTGAAGAGATCTTATTTCAAGAAAGTCCAGAAGTTACACCCTGAAATTTAAGGGGTGACCTGCCCTTCTTGGAGTTAAATACACTTAAATTTTATTTTATTTGTTATTCTGGAAAGATTTAGAAGTCTCTTCAAATGAAGCTAACTTATACTGGTGTCCAGTCCGATCCCGGTCAATTTGATGTTAAAAATGAATATTGATAATAATGACAAATGAGCTATCTAGCAAATTGGATGAATTCTCCATGCCAGCTGGGGGATTCTGGGAGCCGAAGTCCATCTTAAAATTGCTAAAGCTGAGAAACACTGCCTTGCTGCAAAAAATTAAGGAGTTTTTTACCAGATGCAACCAGGCAGGTAAGTCACAAGAGAAATATGAAGAATAAATTAATAAATCTTGAAAAACTGGAAAGGATCGTTGGAATTTTCCTGCAGGGCAGAAAATAGGTTGGAAAACTGATGAAAACCAGGGTTCAGCTTTTTAACTGGTCAATCAATTATTTTTACCTTGCCTGCTTTAAACCATTTAACTCTGTCCAAGGCCCACATTCCTAAATAAGATCAGGAAATAATATTATATGCCTTTGACTTTTTAAATAAGCTTTACTACTCTCAAGCCAAAGGAAAGCAAAGAATTTCAATCAGTAAATGGCTGATTTGATGTATTAATAAAAAAAAAAGCAAATTTCTCCTTCCCAGATCAGCAAACCTCTTTTTCCGTCCCATTGATTGATTTCCGTCCCATTCATTGGTTAGCTTTATACAGGCAGTCCTCGACTTATGACCACAATGATGTCCAATATTTCTGCTGCTGAGTGAGTTTTGTCCCATTGTGCAACCCTTCTGGCCATAATTGTTTAGCGAATCTCGCTTCCTCCTTGACTTGGCTTGTCAGAAGGTCGCAAAAGGGGATTGTGTGACCCCCTGGGACACTGCCGTCATAAATGCAAGTCAGTTGCCAAGAGTCTGAATTCTGATCACGTGACTGTAGGGAACATGCAACGGTCGTAAATGTGAAAATCGGTCATAAGTCGCTTCATTTGAATGTCGTTGTAACTTCAAACTGTCACTAAATGAACTGTTGTACCTATAACCACCATAGGCGGCTTACAAGAAAACAAATCAAAAAACCATTTCAAGCATATTTATATGTTTCTTTATTTATTGGTTCGATTTATATGCGTCCCTTTTCTGGAGACTCAGGGTGGCTTACAAGGCGTTAAGCAATAGCCTTCATACATTTGTATATACCTGCTTAGTAGGGCTTTCGCCCCGCCCCCCCCAAAGCGGGGTTCTTTTTTATACAAAATAATCTTATTGCTCCCACAAACCGGGTCCTCATTTTACCTACCTCGAAAGGATGGAAGGCTGAGTCAACCTTGAGCCTGGTGAGATTTGAACTTGCAGAAATTGCAGGCAGCTGGTGCTACTTAACAGTGCTTTAGTCTGCTGCGCCACCAAGGCTCTCTCTCTCTCTTTTTTTTTTTTATTGCAAAAGTTTTACAATTACATTTTCACCCCATTTCCCCCCCCCCTCAACCCACCCCGAACTCCCCAACCTCATCCTCCCTAACCCTCCCTAACCCTCCCCTCCCCCCGGACTTCCACAAAATATACTCACATCAGAAAAAAAAACCCTTTATATAAAACTTGAACCCCTCCATCCCCCATATAATTTTTCATCTTCACTAAATTAAAATATTTCTATCTTAATATAACATTTTCAAATAAAAGCTATTTGATACTTCCTGGTTTGATATTTGTTCTGCACATAATCTATCCACTTTTTCCATTCCCACTCATATGTCTCTTGTGAACAATCTTTTAAATATGCTGAAATCTTCGCCATCTCTGCAAAGCTGGCCATCTTCAAAGTCCATTCCTCGATAGTGGGCAAAGCTTCATTTTTCCAGTATTTACCTATCAATAATCTCACTGCTGTTATCATATACAATATCAACTTTGTTTCACCCAATGTAAAACCCTTAACTATACCCAGTAAAAACAATTGTGGAGAAAATTGAATTTTTTTCTTCAGAACATTCTGCATAACCCACCAAATTTTTATCCAAAAAGCCTTAACTTCCTTACAAGTCCACCATACATGATAATATGTAGCATCTAAACAATCGTATCTCCAACATTTTGGCTGAACATTAGGGTACATACATGACAATTTCTTAGGATCTAAATGCCATCTATAAAACATTTTATAAAAATTTTCCCTCAAATTCTGTGACTGTGTAAATTTAACGTTCTGAACCCAAATTTTTTCCCATGTTTCCAACATCACAGGTTCTTCAAAGTTCTGTGCCCACTTAATCATACAATCTTTAACCAATTCACCAAGGCTCTTTTTGTTTCCTAAATATATATGCTCCCAATTGTCTGCTAAGTGACTTTGAATGGCTCACAAGTTAAAACAATCTTCAAACATTAAAACATTCAACATAAAAAGGAAAAAATATTAAAATTAAACAAAGACTAGATAAAATAGGTGGAGATGCCTCCGGGATGAAAACAAGAGGCGGTGAATTCTGGGTGACTTTTGGCCAGGAGCCGGTGAGTTCTAGTTCCACGTTAGGCACAAAAGCATGTTGGGGTACTTTGGGCCAATTATCAGGCAATGGTGAGTTCTAGTCCCGCCTGAGGCATGAGAGCTGTTTGGATAACTTTGGGCCAATCACCAGGAGATAGAGTAGAATAGAGCTGGAAGCAGGGGTGAAATCCATCAGGTTCTGGCGAACCGGTAGCGGAAATTTTGAGCAGTTCGGAGAACCAGCAAATACCACCTCTGGCTGGCCCCAGAGTAGGGTGGGAATGGAAATTTTGCAATATCCTTCCCCCAAGAGTGGGGAGGGAATGGGGATTTTGCAGTATCCTTCCCCTGCCACACCCACCAAGCCACACCCACAGAATTGGTAGTAAAAAAATTTGGATTTCACCACTGGTCTTTTAGTCCAACCCCCTGCCATTTCAGTTGAGTGACTGTCCAATCTCTTCGTAAAAACCTGCAGTGTTGGAGCGCCCATGATTTCTGGTGGCAAGCTGTTCCACTGGCTAATTGTTCTCACTGTTAGGAAGTTTCTCCTTAATTCCAGGTTGCCTCTCTCTTTGATGAGCTTACACCTGTTGTTTCTTGTCCTACCTTCAGGTGCTTTGGAGAATAGCTTGACTCCCTCTTCTTTGGGGCAGCCCCTGAGATATTGGAACACTGCTATCATGTCTCCCCTGGTCCTTCTTTTCATCAAATTAGACAGTTCCTGCAACCGTTCTTCATATGTTTTAGCCACCAGGCCTTTGATCATCTTAGTTGCTCTTCTCTGAACTTTTTCCAAAGTCTCAACATCTTTTTTATTTTTTTTGTATGGTGACCAAAATTGGTTGCAGTACTCCAGTTCGGTGCGATGGCAGGACTTAAAATAAACAAGGAAAAGACCAAGATATTGACAAAGAACCTTACAAATAAACAGAAAAATCAAACTGACGGAAAAGATGGATGTGCAGATAACCAAAGAAGTTAAATACCTGGGAATATGGCTAACAGCTCTTAAAGAAGACAATTATACTGAATTAATACAGCAAATAAAGACTGATCTGGACAAATGGAAAAATTTACTGCTGTTGGAAGGATACCCACAACAAAAATGAACATTCTACCGAAAATTCTACTTCTATTTCAAGTAATTCCGATAAAATTAGGAAAAAAGTTTTTTGAGGATTTAAAATAGACTGATATTAAAGTTCATCTGGCAAAAACCAAAAATCAAATTGAAAATGCTACAAGACACCAAAAAAAGAAAAAGAAAAGAAAAAAAAGAAAAAGAAAAGAAAAGAAAAGAAAAGAAAAGAAAAGAAAAGAAAAAGGGGGGTGTTTGGGCTACAGGACTGGGAGCTGTATTACCAAGCTTCAGTGCTCAAATAGCTAAAAGAGTGGATAAATTTGAAGAATAAAAAAATACTGACGATAGAAGGGCATGATTTACAATTGGGAGGGCATGCATTCATATGGTACAGGAAAAGCAAACGACATAGATACTTCCAAAGGCACTACATTAGAAATGCTCTGTTGTCAGTATGGGGGAAAATCAAACAGAATAACTATATGAAAATACCAGTCTGGCTATTCATGACGGAAGCACTAATATATCCTAATGCTTTAGATCTGGATAAAATAGTAAGGTACAAAGATATACTAAAAGATCAAGGCAGTGGTGGGTTGCCTTTGGTTCAGATCGGTTCGCAAGAACTGGTAGTAAAACCGGTGGGAGGCCCTGCCCACCACCCAGATGTCATCATCGGCGATCTGCACATGGGCAGAAGCAAGGTGCGCACAGGAGCGTAAAGAGCGAGCGCATGCAATCCTGTTGCAAACTGGTAGTAAAGGTAAGTAGAACCTTTGGAACACGGGGACTTAAAAACTAAACAGGAACTAAAAAAATCAGGGAATTGACTTGGACTGGTAGCCACCTATCCAAATACAAATGAGACATAAGAAAGATATGGAATTAAATGGATTTTATAGAGAGCCCCAAGAATTGGACAAGATGCTATTAGGGACAGATGAAAAATTAATAAAGAAATTTTATAAATACCTATTGAATTTTAAAATGGAAGAAGAATATGTAAAGGAAACCCCGATAGTATGGGCCAAAAATTTTGGGTACACTATAGATTTAGATAATTAGCAAAAATTGTGGAAAAGAAATTACAAATTAACAATGTCAACAGCATATAAAGAAAACCTGTACAAAATGTTCTATAGAAGGCACTTGCCATCAGCAAGAATGGCAAAAATGTTCCCAAATATGTCACCAGAGTGCTGGAAATTTAAACAGGCACAGGGAACTTACTATCATATGTGGTGGACCTGTTCATCGGCAAAAAATATTGGTCAAAGATAAAACAGTGGCTAGAAGAGATGACAGCACAACAAATAGATCTAAAACCAGAATTATTCTTATTAGGTATACTACCAAGGAAATACAACAAAAGAACCATATACTTAATGTTACATGTAATAACAGCAGCTAGAATTACATAAGCACAAAATTGGAAAACCGGAAGTACACCTACAGATGAAATGATAATAAATAAAATATTTGAATGTTAAGGTGACCAATTGTCCTCCTTTAGGGAGGACAGTCCTTCCTTTGTAAGTTCTGTCCTCTCTCGAAAAGTGTCCTCCTACATGTCCTCCTTTTTGATATTTAAAGACTAATCTGTAAATCTCCATATTTGATCAATGCCGATCCAATCCGTTGCATGTGATGTGACGTATTTGTATTTGACATGACGATTCGGCAAGGCTCGATACAGTGCAGCAAGACGCGATTATGAGACGCATGTGCTCTGCACAGGATAATTGTTTTGAGAGAGTGCGCCACACGCAAGTGGCTTTGTTTACTTCTTACCGAAACACGACACAGCACACATACACGCGTTAGACTCACTTCTTTCTCAGTGAATATTCAATCTTACACAGGTGAGCAACGTAATTCACATTTTATTAATTCATTTATTAATTCTGTATTATTGTTGCAATGAATAAAATGTTTCTTTTATTTATAATTTTTTTTCTTCAATTTATTTGTGTCCTCCTTCTCATTGTAAAAAAGTTGGTCACTTTATGAATGTGCCAGGTTAACGTTGCAACTCAAAGATAAAGATGAAAACAGAGTATTACTCAACATGGGACCTATTGTACAAATGGTTAGGTAATAGGTGCAGAGATTAGAAACTTAATAATGAAAGAAGATTAACAAATTAGAAATAAATACAGGTATATAGATTTTATAAGAATATATACTTAAGCAATACTATTATCGGACTGTACGTGACTATCAGTGATGGGTTGTTCCTGGTTCACGCCGGTTCGCAAGAACCGGTAGTAAAAATTTGTAGTAGTTTGGGCTACTACTAGTTAACATGGGCTGGCCACGCCCCCGAACCGGTCCCCGGCCTGGTCGCCACTCGCTTACCCCGCCCACCTCATCAGAGGCTTTTTTTTTTTTAACTTTTCAAAGCATTTTTTCTACAACCTCTTTGGCTGAAAAATGCTTTTAAAAGTTTAAAAAAAAAAGCCTCTGATGATCGTGTGGCTCAGCTGGGATCGTCAGAGGCTTCTAAAAGCATTTTTTCTACAACCTCTGCGGCTGAAGAGGTTGTAGGGGAAAAAAATGCCTTTAAAAGCCTCTGGCGATCCCAGCTGAGTTGCCTGATCATCAGAGGCTTCTAAAAGCATTTTTTTCTGCAACTTCTTAAGGTTGTAGAAAAAATGCTTCTAAAAGTAAAAAAAAAAAAGTTGGCCACGCCGACCCAGTCACATTACCCCCACCAAGCCACGCCCACAACTACCACAGAACTGGTAGTAAAAAAATTTAGAACCCACTCCTGGTGACTATAGATTAAAACGTATAGAGTGAGAAATGTATACAGTTGCTGGAACGCTGAGAGTTATGGTACAACTATGAAAATGATGGATATAACTATGAAGTACAATATCATGTATTTAAAAGGGACTATATACTATATGACTAAGAGAATAATAGTTACGATCAGGGTGTATACTACTACGTATATTTAAAAAGGACTTGATACAGCCAGAACACTGTTGTTGCAAAACTGAAATAAAGGAAAATGTATAATAAAAACATTTTTTTTAAAAAATTGGTTGCAGTAATCCAGTATGTATGGTCTTGCTAGGGTTTTATAAAGCAGTACTAATATTTCACGTGATTTTGATTCTATGCCTCTGTTTATTTATTTATTTATTTATTTATTTATTTATTTATTTATTTAAATTTTTATACCGCCCTTCTCCAATATAGGACTCAGGGCGGTGCACAGCCAAAGTAAAAACCAGACGTAGAAAATCTAAAAACTGATTAAAATAATTAAATAATTTGGCCATAATTAAAAAACAATTCCAGATTAAAATAGTTTAAAAATTTGGCTCAAGCCAGTTGTTTAGGCAACCCAGGATCGTATTAGCTCTTTTGCTGCTGCAGCACATTGCCTGGCTCACATACAGGTAGTCCTCGACAGGGATGAAATGTAAAATTTGTTACTACCAGTTCTGTGGGCGTGGCTTGTGGGGGTAATGTGATTGGGTGGGCGTGGCCAATTTTTTTTTTGAAAAAAACTTTTCAAAGCATTTTTTCTACAACCTCTTCAGCTGAAGAGGTTGCAAAAAAATGCTTTAAAAAGCCTCTGACAATCCCAGCTGAGCTGCCCGATCATCAGAGGCTTTTTTTTTTTACTGTTTATGTTGTTAAGTGTTTATGTTGTTAATATTTGTTAAGTTACTTTTGATCCATTTTACGACCTTTCTTGCCAAAGTTGTTAAGCAAATCGCTGCAGTTGATAAATTAGTAACCCGGTTGTTAAATGAATCTGGGTTTCCCATTGACTTTGCTTGTCAGAAGGTTGTAAAATGTAATCACATGACCTTGGGACACTGCAATGGTCATAAGTTGCCAAGCACTTGAATTTTGATCCCATGTTCATGGGTAGCTTTGGTTTTTCCTGCCTAAATGTAAAACTTTGCTTTTCTCCACATTAAAATTCATGTTGTTGGATAAGGCCCATTGTCCAAGATCTTTTTGGATCCTGAGATTATCTTCTGGGGTGTTGGCTATTCCTCCCAGCTTTGTGTCATCTGCAGATTTGATGAGTTCCCCTTCTATTCCCTCATCCAAGTCATTTATGAAGATATTGAAGAGTACTGGACATAAGACAGAACCTTGTGGTATCTCACTGTTTATTTCCCCCGGTGTCAGGGGTCTCCAACCTTGGCAATTTTAAGCCTGGCGGACTTCAACTCCCAGGTTGGAGACCCTGCCCTATATAGATGTAGTAGCATTAAGAACAACTCGTTGAGTACGGTTTGTCAGCCAGCTACAAATCCATCAGGCGGTGATGCTGTCTATCCTCCATTTTTCTAGCTTACCCAGAAATCGGTTGTGGTCTACTGTGTCAAATGCCTTACTGAAGTCTAAGTAGACGATGTCATAGAATGTCATAGTATACGACACTTTGTCATAGAATGAAATAAGATTGGTTTGGCGTGATCTGTTTTCAACAAACCCATGAAAGCTACTGGTTATAACGTCATTTGATGAGTTCTAGTCCTGCCTTCAACATCAAGGGCATTTGGGTGACTTTGGGCCTGTCCCTCTCTGAGAACCTCACAGGGATGTGGAGAAAAATAGGAGGAGGAAAATGAGTTGGATATGTTCACTGTCTTGAGATATTTGTGAAAATAATAGAGGTCAGATGTGTATAAGAGATAGAGATAGACAGACAGACAGACAGACAGACAGACAGACGGATGATGGATGATAGATGGATGGATGATAGATAGATAGATAGATAGATAGATAGATAGATAGATAGATAGATATAGATGAGAGAGAGAGAGAGAGAGAGAGAGAGAGAGAGAGAGAGAGAGAATGAGAGAAGTTAATCCAAAGAAAATAAACTTCAAACAAGCACAACAAAAACCATAAGCCTGATCTAAACCCCCCAACTCAGCTTCTTCCAACTGATGGGCTGCTTGGCTGCCACATTCCGGTGGGGTCTCCCCCCTAAAACAGAGACCCCCCCTCATCCCTCCGGTCCCTCCTAACCCAGAGACCCCCGGGAGCTTCCCCAAATGCTCTGTTGCACAAGAGGGATTTCGACAGGGCTCCTCCAGCCCTCCAACCGTCTTCTCCCCCCTCCCAGGTCGGTTGGACCCCAAACCCACATTTCCTGAAGTAAGGGGGGGCGGTGGTGGTGATGGGTGGAAGCCACCTGTTGGAGAGGAAGAGACGGGCTATAACTAGGGCAGCCCCAAGTGGCATCTCCAGCAAGACTCAGTTTCCCCCTTGGAGAAGGCATCTGAGCAAGATGACCACTGCTTGGGCTATTCTGCTGCTCCTGGGCTTGGCTGCCGCAGCCCCCCAAACACAGGTCCTGACCTACGAGCAGGCCATCGCCTTGGCTGTTGACCTCTTCAACCAGCAGAGACCCTCGGAGTTTGCCTTCCGCCTGCTGGAGGCTGAACCCCAGCCAAACTGGGTAAGTCTTGGGGGATTGGGGGGCTCCTGGCCCTATGGGAAGGAGGGGTGGTGGGATCCCAAGGCTTCTACTGCTCCCCACCAGCCATTGGGTTTCTCCTGCCCTGGGGGTCTTTGCATCCTTTTAATCTCAGTGGGGCAGAATTTCCTTTTCCTTCTTTCCTTTCCTTTCCTTTCCTTTCCTTTCCTTTCCTTTCCTTTCCTTTCCTTTCCTTTCCTTTCCTTTCCTTCTTTCCTTCTTTCCTTCTTTCCTTTCCTTTCCTTTCCTTCTTTCCTTTCCTTTCCTTTCCTTTCCTTTCCTTTCCTTTCCTTCTTTCCTTCTTTCCTTCTTTCCTTTCCTTTCCTTTCCTTCTTTCCTCCTTTCCTTTCCTTTCCTTTCTTTTCCTTTCCTTTCCTTTCCTTTCCTTTCCTTTCCTTCTTTCCTTCTTTCCTTTCCTTTCCTTTCCTTCTTTCCTTTCCTTTCCTTTCCTTTCCTTCTTTCCTTCTTTCCTTTCCTTTCCTTTCCTTCTTTCCTTTCCTTTCCTTCCTTCCTTCCCTCCTTCCTCTTTCCTTCCCTTCCTTTCCCTTTCCTTCCCTTCCCTTCCCTTCCCTCCCTCTTCCCTTCCCTTCCCTACCTCTTTCCTTTCCTTCCTTCCCTCACTCTTTCCTTTCCTTCCTTCCCTTCCTCCCTCTTCCCTTCCCTTCCCTTCCCTCCCAAATGACCCAAAAGGATACCACTGTATTGATTTATGTCGTTTAGCAATAATGTAAAACAATACAGAAGGACTTTTATAAAGCAAAATTGTGGAGAAATTCACAATTCACAGATTGCAATTTAAAAAATGGCAGTCACAGAATTGCTGCAAAGACTCTTTTTTTTCATTGCGTGGAACAATTTGCCTTATTTCCCGAGCAAATCCACTTTCTGCTGAGAAAGCTGCTTGTTTGGAGGAAGGAGTGAAGATTTAAAGTTGCTGCTGGGATTTCCCAAGGCTGAGGCTTTTGTGGAGCAAGAATTGTGAGTTGGGGAAATCCCCTGGGGTTTAATTCTGTCTCCTTTTTCTGCCTCCCTTTTCCTTCGTGCAGGACCCCAACAGCAAAACTGCCCAGGTGCTGAAGTTCTCCGTCAAGGAGACGGTGTGTCCCACCTCCCAAACCAACACCCTGACCCAATGCAATTTCAAAGAAGATGGGGTGAGCTTCTCTAGGGCATCCTCAGCTTGTTTTCATTGGCTGCTTTCCTTGGGGTTGGTGGACATCTTGCCCACTTCAAAGTTCGAAGCAGAAAGTTAGAAGTGGGGGTCTACAGCTGGACCACTCCCGGGTCCCTGTCTGCACTTGTCAATCTAGTTGTGATTGTCAAAGTATAAAAAAGACGCGGAGACTCTGGAACGAGTGCAGAGAAGAGCAACCAAGAGGATTAGGGGGCTAAAACACATGAAGAAGGAACTGGGGATGGCTAATTTAGTGAAAAGAAGGACTAGGGGTGACATGATAGCATCTTCTGATATTTGAGGGCCTCCTACATAGAGGAGGAGGGATCAACCTATCCTCCAAAGCACCAGAAGGGCAAGGCAAGAAGCAATGGATGTGAACTAATCTAGAACCAAGGAGAAATTCCCTGACAGGGAGGACAATTGATCGGTGGAACGACTTGCCACCAGAAGTTGTGGGCGCTCCATCACTGGAGGCCTTCAAGAAGACACTGGACAGCCATTCATCTGAAATGGCATAGGGCAGTGTTTCTCAACCTTAGAACCTTGAAGATGGGTGGACTTCAACTCCCAGAATCCCCCAGCCAACGCTGCTGGCTGGGGGATTCTGGGAGTTGAAGTCCACCCATCTTCAAGCTTCCAAGGTTGAAAAACCCTGGCCTAGGGTCTCCTGCTTGAGTTCAGTGGAGGCTTTCAGGAAGTGATTAGACATCTCATAGTAGAGGGTCTCCTGCTTGAGCAGGGGGTTGGACTAGAGGACCTCCAAGGTCCCTCCCAACTCCCTCCTTCTCTTCTGAAGGTCCTCAGGAGTGGAGGAGCTGGGGGTCGAGCTGAGGCCCTCTTGTATTGACTCCTCTGGGTGAGTGGGTGGGTGGGGTCTCTGCCAAGGAGGGTCCCTTGCTGCTTGTGGGGTGTGGTGGCCCCTGACCAGGAAGAGGGCCTTCTCTTGGGGGATGGGAATCCCCACAGTGGCCATCTTGCCTCTTTTCCTGCCCTCTGGGTGTGGCTCCCCCATAGAGACCCTTCCTCACTCTCTCTGTGAAGTGCAACCTTTATGTGTTCTCCATGGCTGACCCTCCTCCTATTTCCTTGGACAGCTGGATAAAGATTGTTCCGGAATCTATTCGGCGCAACAACAGCCCCCGATTTTTAGCATCCGGTGTGAGGACATTAATCAAGAGGTAATTTTTGTTTCTAAATCCTTTTCCTTAAACTAGGAAGGCATCCCAGGCAGTCCTCGACTTAGGATGTTTCACTTAGTGACCATTCAAAGTTACGACAGCCCTGAAAAAGTGACTTAGGACCGCTTTTCACACTTACAACCGTTAGCAGAATCCCCATAGTCATGTGATCAAAATTCAGATACTTGGCAACTGACTCATACTTATGACATTGTCCCAGGGTCATGCGATCCCCTTTTGCAACCTATTGACCAGCGAAGTCAATGAAAAAGCCAGATTCAGTTAGCAACCGGGTTATTAATTAATCAACTTCAGGGATTCACTTAACAACTGTGGCAAGAAAGATAGTAAAATGGAGCAAAACTCACTTAACAATTGTCTCACTTAACAACAGAAATTTTGGGCTCAATTGTGGTCATAAATCAAGTTTTACTTGTATATTGCTATATAACTATAATATAATTATAATATAATAATGTAAGGTAATAAACATGATATATTGGAAGAATATAATTGTGTTGCATTCACCTAAAATCTACTCAAAATCCTTTGTGTGGCAATTAATCAACATTTTTTAACATCTTTACCACTGAATGCACTAAGTCATCACGTCTTTGCGAAACAATGGTGCGTTCAGGACACTGTCAATCCACCTCCTGTGCTTTGCAAACCATGATTGATGGCTAGATCAAAGCTTCCCATCAGTGATCAGTGATGGTCTATAACAAACCAATACCAGAATACAGGAAACTCAGCCCTTCCACCCCAGTTTCTGATTCTATCAAAGGTCTGTTTGAGTCAGGTGTAAATATTATTTATCTTCCAACGATCTTTTTCTCTAAAATTGTTGTTATCCTACATAACCAATCTCTCTGGGACAAATTATTTAATTCGATTTTAGTTCTGTTTTTAAATTTTGTATGTATGTATTTTATTGTTGGCTGTTCACCGCCCTGAGTCCTTCGGGAGAAGGGCGGTATATAAATTAAATAAAAATTAAAAAATAAAAATAAATAAATCCCCCCCAAAAATAAGCCCTCCCCAAAAATATTTAAATGCATGCGCAGCCGGTCCCCCCATTTCCTCTGATTTCGTCTACACACCCCAAAATAATAAGACCTCTCCGAAAATAAGGCCAAGCGCTTATTTTGGGGTTCAAAAAAATATAACACAGGGTCTTATTTTTGTACCTATATTTAATAAGACAGGGTCTTATTTTTGTACCTTTAATATGTACCTATATTCAGTCTGGGGGTGTTTAGATCAGTGTTTTTCAAAGCCAAAACACTTGAAGACGGCTGGACTTCCACTCCCAGAATACCCCAGCCGGCATGCTTTAAGGCAGGTGGACTTCAACTCCCAGAATTCCTTAGTGAGCATCCATCTTATGTCCACCCATCGTAAAGTAGCCAAGTTTCCTTTTTTAAAAAAATAATAATTAAAAATTGGTTTAGATAACAAAATCTGTGGTTACTTATCTTAAAGAGAAATGAACTTCAATTCCCAAAATCCCCCAGCCAGCATGAATTCTGGGAACTGAAGTCCACATGTCTTAAAGTGGCAGACTTAGGGAAACTCTGCTCTATAGATATTTTAAGAGAGGGCCTGAATGGAAATTCCCCCAGTTGATTTCATGAAATCTTCTTGATTCAGCTGAACCGGATCACCAGAATTCGCTGGAGGAGAGTCGCAAAGATTGCAGGTCGTGTGGCGCTCGCCCTGATTGGCAGATAGGGGTGTGTTGAGAGGGGATATCCCTTCCATTCCTGAGATCTCTGACAGCTTCAAGACTTTGCTTGCATTTTACTAATTCCATGTGATTTTTTTTACCTCTTGTTTTGATACGTTCCGAATTGCATAATAAAATCTCATTTGGACCACAGCCTTTTCATTTTTATTTTTACTTTGGAAGGAAACACTTTTGATGGTAAAGATTAGAAAGAAAGAGAAAAGGAGAAAAGAAAGAAAAGGAGAAGGGGAAAGGGGAAAGGGAGAGGGAGGGAGGGAGGAAGGGAGGGAGAGATGGGGGAGAAAGAAAGAAAGGAGAGAAAGAAAGAGAGAGAGAGAGAGAAAGAAAAAAGAAAGAAAGAAGGAGGAGGAGGGAGGGAGGGAGGGAGGAAGGAAGGAAGGAAAGATGACTTACAAGCAATAATCATATTACGACTCCATGTTCATGTGATCCATATTTGGACACTTGGCAAACGGTATGTATTTACGGTCCATATTTGTGATCTTCTCAACTGGCCTTTGACAATTGCAGTCAATAGGGGAAGCTAAATTCACTTAACAATCATCTGATTCCCTTCAAGTAGGTCATAAAATGGAGTACAGTCTTGTGATGACTCACTTAACAACTGCCACACTTAGGGATGGACCTCCCGATCCAATTGTGGTCATCAGTGGAGGTCTACCTGTATCTCCCTGAACAGTCTCAATATTGGATGGATTCCAGGACACCAACTGAAACTTCTCTAGAACTTCTTCAGTGGCAGTGTAGACAGATTGACCTACTGTTGCATGGTGTCCAGGCATAGGAGGTGAAGAGTTTGCAGGGACCTTTTTCTGATTTGATCCTTGGTGGGAGGGGGGGATCATGGCTTCACCTTGGGTTAGGAACATGGTTTCTTCTAAGCTTATGGAATTTGAGAAGGTGGAGAGAAGGTTTCTTGAAGTATCTGGGCCTGTGGGCCAGAGCTTTACCTCCCTGCCTCTTTGACCATCCAGTCATCAGTCATATCAGCCAGTTGGGATGAGTTGATGGTGGCCTGACCCAGGACAAGGTCTTAGGTCTTCTCCTCTGAAGAAAATGTTCTGTTGAAGATCTCCTTTCCAGCATATTTGGCCAACTTTTGAACTTCCTTCTTGAGGGGTGCTGTTTGCAAAAGGGATGTGTTGGGCAATCCAGAGTTGGGTTCAGAGATTTTAAGTAGGAAATGATCGGTTTCTCCATCCATGGTGTGAGGATGTCCCAGGAACTCTGTTTTGGCTGCTCCTGGTGTTGTGTTCTTCACCGCTGAGATCTGTTAAGGTCACCTTGGTCTGTTCCAATTGTGAAGCACTGATGTGGCTCCGTTACCTGAGCCTGTATCATCGGCAGGAGAGGACTCCGAGAGTGAAGGAGAGGAGTTGGCAAGGCCTCTCTCTCCAGGACCCTCCTCTCTGGCAATGCCTTCGGTGTCTGCCGAAGGGCAAGAGATAGGGCCGGGGCCAAGCACGTCCATGCAGCCACAGGTGGACAGTGATGAGGGTAATGAGTCTTGGCTGGATCCTCGGCAGCGTCGCAGAGATAAGCGCGCGCAACAGAAGAAAAGGCATGCCAGAGATTAGGCTGAGTCACTGGACCACACCCCACAAGGTATAAAAGGGAGTGTGGTGGCCATTCAGACTCTGTGACGGACAAAACTAACTACTATCGAGTGACATTGCATCTTTGGAAACAACATTATCGGCCTGGGATTTATTTTATGAACTGGACAATCCCTGACTGTGTGTATTTTGTTTATTGAGTAAAAGTTCTTGGCAAGCAGCTACTGGGTTGCTGCCAAGCGTCTTATCGGAAGAATTGGTTGTCTGCCAGTTTATTTAACCCCTGGCTGTCTGTTTGTGTGCATGTGTGAGACGGGGACAGAACAAGCACCTTCTGTTCACCCAGCCCAGTTTTTGCCAAGGACATGATTTAAGGAGCTGCACCAGCAATGGAGAAGTTGACCTGACCAAGGATTGGGTCATTCTTGGCCTTGGGGGCTGACCATCAATCACCCTGCCTTGGCCATCAAGAGATGGAGGTGGTGGCAAGAACAGACACCCTGAGCTTCAGTGGACAGTGGGGTCCGGCCAGACTTTAGGGAGCCTTTAACAGATCTGATATGAGATCCTTACATAAGTCCTCATTTTATGACCACAACTGAGCCCAAGATTTTGGTTGTTAAGTGAAACATTTGTTAACTGTGTTTTGCCCCATTAGATGACATTTGTTGCCAAAGCTGTTAAGCAAATCAAAGCTGTAGTTGTTAAGTGAGTTACATGGCCGTTAAGTGGTTCTGGCTTCCCCCTTGCCTTTGCTTGTCAGATGGTCGCAACAGGGGATCATGTGATGCTGCGACCGTCATAAATATGAGTCAGTGGCTGAGCATCCGGATTCTGATCACGTGACCATGGGAGGCTGCGATGGTCGTAAGTGTGGGAAAACAGTCAGGTCCCCTTTTTTTCAGGGCCGTGGTAGCTTCGGAAATGAACTGTTGTAAGTGGAGGACCCCATGTATCTTCAAGGGTGCCGGATCTGTGTTTTGAAATCGTGTTTTGTTGCTAAGATGATTTCATGTTCTAGTTACATCACAATTAATTTTGCAATTGTGAAAAAGGGAAGGGAAAGAGAAAAAGAGAGAGGGAGGGAGGGAGGAAGTAGATAGGAAGGAAGGAAGTGGAAGGAAAGAAGGGAGGGAGGGAGGAAGGAAGGAGAGAAGAATATAGATGCATAGGATAGAAGGGACCTTAGAGGTCTTCTAGTCCAACCCCTGGCTCAAGGCAGAGACCTTACAGCATCCTTGTCCTGTCTATTTTTGAAAACCTGCAGTGAAGGCAGGGAGAGAAAGAAAGAGTAAGTGAGAAAGAAACAGAAAGAGAGCGAGAGAGACGAAAGGAAGAAAAAAAGAGAAAGACAATAAGAAAGAAAGAGGGAGGAAGGGAGGAAAGAAGGAAGAAAAAGAGAGAAAGGAAGGAAGAAAAAGAGAAAGAGAAAGAAGGAGAGAGGGAGGAAGAGAGGAAAGAAGGAAGAAAAAGAAAGACAATAAGAAAGAAAGTAAGAAAGAGAGAGAGGGAGAAAGGGAGGAAAGAAGGAAGAAAAAGAAAGACAATAAGAAAAAAGAAAGAGAAAGAGAGAGAGGGAGAGGGAGGGAGGAAAGAAGGAAGAAAAAGAGAGAAAGGAAGGAAGGAAAGAAAAAGAGAAAGAAAGAAAGAAGGAGAGAGGGAGGAAGAGAGGAAAGAAGGAAGAAAAAGAGAAAGACAATAAGAAAGAAAGAAAGAGGGAGGAAGGGAGGGAGGAAAGAAGGAAGAAAAAGAGAGAAAGGAAGGAAGAAAGAGAAAGAGAAAGAAAGAAAGAGGGAGAGATGAAGGGAGGGAGAGAGGGAGAAAGGGAGGAAAGAAGGAAAGAAAAGAGAGAAAGGAAGGAAGGAAGAAAAAGAAAGAATGAAAAAGAGAAAGAAAATAAGAAAGGAAGGAAGGAAGACGGAAGGGAGGGAGAGAGGGAGAGAGAGAGAAAGAAAGAAAGAAAGAAAGAAAGAAAGAAAGAAAGAAAGAAAGAAAGAAAGAAAGAAAGAAAGAATCAGACCTATGACATGGGAACTATAGACCAAGCCATCCCAGATTCATCCCAAATGCTGCTTCCTATCCTGCTTATTGCGAGACTTTCTCAGCCTACCCCCACCCAAAAAGCAGAAGTCCGTACCCCCCTTCTCTCCCCCTCCCCCTCCCGCTTCCTTCTCCGATCCGTGCCCCCTCCTCTGAGCAAACACCCCTTTCTGGAAATCCACCTACCCTGTGGTGTGTGTTTTTTGTGTGTGTGTTTTAGCTGAATCAGCCAATGAGAAATCACGAGAGGGTCCCGGGAAGGGCTGGGGAGGGGGGGGGGGTTGTTTATAAAAAGGCAGGGGAAAAGTGGCTGGAGGTCACTTGTGCCACGGCACCCCAAGATCTCCACAGCATGCAGACCAGCTCGGGCAGGCTCCTGCTGATGCTCGGCCTTGCACTGAGCACCACCAGTTGGACTGTGGAGGGGGAGACCCCCAGCGACCAGGATGTCCTTTCCTCAGCGGTCGAGCTGTATAATCGGAACTCGGGACTGGATTCTGCCTTCCGACTGTTGCAAATCAAATCTCCGCCAGCTGGGGTAAGTTTGAAACCCCCATCCCAATCCCCCTAAATTTGGGACCCCCGTTTTCTGACCCAGATATTCAGCTAGCCCAGCCCAGCCCCAAACATCTGCATCGCGGAATGGCTGGAATTTACAGGCCATCCTCGACTTACGACCTGAATGATTTTCAGAGATGGGAAAGGTCATTAAGCGAGTCAGTTGAGCTGCATTTGTAGGGAAGGTGATTAAGCGGGTTGAGGGCCCCATTTTGCCCGGGGGTGGGGGTTGGGTGCAGTGGCTGTTAAGCGAATGCCATGGTCCTTAAGTGAATCCAATTTTCCCAGAAAGGGGTAAAAAAGCATCAAAAATTAACAGTCCGGCAATGGCAACTGTCATAAAAGCGAATCAGTTGCCAAGTACCCCCCAGTCTGCAGGGTGCCAGATTTGACCGTCAAAGTTTAGGAGATGCGTTATAAGTAGCTCTGGGGAGATCGGACGTAATTCGGAACGGTCACTAAGCAAGCGGTCGCTAAACAAGGACTACTTGCTTTTTTCCCTCTGCTGGGGTTTTTCGGCTCCAGGAACCTTCGAATCCAGATCTTCAGGAGCTGGAACTGACCCTGAAGGAGACCACGTGTCCAAATTCCGGGGATTTGAACCTGGACGATTGTGACTTTAAGGAAGATGGGGTAAGTTTTCTTGTCGTTTCTCTCCAAACGGCCAACCGGAAAAAAAATAAACAATTCAACACAAAATTGTCTTGCACAATTCTGTAAGTGACGCTTCCTCTTTCATTGCTGCCCTCTTCGTTTTGGGGGGAGAACCTCAAGAAAATCACGCTAGGGGTGGAGAAACCCCCACTCCCTCTCTACAGGCAGTCCTCGACTTACAACCACAGGGTGAGTTTTTCCCCGTTTTTTTCAACCTTTCTAGCCACAGTTGTTAAGTGAACCACTGCAGTTATGAAGTTAGTAACGTCGCTGTTAGTAAATGAATCCCTGCAGTTGTTAAGTTAGTAAAGTGGTCACTAAGTGAATCTGGCTTCCCCCGTTGACTTTGCCCTGTCAGAAGGTCGCAAAAGGGGATTGTATGACCCCCCCCCAGGACACTGCAACCGTCGTAAATACGAGTCGGTTGCCGAGTGCCTGAATTCTGATCACGTGACCCTGGGGATGCTGCGGTGGTCGTAAGTGTGAAAAACGGTCATAAGTCCATTTTTTCAGCAATGTTGTAACTTTGAACGGTCACTAAATGAACTGTTGTAAGCCGAGGACTGTCTGTACTTCTTTAATTTTTATTTATTATATTTAAGATCTGATACTTTTGACTTGGGAATGGACAGAGAATTAAGTTCCTAAGTTTGGAGCAGATACAGGGAGCCCTTGACTTATGACCATTCGTTTAGTGACCATTCAAACAGCCCTGAAAAAAGTGACTTATTCCTGATCCTCACACTTATGACCATTACAGCATCCCCACGGTTGACTTGATCAACATTTGCTTGCTTTGCAACTGGCGTGTAAGGTAGTCCTTGCCTTATAACCATTCATTTAGTGACCATTCTAAGTTACAACACCACAGAAAAAGAAAGAGACTTATTTTTCACAGTTATGACCATTGCAGCATCCCCATGTTCATGTGATCAAAATTCAGACGCTTGGCAGCTGACTCGCATTTATGACCGTCACAGTATGCCGGGGTCATGTGAGCCCCTTTTGCAACCTGACAACTCCATGGGGAAAGCCGGATTCATTTAACAACTAAAAGCTGCAGAGATCCACAACTGTGGCTAGAAAGGCTGTAAAACAGGGCAAAGCTCCACTTAACAACTGCCTTGCTTAGCAACATGAATTCTTGCCTGAATTATCGTCGTAAGTTGAGGATTGCCTGTATTTACCATGGTGGCAGCGTCCCAGGGTCACGAGATCACCAAACTTCGGGCAAAGTCAATGGCGAGAGCTGGACTCGCTTCATGGCCGTGTGAGTCACTTAACAAATGTGGTGATTCACTTAACAACGGTGGCCCAAAAAATCTTCGTGAAACTGGATTCTACTCACCTTTAGCAACTGCTTTGCTTAGTAATTCTGGCCCCCGTCGTAAGGCAAGGACTACCTGTAATGGCGATCCAAAGTGGATCAACTGACTCCCAAATAAGTAAGTTCTTGTGTGCTGTAATTTTGTGGTGTTGTGGTGAAAAGGAATCGGACAGAGAGTCCCAGAGTCAGGGGTGAAATGCTCCCGGTTTGGACCGGCTCGGGCGAGTAGGTAGTGATGGTGGTGGGCAGTTCGGAGAATCGATAGCAAAAATCCCTGCCCCCGCCCCCCATGCCCAGCTGAGCCGCGCGATCATCAGAGCCTCTTTTTCCATTGATTTGATTTGATTTGATTTGATTTGATTTGATTTGATTTGATTTGATTTGATTTGATTTGATTTGATTTGATTTCTATACCACCTTACTCCCGAAGGACTCAGGGCGGTGCACAGCCAAACAATAAAACACATCCATACAAAATTTAAAAGTAGAATAAAATCAAATTAAATAATTTTGGCTCCGACAAATTTAAAACCCCGAACTATTTAAAACCAATTTTAAAATTGAATGTATAAAATACTAAAAGATATTTAAAAATTAAAAATCTTTTATAAAAGAGGGAGAAAATTAGGCCAGGCCCGCCTGGTGAAATAATAAGGTCTTTAAAGCGCGGCGGAAGGTGCGCAGATCCGGGATCCTCCGTATCTCTGGGGGGAGCTCGTTCCAGATAGTAGGTGCCCCCACAGAGAAGGCCCTCCCCCTGGGGGCCGCGAGTCGACATTGTTTGGCCGACGGCACCTGGAGGAGCCCCTCTCTATGGGAGCATACCAGCCGGTGGGAGGCTATTGGTGGTAGTAGGTGGTCCCGCAAGTACCCAGGTCCTAAGCCATGGAGCGCTTTAAAGGTGGTAACCAAAACCTTGAAGCGCACCCGGAAGACCACCGGGAGCCAGTGCAGCTCGCGCAGGAGAGGTGTCACATGGGAACACCTTGTCGCTCCCATTACCACCCGCGCGGCTGCACTCTGCACCAGTTGGAGCCTCCGGGTGCTCCTCAAGGGGAGCCCCATGTAGAGAGCATTGCAATAGTCCAGGCGGGAGGTGACAAGGGCATGAGTGACCGTGTGTAACGAGTCCCGATCCAGAAAGGGACGCAACTGGCGAATCAGGCGAACCTGATGAAAAATCCTTCCGGTCACGGCCGTCAAGTGCTCTTCTAAAGACAGCCATGAATCCAGGAGGACGCCAAGTTGTGTGCCCTATCTGTGGGGGCCAATGATTCGCCCCCAATGATGGCACCAACTGATTATATCGGGACGTCAGAAACCACAGCCACTCGGTCTTGGATGGGTTGAGCCTGAGCCTATTCCTCCCCATCCAGATCCGCACAGCCTCCAGGCACTGGGACATCACTTCAAGGGCATCGTTGGGGTGGTCTGGGGTGGAGATGTACATCTGGGTGTCATCAGTGTACTGGTACTTCACCCCAAAACCACGGATGATCTCGCCCAGTGGCTTCACATAAATGTTGAACAGGAGGGGCGAGAGGACCGACCCTTGCGGCACCCCACATATGAGGGACCTCGGGGTTGACCTCTGCCCCCCTGTCAACACAGACTGCAACCGGTCAGAGACAAAGGAGGAAAACTACCATAACACAGTGCCCCCCCTCCCCAACTCTTCCAACCGGTGCAGCATGATACCATGGTCGATGGTATCAAAAGCCGCTGAGAGATCTAACAGGACCAGGACAGAGGAGCACCCTCTGTCCCGAGCCCTCCAGAGATTATCTACCAACGCGACCAATGCCGTTTCCGTGCTGTACCCAGGCCTGAAGCCCGACTGGAACGGATCTAGATACATCGTTTCATCCAGGTGCTGGGGGAGCTGTTGTGCGCCCACACTCTCAACAACCTTCGCAACGAAGCGAAGGTTGGAGACCGGACGATAATTTACCAACATTGCCGGGTCCAGGGAAGGCTTCTTGAGGAGAGGCCTCACCACCACCTCTTTCAAGGCGGCGGGAAAGTCACCCTCACCCAGCGAAGCATTTATAATCCCCTGGAGCTAGCCCGGGAAGCCAGCACTAACCAGGAGGGACACGGGTCCAATAAACAAGTGGTCGCGTTCAGTCTGCCCAGAATCCTGTCCACGTCCTCAGGGGTCACAGGATCAAACTCATCCCAGATAACATTCTCAAGACCTACCCCTGTCTCTCCCCCTGAGACTACCCAGTCGGAGTCCAAATCTTCCCGAATCTGAGTGATTTTGTCATACAGATACTGAACAAAATCCTTGGCTCTACCCTCCAAGGGGTCCTCCCGCACTTCCTGATGGAGCAGGGAGCGGGTCACCCTAAAGAGGGCGGCCGGGCGGTTATCTGATGATGCAATAAGAGCAGCAAAATAGCTACATTCGCTGCTTTTATCGCCACTAGGTAATTCCTAATGTGGGATCCTACTAGTGTCCGGTCAGATTCTGAAAGACTGGCCCTCCAACTACTCTCTAGGCATCTTTTCCGGCGCTTCAACTCCCTCAGCTCCTCGGTAAACCAAGCAGCCAATTGAGATCGGTGCCGGGTCAGAGGCCGCAAAGGCACGACCCGATCCAGAGCTCCAGCAACCGCCCTATCCCAGGCGGCCACCAGGTCTCCAGTCGAGGCGTGTGCCAGAACCTCAGGAAATGGCCCAAGCTCCATCTGGAATCTGTCAGGTTCCATCAGGCACCTGGGGCGGAACCATCTTACCGGCTCCGCCTCCCTGCGGCGGGGTGCAGCGGTTCGAAAGTCGAGATGAAGGAGAGAGTGATCTGACCATGAGAAGGGTTCAGTGACTATATCCCCTATCTCAAGATCCCTCAACCACTGTCCAGAGACAAAAACCAGATCCAGCGTGTTTCCCCCCGTGTGGGTAGGGCCATGAATTAACTGGGTCAGGTCCATAGCTGTCATGGAAGCCATGAACTCCCGAGCCATCTCCGACGTCTCACCCATGGACGGCAGGTTGAAATCCCCCATGACCATAAGCCTAGGGGTATCAACCGCCACCGCGGCGATGACGTTGAATAGCTCGGGCAGGGCTGTTGCCATGTGGCAGGGAGCCAGGTATGTGATCAGCAAACCCATCTGAACCCCATGACCCCATTTCACAAAAAGGGATTCACAGCCAGCCGTCTGAGGAACAGTGGCCTCCCTCGGTCTCAGATCTTCTTTAATGATAACCGCTACCCCCCCCCCCCGCCCCTCCCCTGTGACCTCGGCTGATGGAATGCTTGGAAACCTGGCGGGCACATTTCAACGAGGGGAAACCCCCCCTCCTGGCCCAACCAGGTCTCCGTAACACCTGCCAGGTCCGCACCCCCCTCCTGAACAAGATCACAAATGAGGGGGGCTTTATTTACTACGGACCTGGCATTGCACAGCATCAACCGAAGGCCTGGGTCCTGAGGGTCTATGCAACCTGAGGAGCGAGTAGAGCGTTGGGGGCCAGAGCACGCCAGCGCTCGTAGACAGCGAGTGTGCACTCCCTAACACGATATGGCCCCCTGCTCCCGCCATATCTACCCCTCCCACCTACAGTACTGATGTTCAAAAAACCATCCGGACAAGCTCTAACCCCCCCCCCCTCGATCCCGGGTCCCCCACCCCCCACGCCGCGCTTCACTGCCAGATCAGACCCTCCCCCTTGTGGGTTATCCCCCATACCCACATCCCGAATTCCAATCTGACCCTCCCCCCTCCCTGGGACCCCTTAAAAATTTAACTAAAAATTTCGATAGAAAACCCCTCAATCCCCTCGTTTTCACATGCCACCTCTCTGGGTCCCAAAACCCGTCCTTGAGGTGGGCCCTCGATAGTGAGGAGGGCCACATCTGCGAGAAGGGGGAATCTCGCAGCGCAAGAAGATCTGCAGTCATATACATCTCCAAAATGCAGCGATGGAGGCCCGAAGCTCAGACAGGGGACTTCACAAAAGATGTAACACAGCCATTTGTTCATCAATGTGCTGTTGGTATCTCTACTGTCCTCCCACAACAGCAGGAGGGTCCTAATTATCTCCTCCAATGGGGGCGACCTCCGGCCCGCCCTCTCACGGCGGAACCCCATGGGGCCGTAGATTGAAAAAGTTCTCCCACAGACAAGAGTCATGATGTAATAGAGGACCCCTCAACAGTTGCATCAGTTTGGCTGACCGTGGTTGGAGGAAAGATTTATCAGTCTGTCAGTCAGTCCATGAGTCGCGCCAGGGGTGAAGATGGAAAATCCTTGGCATAGTCTTGTACTCAAGGTCACATTCAAGTAAGTCTTGATGAAAAAGGGAAAGAAGGGAAGGGGAAGAAGGAAGAGGGGAAGAAAAGGTGGGGGGAAGAGAGAAAATTCCCTCAATCAGGGCAAATGATAAGCCCATTTAGGCGGACACAGTACCCGGGAGGGGGAGGAGAAAAAGGGCAGGTATCTATGCGACGGAAAACTCCTCCGTCGCCCCCCAGCCCTACTTTCCTCAGATAGTTCAGTTCTTCCGGGATAACAAATCCGAACCCCAGCCTCCATTGGATGTCACAGGGGGCCTCCAGGTCCTCTACAGCCGCCAAGATATCCCGGGAGGGGGTCTCTCTTCTCCAGTCCTAGACCCGTTTATGCTCCTCTCAGTTTTCACAGTTTTCAAATGGCGATCCAAACTCTGACGATCCCAGCTGAGTTGCCTCCTAATCAGGCAACTCAGCTTGGATTGTCAGACCCCCCCCCCTGCCCCCCCCCCCCAGCTTCCAGCTTGCTTACCTTAGCTGCTGGTCCCAATGCCTCCTTGCTTCGCTTGCTGTAATACCTGCAATCCATTGCATCAGCAAGCAACTGAATCTCCCTGCCTGCAATCAAGCTCATCGGTGAGCAGCTGTATCTGCACTTGTGGACTTCAACTCCCAGCAAAGCTGGCTGAGGAATTCTGGGAGTTGAAGTCCACAAGTCTTAAAGTTGCCAAGGTTGGAGACCCCTGTTCTATTGGGTAAGTTTTTTTCCCCTTTGGGAGCTTTAAAAAAAAAGTTAATTGGGTTTTTTTTTTTAGTTGTTCTTTTTTTAGACCTAGCCATTTAATGTTTAGGAAGTTTTAAATTGAGCTGCTTTTATATAAAAATATAAAAATATTTTATAAAAATGTATTATATTATAAAATATTATAAAAATATTATATAAAAATAAAAATAAATTAAAATAAAATAATGTTGAAGTCCACACATCGTCCAGCGGCCAAGGTTGAGAAACACCGCTTTAGATGCTAAAAATTACCGCCTGATTTTGAACCCGTCACTGTCGCTGAGCCCAGCCTACCTCCCAAGGTTGTGGTTGACCCAAACAAGACCTATCTTTGTCTTCTATTTCTTGGATACAGGTGGTGAAAGAATGTTCTGGAACTTCCTTGGCCCAGCCCGGATCCCCCATCCTCCAGATCAAGTGTGACACCAACACTCAAGGAGTAAGTTTCTTGGAAAAAGCTTCCTTTTTCAGGCTCACGAATCCCTTCCGTTGCATTAAGGGTAGTCCTTGACTTACAACCATTCGCTTAGTGACTGATCAAAGTTACAACGGCAGAGAGAAAAAAAGGGGGGGTTGCTTTAGCGCCTATGAACTCTGGATGCTCATTGTGGGTGGGTTGCCGTTTTGTGATTGGCGTCTTGATGTAATTGTCGGGAGTTGTGAGCTTTTCCATTGCTGGAGGTTCTCTACCAAAGATTGGACAGCCAGTTGTCTGAAATAGTGAAGGGTCTCTGTTTTGGACAGGGGGTTGGACTAGAAGACCTCTAGAGTCCCTTCCAGTCGTAGGATTCTATGTCCCATCAGCTAAACAATGGAAGGGTCAAGAGGCAGCCGTATTCGGTTGGGCTTTAAAGCATCTGTTGAGGAATATCTGAGTGCAGAGATAGCAGGAAGTCCCCTGTAGAAGATCTGGAGAAGGTTTGCTTGAAGGTCTCAGTTCTTCTCGTGTGGCCCCATCCTCCTTTCCTGCACGTATCCCATCAATAGCCTCCCTAGAGGCAGGGAGTTCTAGTCCCACTCTTCAGGAATGAAAGCTGGCTGGGTGACTTTGGGCCAATCACCAGGAGACGGTGAGTTCTAGTCCTGCCTTAAGCATGAAAACTGGCTAAGTGACTTTGGGCCAATCACCCAAAGGAGATGGTGAGTTGTAGTCTTGCCTTAGGCAGGAAAGCTGGCTGGGAGACTTTGAGTCCATCATGAGAGACAGGGAGTTCTAGTCCCAACTTTGACATAAAACCCAGATGGGTGACTTTGGGCCAATCCCTGGAAGACAGGTGAGTTCTAGAACAGTGAACTCTAGTCCCTGTGATCCTGTCCATCTCTGGCATCCTTCTTCCCTTCCCTTCCCTTCCCTTCCCTTCCCTTCTTCTTCTTCTTCTTCTTCTTCTTCTTCTTCTTCTTCTTCTTCTTCTTCTTCTTCTTCTTCTTCTTCTTCTTCTTCTTCTTCTTCTTCTTCTTCTTCTCCTCCTCCTCCTCCTCCTCCTCCTCCTCCTCCTCCTCCTCCTCCTCCTCCTCCTCCTCCTCCTCCTCCTCCTCCTCTTGTCAAACCATCTGAAGGACTCTTGATGAACTTCTGGTCTCTCAGGATTCTTCCAAGGAAGACTCACCCCCGCCTCTCATCTCCCCTCCAGAACCGTCGGGTCAAACGGCACGGGAAAGTCCGCAAGTTCTTCAGGAAGCTGAGAAAATTGCTCCCCGGAGGCGGGTCGACCATCGCTCATGTTAACCCAATCAGAAGATTCCACATTGCATGAGAAGTTGCTCCTTCTCACATGGCCTGATCTGTCCCAGAGGTTCCCACGCATGCCTGGAAGAAGCCCCCCAGTGAAGATGGTCACGTGGCCTTCAAAACTGCACCTTCTCCCTGGTCTTTGAGAGGCCCCCTCCATTCCTCCGTCTTCTTCATTCATAATAAAACTCCTAAGTTGTGTTCATCCCTCCGTCATGTTTACTACAGGTAGCCCTCAACGTACGACCCCAATTGAGCCCAAAATTTCTCTTGCTAAGTAAAACATTTCTTAAGTGAATTTTGCCCCGTTTTACGACCTTTCTAGCCACAGTTGTTAAGTGAATCACTGCAATTGTTCAGCAAGTCACACGGTCGTTAAATGAATCCGGCTTTCCCTGTTGACTTTGCTCGTCACAAAAGTGGATCACGTGGCCCCGGGTACAGCCTCAATTTTGATCACGTGACCGTGGGGATGCTGCAATGGTCGTAAGTATGAAAAACAGTCATAAACAATGGTCCTATGTGCATCTCGGAGGTCCCTGGAATTAAGGCGACCAGCTACCCAGTTAGAAGCAAATACAGGAAGTCCTTGACTTATGACCCCAATCAGTCCAAACACTTATGTTGCTAAGGGAGAAGTTTTGTTAACTTGAGTTTTGCCCCCATTTTACAAACTTTTTTGTCACTGTGGTTTTAAGTGAATCCCCGCCGTTGTTCAGTTAGTGACACGGTTGTTAAGTGAACTGTGGGAATGGTGCAATCTTAGTTGTCGGCAAACCGCACTGGGTAAACAATTTTAACACAAAGTCCTAATCTCCTCAGGAATGTAAAAACAGGATGTCTGGCAGAGACCCTATCTCAGATATACAAGGCATGGGGGCCCAGCACGTAGGCAATTGTTTGTCATAGGAAAGAACATGAGGAGAACACGAGGGGTCCATATGGAATTCACAAGCTTTCTTTAGCCAATTACTATCAGTAAAACGTTGATTAATGTTTTGCCATGATAGTTGTAAAATGACAATAAAAGGAAGCCGTTTGAATGGGGTCAGGGTGCCTTAACCAAGGTGCCTTCACACCAAAAGGCCTTCCTGTGAACCATCTTCCTGCCTCCGCGTCTTTCTTCATCGAAACGACATGAACTTGGCTTCTCCCTTGCTTTTCTTTGTCAGAAGGTCGCAAAAAGAGGACCGCATGAACCGGGGACATTGCAACCCGTCGTAAATTTGAGCCAGTTGCCAAATCTCTGAATTTTGTGTGAGTATGCAGAGTCTCCCAAGGTCACTCACACATACCCTGAATGCTTTAACAACTACCGTGTTTCTCCAAAAAGACGACCCACCTTGAAAAGAAGCCCTATCACCTTTTTGAGCACATGCAATCAAATTAAGCCCCACCCACAAAATTAGCCCTAATTAAGACCCCACCCACCCCGTGGTGCAGGGGGTGGAGCGAGGCACACAGGTAAAAAAATAAGCTAGGGTAGGGATGGAAGGTGGAGCTGCCCTACTTACCAGGCCTCGCGCACCCCGACACCTGCCTTCTTCTGCGGCTGCTTGCCGCCATTCGCACACATCGCCCTGGCCTCCATTTTGTCTTCAGATGCCTGCCGGAAGGCTCTGTTATCGGCTGCAGCTGTCTTCCAGCAGGCATCTGAAGGCAGAATGGAGGCCGGGGCGATGCGTACAAGTGGCGGCAACGGCCGCAGAAGAAGTGGCCAGCAGTGGGCACCTGCTGGGTGGGGCTGTTGGTGCCACCGCCGTGGGTCAAGTCAATAATTAGAACCCTCCAAAAATAAGGCCTAGCCATATTTTCAGGGGTCAAAAGAAAATAAGACCCGGTAGTCCTTGACTTATGGCCGCAATCGACCGCCAAATTTTAGTTGCTAAGGGAGACAGCATGAATTTTGCTCCATTTTACGATCTTTCTTGCCCCTGTTAAGGGAATCACTGCAGTTATGTTAGCAATATGTTAGCTATTGCTTAACGCATTGTAAGCCGCCCTGAGTCTCCGGAGAAGGGCAGCATATAAATCAAATTAAAAAAAAAAAAAGAAAACGGTTGCGGAGTAAGACGATTAGCTCGAAATCCTCGTTGGCTTTGGTGGTCCGAAGATCGCAAAAGGGGATCACGTGACTCCGGGACACTGAGACTGTCGTAAATATGAAACAGTTGCCAAATGTCTGAGTTTCGTGTAGGCACGAACACAAATGTATATACATTGGGGGTGGGGAGGAACTAGACGACTTCAAAATAAAAGCCATCCACATGGGCCTGAAGGGATATCGATGATTATCTATGATTATGATTTATCCCTTGTTATAGTACTTATGTGTACGTTGAGAGCTTGTGCACCAGAGACAAATTCCTCCAATCACACAGCAGTGGTGTGTCTTATCCGGTACTACAATGAAGAAGAGCACGTGCGGCCCCGTTGCAAACCAGTAGTAAAGTTAAGTAGAACCCACCTGATACAGATGTAAGAGTGGCTAACAGTATTAAGTATCTAGGGGTGCAGATAACTAACACTCTGAACTGATCACTCCACGTCGTGCTTAGTGAAGCATGCAAACCTGCGTCCGCACTTCCTGCGTTGGATGAAGAGAGCATGTCTTTCTCCTTCTGTCCTGGCCAATGTTTAGAGGCACGATGGAGCGTGTTTTAACAAATGGCATCACTGTTTGCTTTGGTGGCAGCAGTGCCTCAGATAGAAAGTCCCTACAGAGAGTGGCGAGGACAGTGGAGAAAATTATAGGAAGCTCGTTTCCCGTTGTTCGTGATGCTGCTTACATGTGCTATGTGCTTAGAGCTCGAAGAATTGTTAGAGACCCCAACATCCACTTTGTGGTCTGTTTCTGTTGCTCCCCTCTGGGAGGAGGTTTCAAAGCATTTCTAGGACTACCAGATTCTGGAACAACTTTGTTCCTTATGCCATCTGTCTGGTAAACTCTCAAGATTCGTTTCTCTCGCTATGTACATGAATACATCCGAACTAGAGTGTGTTGTTTCTCTGTGTCATATATGTGGGTATATGCATACATTTGTATTTATTTATTTTTTGTCATGTTTTATGTAGTGTATATTGGAGGTGGAGACCCTTTGACAGCTGCATGCAACAAAATTTAATTTTAATTAAATTTTAATGAATTTAATAATTCATTATGCTGATTAGTGTACATTCAGAGTGACAATAAAGTTATTCTAATTTTTACTGATAAAGAATAATTTTTTTTAAAGAATAAAGAGGGCCATAAAATGGCCAGGTCCGATCTTAATTTTAAGCATACATTAACTGAATCTTGTGATTTTGATCTTCCTTCCGTCTCCCAAGCTCACTCGCACATGCCCTTATGTACAGTGGTCCTCGACTTACAACCACAACCGAGCCCCAGATTTTGTTGCTAAATGTGAATTTTCCCCCTTTTTACCAACTTTCTTACCCCGGTCGTTAAGTGAATTGCTCTGCAGTGGTTTAAGAATACAGTTGTTCAGTGAATCTGGCTTTTCTGTTGACTTCGCTGGTCCGAAGATCGCAAAAGGGGATCACGTGACTCCAGGACGCTACAACCGTCATAAATATGAATCAATGGCCAAGCGTCTGCATTTTGATCATGTGACTGTGGGAATGCTGTGAAAAAGACTTAAGTCCCTTTTTTTCCCAGTGTCGTTGTAACTTGGAACGGTCACTAAGTGAATTGTCATAAGTCGAGGACTACTTGTGCAAGTCCTCTAGTTTCTAAAGCGACGTGGCACGTCTGTCTTCAGCCAAATTTAGCAGCCCCCGAGAACGCGCTGGAAATAAAGAGACTCACCAGGCTCTTGGGTTTCAAGTTAAATATATTTGCAAGAGGGAGAACAGAGAACAAAGATACGGTCAGCTCCCCCCTTCTCTACACAGAGGCTTGGCCTGCCCCACCCCCACCCCCCAAGGATCATGGGATGGTTTACATACATGATTTCACATTAACACGTGTCTACGGTTTTACATTCACATGGAGACACCCGCCGAGGTAGCCTGACCGGCCTCAGCAATCTGGAACACAGCTCACAATGTTTTAAATGTGTTCGGAGCCAAGATTTATTCGCGTCTACTTCGGTACGAGGAGCATTTTTACAGGGGTGTTCACGTATGACGGAGACACAGAACACACAGGCGGGAAACGCAGGAGTCCTTCTAGATGCCCTCTAGGAACCCCCTTTCTGGTTTCAACGTTGGCTGGCCTTCGCAGGAAAAAAAAAAAAACCCTTTGAGCCACACGATCTGCCAGTTTTATCTTCCGTTTGCTGGATTTTCACGTCCTCCCGAGGATGGGTCACAAAAGAGCCACACGGGTGGTCACTACAGGAACCATGGTGCTGGGAAAAGGCCTACGAGCTTGGTAGGGCATGACTGTTTCGGGAGCTTCCCATTTGGTAAAAACAAGGATTTCCAAGGCTGTTAACACGGACGTTTTATTACAAACTAGGTAACATCATCAAGTGTTAGAAGGAAGTGGGGTTTGCGGGAAGGACAAGGAGGACGGTGGGGTCCTTGGCGCACTCTGAGTTGGGTGGTTTTTCTTGCAGGTGTTTCATGACCCTAATAGGCTATATCATCAGTGTAAGGGAGTGTGGGGTTTTATACTCATCGTCTTGCTCTTTCAGTGTTGGTGGGAGGGTTCTTGGCATTCCCTTAATTGAGCTGCTGTTTATGATTGTATTGTTGGTGTGATGTTAATCTCTTGTTTATCAAGGGAGTTGACTGGTCTTTTGGTCTTCTTTCCTTTTTAGGGTTTTAATTATCTCTTTTGAACGGCGTGTAAACATGGTTCACCTCTATGTGTCTGTTGATGGCTGATTTTTCTGAGGGTCAGGCCTCCAGAAATTCCCTGGCCTTTTACAAAGCTAGGAAGGTGTGTGGAAGCTAAACAGATAATACTATTATAAAACACTGACGATGTTAACTAGTTGGGTCATAAAACATTTGCAAGTTCAGACGGCACCGAGGACCTCACAGTCCTCCTCCTCCTTTCCTCCCTCCCAGCACTGATGATGTTACCAAGTGGGATCGTGAAATGTCTGCAAAAAATACCACCAAGCTCAGAGAGCACCCAGGACCTCCTCCCACAGGCCTTGCTCCTCCTCCCTGCAACCTCCCTCCCCTTTAGCACTGATGATGTTACCTAGCTGGGTCACCAGACGTCTGCAAGGCAAACCCCAAGCTCAGAGAGCACAATTCACCCAGGCTTCGGACCCCTGCCTAAAATGGCCTCTTCGTACCTCAACATTTTCAGTGCTTCTAACCAGCTGTATATTGGAACTGAAAAACCATACAGGGACACCTCACCCCACTCCAAGGAACAAAAATTGTGATGTTGGTTTCAGCCATGAGGGTATTTAATTGCAAAGAACAAACCAGCATAGAAAAAGAAATTTGGCCTGATTTTTTTTTTTTTAAACAGAAACTACAACACCTGGATGGCTCCCACCCACCCACCCCCATCCACTCTTTCTTACGCAACCTATTAAACATCAGGGGAAGGATGGTATTTGTGTATGTGAAGATTTTTACATTCGCCCTCCCCCCGTGCCCCCCAACCGGGAAATCTTGTTTATTTTACCCAATTGTTTTGACTTCCCTAGCTCGATTCCTGGCTTCGTTCAAGGACAGCCGTTAACAATTGTGCAGCAAATTGTTAAGTTTGCCTTGTTAGCAGCAAAACTGAAAGGAAAACCCAACAAATGCAAAACATAAAATTTAGAGTTTCAGGAGTTTTTTTTTTCTCTTCCCGCCCCCCCGCCCCCTTCCTTCCGCAATGGATCAAATTAGAAACCAGATACTTGGGTTGAGATAAGTCAATCAGAATTAAATCAGAAGTATAGGGACAGGGAATTCATTTCTGTGCCAATCAAACATAGACGTTTCTGGTTGCAAGTTGTGCGGTTTTGTTAAGAGAACCAGATCCAATGAATTCCTGAGCCTACCACAAAATGATTTCTGATATATATATATATATATATCGGAAATTATTTTGTGGTAGGCTCAGGAATTCATTGGATCTGGTTCTCTTAAATATATATATTTTCCCCCTTTCCAAATTCAGGATGGATACTTTAGCTGGCAGACCTGCGTCTGAATGAGACACAGCAAGGCTGAGTAAAATATAGGCAGTCCTTGACTTACAACAGTTTGCTTAGTGACTGTTCGAAGTTACAACGGGGACTGAAAAAGAGACTTTCGACCAATATTCACACTTCAGTCTCCCCACAGTCACGAAATCAAAATTCAGACTTTGGACAACTGACTTGTATTTATGACGGTTGCAGTGTCCCAGGGTTACCCTTTTGTGATCTTCTGACAAGCAAAGTGAACGGGGGAAGCCAGATTCACTTAATGACCATTTCAGTTAATGACCAGATTCACTTAACAACTGCAGCAATCCGCTTAACAAATGTGGCAAGAAAATAGGGCACACTTCAATCAATTCCTCACTTAGCCACATAAAATTCTGGGCTCAATGGTAAGTCGAGGACTACCCATATTGAATTCGTTCCCAAAATTGCACTGAGATTGCTAACGCTCGGGAAATGAAGCAGTTGCTTTAAAGAGCCACAGTGCTACATTCAGCTTCTGAAGCAGAGTAGAGTTAAATTTCAAACCACAACCTTGGTTTTGCATGATGTTCAGGGAATCGTGATCTTCAGAAGGCTTACTTTTTTAGGATGCAAGGTTCATCTCGGCTTGTTGTTATGCCCGAGCTGAAAGCTACCTCCGAATGTGAACGATGGGGAACCTATCCTGAATTTTGACTGTAAGTAAGGAAGTTGCAAATCAAAACCAATTTTCCAAACTCGGGGTGTTCGTGATAAACCCAGATGCAGGCCATATCATTAGGTACTTATGGGAGGTGTGGTCCACCCCAGACGTTGGGGACCATGTTAGAGAAGGCTGTTTGTCGAACCGTGCCAACTTCCTCGGGAGGTCCTGCCACAAGTGGGTGAGGAAACGGCGGAATGTGCTAGAAATCCATATGTTTATCCGAAACTATGGTATGATATGCTGGTCAGGGTGGCGGGGTACCAGATGCACTTAAACAAAAGTTATTTTGCTTGCCATTGTAGTGTTTTTCACATTCAGAGGGGGAGGAAGGTCCCTCAGCCTTCTCAGGGGGAGGAGGAGGAGGAAAAGAGAAAAAGGAAGGAGAAGGAGGAGGAGGAAGAGAGAAGGGGAAGAAAGAAAAAGGAGAAGGGGAAGGAGGGAGGAAGAGGAGGAAAAGAAGGAAGAAGGAGAAAGAGAAGGAGGAGGAAGAGGAGGAGGAAGGAAGAGGAGGAAGAGAGAAGGGGAAGATAGAAAAAAGGGAAGGGGAAGAAGAGGAAGAGGAAAAGTAGAAGGAAGAAGGAGAAAGAGAAGAAAGAGAAGGAGAAGGAGGAGAAGGAAAAGAAGAAGGAAGGAGGAGAAGGAAAAGAAGAAGGAAAGGCGAGGAGGAGGAAGAAGAGAGAAGGGGAAGATAGAAAAAGGGGAAGGGGAAGAAGAGGAGGAGGAAAAGTAGAAGGAAGAAGGAGAAAGAGAAGAAAGAGAAAGAGGAGGAGGAGGAAGAAAGAAGGAGGGAGGAAGAAGAAGGAAGAAAAGGAGAAGGGGAAGAGGAGGAGAAAGGAAGAAGAGAAGGAGGAGGAGGAAAAGAGAAGGTGAAGGAAGGAGAAGAAAGCGAAGGAGAAAGAGAATGAGGAGGAGGAAGGGGAAGAAAGAAGGAGGCAGGAAGAAGGAGAAGGAAGAAAAGGAGAAAGGGAAGAGGAGGAGGAAGGAAGAGGAGGAGGAAGAGAGAAGCTGAAGGAAGGAGAAGAAAGCGAAGGAGAAAGAAAATGAGGAGGAGGAGAAGGGAGAAGAAGAAGGAGGGAAAAGGAGGAGAAAAGACTGAATTGATCAATGCTAACAATACTTTTGATTTTTCTCCTCCTCCTCTTCCTCCTCCCCATCTTTTCTCACCCGCCACCCCTCCCTCCTACATAACCACAAAGCCTGAGGCAACAACCACAACATTTGGCCGAGGGTCAGCAGCTTTCCTTTATCGCACGCCCCCACAACTCTTTGTATTGACCCAATTCTGTGGGATCTCAAGAATCCCCCCTTCCTGGTTGACAGCCCATGGAGGGGTAGGGGTGTGTGTGTGTGTGTGTGTGTAGGGGGGTGGGGAAAGGGGGCCACACCTCAAGCACACCTTGAAACGATGTTCCCCTCAGCTCGCCCCTCCTACGGTTTTTGCATGCAACGCACGTGGTACCCCCAGCCTGTCCCCTCAAATGGCCATCAGTGGGACACAGCCCACCCCCACCCCTCCCTCGTGGCACACCATGGGCGCCACGAACGTCCAGCGGTTGCTTTCCGGGTCGTACATTTCTACCGAGCTGAGGTTGGACTGTCCGTCGTAGCCGCCCACGGCGTACAAGCGGCCGCCGGTGGTGACCAGGGAGACACGGCTGCGCCGGGTGTTCATGGGCACCAGGAGGTACCACTGATCGGAGGCCGAATTGTAGACCTCGGCGACACTGAGGAAGGCTGAGCCGTCGTAGCCGCCGCAGACGAAGAGTTTGCTGCCCAGGGAGGCCGCCCCGTGCCGACAACGCTTGTTCGACATGCTGGCCACGCTGTGCCACGAGGCGGTGTGGGGATTGTAGTATTCCACCTGGAGGCAGGGACAAAACCATGGGTCAGCAGATGGGCAGATGGACAGGGCAGAGGTCAGGGAGGGGGATCGACTTCCAGAAAGGACACGCGGCTATTTGGAGAGGCAACAAGGCCTCAGAGGCAGATTTGAAAGAGAGAGAGAGAGAGAGAGAGATCGAATTCTTCAGGCATTTATACCCTGACTTTGTTATTAATAAATAATTGGGAATGGCGAGCATCTTATAATTTATGGAGCCTTTTGTCTCCTATTTTCCCTAAAACAACAACCCTGCGAGTTGACTGGCTGTCTCAGCCCAACCCAGCTAACTTTCGTGTCAAAGGCGGGACTAGAATTCCCAGTCGCCAGGTGATTGACCCAAATGGATTTCGTGGCTAACATAGGACTAGAATTCACTTTCTCCTGGTGATTGGCCTGAAGTCACCCAGTGGCTTTTATGCCTAAAGTGGGATTAGAACTCACCGTCTCCCGGTGACTGGCCCAAAGTCACCCAGCCGGCTTTCATACCTAAAACAGGACTAGAACTCACCGTTTCCTGCTGATTGGCCAAAGTCACTCAGCGGCTTTCACGCCTAAGGCGAGACTAGAAATCCCCGTTTATAACTAACCCCTAAATAAACAGTAAATAACAAAATAATAAGTTATACTGCTTGAAAAAAGAATAATAAGTTAACAGCTTCAGAGTTCTGCTCCAGTTCTGCCTTTGGAAAAATGCTGGTTTTTAACTGAATAACTGAATCGGAAGGGACCTTGGAGGACATCTAGTCCAACCCCCTGCGCAGGCAGGAGACCCTGTCCCATGTCAGACGAACAGTTGTCAAATCTCTTCCTAAAAATCTCCAATGTTGGAGCATCCACAACTTCTGGAGGCACCAGTTATTAGGGACGGCCCAGAAATAAACTACAGTCCAAAAAAAACCAGACTTACGCTATTGAAGATTTGCAAGCCATCGTGTCCGCCGGAGACGAAGATGCGGCCTTCGAAGACCGTGACGCCAGCCGCGCTGCGATTGGAGCTCATAGGTGTCACCGCCGTCCACCTTCACAAGGTCAGCAAAGGAGAGGGGGAAGTTGCGGTAGTGGCACACACATCTCTCAAATGGCATTCAGGGATACTCACTTGTCTGTCTCGGGCGAGTAGGCCTCCACCGAATTCAGGGAGGAGGTTCCGTCGTAGCCCCCACAAACATAGATCTGTCCGTCCAGGACTACAGTTCCCATCGCACTGAAACGGGGCAGAAACCAGAGATTTCAGAATGACCAACTTTAATAGCACACTTTAAAGAACTGTGGCTCAACCATCGTGTCTTTAAGAGGGGAGGACTTCAACTCCCAGAATCCCCCAGCCAGCATGCTTTAAGAGGAGAGCACTACAACTCCCAGAATCCCCCAGTCAGGATGCTTTAAGAGGAGAGCACTACAACTCCCAGAATCCCCCAGCCAGCATGCTTTAAGAGGGCTGGACGTCAACTCCCAGAATCCCCCATCCAGCATGCTTTAAGAGGGGAGGGCTTCCACTCCCAGAATCCCCCAGCCAGCATGCTTTAAGAGGGGAGCACTACAACTCCCAGAATCCCCCAGCCAGCATGCTTTAAGAGGGGAGCACTACAACTCCCAGAATCCCCCAGCCAGCATGCTTTAAGAGGGGTGGACTTCCACTCCCAGAATCCCCCAGCCAGCATGCTTTAAGAGGGAGGGCTTCCACTCCCAGAATCCCCCAGCCAGCATGCTTTAAGAGGGGTGGACTTCCACTCCCAGAATCCCCCAGCCAGCATGCTTTAAGAGGGAGGGCTTCCACTCCCAGAATCCCCCAGCCAGCATGCTTTAAGAGGGAGGGCTTCCACTCCCAGAATCCCCCAGCCAGCATGCTTTAAGAGGGGAGGACTTCAACTCCCAGAATCCCCCAGCCAGCATTCTTTAAGAGGGGAGCACTACAACTCCCAGAATCCCCCAGTCAGCATGCTTTAAGAGGGGAGCACTACAACTCCCAGAATCCCCCAGCCAGCATGCTTTAAGAGGGAGGGCTTCCACTCCCAGAATCCCCCAGCCAGCATGCTTTAAGAGGGGTGGACTTCCACTCCCAGAATCCCCCAGCCAGCATGCTTTAAGAGGGAGGGCTTCCACTCCAAGAATCCCCCAGCCAGCATGCTTTAAGAGGGGAGGACTTCAACTCCCAGAATCCCCCAGTCAGCATTCTTTAAGAGGGCTGGACTTCCACTCCCAGAATCCCCCAGCCAGCATGCTTTAAGAGGGGAGGACTTCCACTCCCAGAATCCCCCAGCCAGCATGCTTTAAGAGGGGAGCACTACAACTCCCAGAATCCCCCATCCAGCATGCTTTAAGAGGGGAGGACTTCAACTCCCAGAATCCCCCAGTCAGGAGGCTTTAAGAGGGGAGCACTACAACTCCCAGAATCCCCCGGCCAGCGTAGTTGGGGACCCTTCCTGACCAGTGGGAAGCCCACCCCACACGCACCTCCGTTTGCTGTTCATGCTGCCCGCTCTGGACCACGAATCGGTCTCGGGGTTGTACACCTCCACGGTGCTCAGCCGCCACTGCCCGTCGTATCCGCCAATGGCGTACAAGAGCCCATTCACCACGGCCACGCCCACCCGGCTGCGGGCCGTGGTCATTGGCTGGCACTTCTCCCAGTGGTTGGCTACGGGGTCGAAGACTTCCACCACGTTCAGAGAGTCGCCTGCGTAGAAATTTGCTGCTGGCATTTTAAAAAGCGATCGGCAAAACTGACCGTTTGCGTGCGGCCACTCTTAACTCTCTAAACTAAGAACGCGGTACAGGTAGTCCTCGACTTACGACCATAACCGATTCCAAAGATTTTCACTGTTGAGCAGGACAGCTAAGTGAGTTGTCTCATTTTACGAATTTTCTTGTCTTAGTTGTTAAGTGAATCACTGCGGTTGTTAATTTAGTACAGGCATGAAAGCCGGCTGGGTGACTTGGGGCCAATCACCAGGAGACGGTGAGTTCTAGTCCTAGTTTTTGCCCCAAACCCAACATTTACTTCCAGGTCTTGGCAAAAACACAAAAACGATCCATTAAAGTTTCTTCGATTACTGCAGCATTCACTTAATTACAGCAGATTCACTCAACAGTCATGGTGACTCACTTAGTGACTGCTGCATTAAAAAACAAGTTATAACAACTCGGATCGATTCAGGGAGGAGCTGCTTTAGGGACGTCATGATAAAGGTTTTGTTAACGGTCGTAAATTGAGGATCACCTGTCTGGACCTCGAGTGGTGACGGAATTGAAATTTACCTGCTGAATTGAGCCCTCCCACGGCGTAAATCAAACCGGCGATGGACGTACAGCAACGGGGCCGCGTCTTGAAAGCAAGGAGAGGTCGCCGACGCTCGGGCATGAGGTGGTAGTCTTTGGCTTCATCCACGAGGTCTCTAAAGCAGAATAACAGTTGGAAGGGACCTCAGAGGTCATCTAACCCAACCCCCTGGTTTAGCAGGAGACCCTTACAGAATACCAGAGTTGGAAGTACCTCGGAGACCATCTAGTCCAACCCCCTGCCCAAGCTAAAGACCCTTACAGAATCATAGAATGTTAGATATGGAAGGGATCTCAGAGGTCATCTAGTCAAACCCCACTGCTCGAGCAAGAGACCCTACCCCATTTCAGACAACTGGCTGTCCAATGTTTTTCTTGACAACCTTCAGTGACGGAGCCACTGAAAAAAACTGAGCCAAACTGAGGAATACAATTCTTGTGCTGCCTTTCACAAAACCTTATACTCAGGGGTAACCCTTGAGATCATCAAGGCCAGCCTTCATTCCGTGCATAAATAGGATTAAAACACCCGTGATTACGGGCAAGGACCAAAACGGGTATCTCCTGATTTAAAATAAAGAGATGCCAATTTAGAAAGACCAGCATTTCATTCGATACGAAATGACTGCCTTTTTTATATTTGCATTTCTGTGTACGAATATACCATATACTATGTAGTAAACCTACATACTATGTAGTATATACTATACTGTATAACATATACAAAATGTTTCCGTCTTCGGTATTCTTCGCCTTGAAATAATTTCTTAAAGCATCCAGATCGTGCTGTTTTGCATTTTTAAAGATTGTTGGCTTTATTACGGAGGGATTTTATTTATTTATGGATTTTATTTATTTTGTTGTCAGAAGGAAGCGCGGTGGTGAATAATAATAAGAACCAGATTGCCATAAGGAACACAGCAGGAGCGAATAACGCCGAATGCTGAATACATTAGCTTTTAAATCAAAGCGACTGAATTATTTATCCCGTTAATAATTGCAAGATTTCCAGCAGAGCGCTACGGGGAATTTTCACCGAGAGACCGAAAGGGAAACAGAGGCGCCCGATTCCTGCTGGATGAACCACAGAACCCTCAAAGCAAACGAAAGGCCAAGAGGTTGCAAAACGGAAAGAAATCTGTTTGCGTTCCCATCAGTTTCGTTTTCAGAATTGCACCCGGTTGTAAAAGGCCTAATACTAAATAGATGCAAACCTGGAGTTATTTGTAAAAAATACAGGTTAGTCCTGGACTTACGACCACCATGGAGCCCAAAATTTCCATTGCTAAGCCAGACGGCTGTGAAGTGAGTTTTGCCCCCAATATGCAACCCTCCTCGCCACAGTTGTTAAGCGAATTACAACAACCATTAAGTTAGTGACACGGTTGTTAAGTGAATCTGGTTTCCCTTTGATTTTGCTTGTCAGGTGGTCGCAAAAGGGGATCATGTGACACCCCTGGAACACGGCGACCGTTCGAAGTTACAACAGCCGTAAAAAAAAATGTGATTTATGAACGTTTTGCAGATTTACGACTGCCGCAGCATCCCCGTAGCCACCTGATCAAAACTCAAGACGCTTGGCCACTGACTTGTACTTATGACGGTCGCAGCGTCCCCTGGGGGGGAGGTCACATGATCCCCTTTTGTGACCTTCTGATGAGCAAAGTCAATGGGGAAACCCAGATTCACTTAACAACCATGTGACTAACTCAACCAACTGCAGGGATTCACTTCACAAGAGTTATGGCCAGAAAGGTCATAAAATGAGGCAAAACTCAAATAGCAACTTTCTCCCTCAGTGACAGAAATTTGTGGTCATAAGTCAAGGACTACTTGTATGCTGTCCTTGGCAGAATAGTAGCATAACCATAAGATCTTTCCTTCCCTCCCTCCCCCCCCCTTTTCTCCTTTCTCCTCTCCCTCCCTCCCTTCACCCTCCTGCTCTCCCTCCCTTTCTTTTAACCCTCCTGCTTTCCTTTCCTTCTTCCCTCTTTTTTTCTCTTGCTCCCTTCCTTCCCTCCCTCTTCCTTCCTTCCCTCTCCTCTCCCTCCTTCTTTTAACCCTCCTGCTTTCCTTTCCTTCTTCCCTTTTTTCTCCCTTCCTTCCTTCCTTCCCTCCCTCTTCCTTCCCTCTCCTCTCCCTCCCTCTTTCTTTTAACCCTCCTGCTTTCCTCTCCTTCTTCCCTTTTTCCTCCCTTGCTCCTTTCCTTCCTCCCCTCCCTCTTCCTTCCTATCTTCCTTTCTCCTCTCCCTCCCTCCCTCTTCTTTGCCCTCGTGCTCTCCCTCCCTCCTTTCCTCTCCTCCTCTTTTTCCTCCCTCCCTTCCCTCCCTCCATCATTCCCCTTCCTTCCTATCTCCCTTTCTCCTCTCCCTGCCTCCTTTCCTCCCTTTCTCCCTCCCTCCCTTCACGTAACTGCCCATCTCACATTGTGACCAGTGTACCACAAAACTCGAGGCAAACTCCTGTTTGTGTGAGTGAGTGAGTGTGTTTGTGTGTTCTGAGGCCCTCCAACCAGATCTTTCCTACTCCTCCTTCCCCCACCTTCTCCCTCTCAGCCCACCTGCACTTGTGGCAGCTGCGGACGAGGTCATCTTGCTGCACACGGTCACTCAGGAACTGTGGCCGGCAGAGGGGCAGACGGATTCTGGACAGGAGCTCCGGCAGGCAGGCCTCCCGCTGTTCACGGTCGTACCTGACCCAGGCCAGGGCGGCTTCGTAGACCTGGCAGGAGAGAGACAGAAAGAGACAGAGCAGGGAGCTCATCATACAGGTGAACAGCTTCCCGGACAGGGAACACCCCGGCCGCCCACCCCCCCCCCCCCCCCGTTTTGATCTCAGCACAGGTAAGTCCTCGTCTTACGACCACGATTCAGACCAAAATTTATGTCGTTCAGGGAAACATGTGTTACGTGAGGTTTTTTTTGCCAACTTTCTTGCTGCAGTTGTTAAGTGGATCACGGGGGTTGTTAAGTGAACAGCCTGGTTGTTAAGTGAATCTGGCTTCCCCGTTGACATTGCTTGTCAGGAGGTCGCAAAGGGGGAATCATGTGACCCCAGCATACTGCGACCGCCGTAAATATGAGCCAGTTGCCGAGTGCCTGAATTTTGGTCACCTGACCACAGCGATGCTGTAATGGTCATAAGTGTGAAAAATGGTCGTAATTTTTTTCAGTGCCGGTGTAACTTTGAATGGCCACTAAATGAACTGTTGTAAATTGAGGACTACCTGTAAAGTATGTATGCCTGTCTTGGCACCTCCATGGTCCCGTCGTAAAACACAGGTAGTCCTCGACTTACAACAGTTCGTTTAGTGACCATTCAAAGTTACAACAGCACTGAAAAAATTTACAACGGTCGTTTTTTTCACACTTACAATGAGTTTTATCTTTCCTTTCCTGGTGCATATAATTAATTATCGCACAATACCTTGGGTGGTCCTCAGTTGTTCTTGTGTTGAAGGCAAGTTTTTGTTGAGCTGGGCAGGACAAAGAATGAAGAATGAATTACAGGAAATTCTCTTTTTTTCTTTGGGCCTGGGATAAACCCAGCATCTTGGAAAGCACGAGAAGAATTTCCCAGACTGATTTATAATCTATTAATTGTGTTAAAAACACTTTTTGTGTTAAAAGGTGTTTTGAATTCTTCCTTCTCTGTTTTCCCACCATCTGGACTTAATCCAAGGTTTGTAAAAGCAATTAGGAATCAGTTCCTCTTTGATTTCCTGCTGGCTTTGTTTGTTCTCCTTTTCTTCTCCAAAATCCAGGTAGTCCTTGATTTACAACCTCAATGCAGCCCGAAATTTCTGTGGCTGAGCAACACACTTGTTCAGTGAGTTTTGCCTCAGTTTACAACCTTTCAGGTCACGGCTGTTAAGGGAATCGCTGCGGTTGTTGAGTTAGTCACATGGTCACTAAGTGAATTGGGACTCCTGCTTGTCAGGAGGTCGCAAAAGGGGACACTGCGACCGTCATAAATATGAGTCAGTTCTAAGCGCCTGAATTTTGACCACGGGGGATGCTACAACGGTCATACGTGAGAAAGGGTCCTAAGTTACATTTTTTCAGTGCTGTTGCTGTTGTAACTTCGGTCACTAAATGAGGGGTTGTAAGTGGAGGACTATATGCAAATCTTGTGCCAGGGGCATTCTGATGTCCTCAGGAATCCTGACTTTTCCAGAACCTCTGAAAATGGACTTCAACAGATCCTCCAGATCAGTGTTTGTCAACCGAGGTCCCTTTAAGAAATCAGGACTTCAACTCCCAGGATTCCCCAGCTGGCATCCTTTATACTGAATGTGGAATTCTGGGAGTTGAAGTCCTGACTTCTTAAAGGGACCACAGTCGACAAACACTCATCTAGATCTTTTGTGATCTTGTTGATTCCCAAACTGAGAAATGAGTTACACTTCTGTCTGGTGCCTATTAGCTTCTGACGCTTCTTTAACTGACAGGAAGTCCTCGACTTACGACCACAATCGATCCCAGCGCTTCCGTTACAAAGAGAAGACAGTGGTTAAGTGCCTTCTTTGACCACCTTTCTCGCCACAGTCGTTGAGTGAATCGCTGCAGTCATTAAAAGTTAAGTCACACGGCGGTTAAGTGAATCCGGCTCCCTCACTGACTTTGCTTGGTCAAGACGATCGCGTGATTCCCCGGGACGCTGCGACGGTCATAAATACGTGTCAGTTGCCAAGCGTCTGAATTTTAATCATGTGACCGCGGGAAATGCCGCATCGGTCATAAGTGTGAAAAAACTGGTCCTAAGTCCCTTTTTCCAGTGCCGCTGTAACTTTGATCGGCCGCTCGAGGAATGGTTGTAAATCAAGGACTGCCTGTAGTTATAGTTAGTTGTGTAGTCCAGGGGTCTCCAACCTTGGCAACCTTAAGCCTGGAGGACTTCAACTCCCAGAATCCCCCAGCCAGCTTTGCTTTGCTGGCTGGGGGATTCTGGGAGTTGAAGTCCTCCAGGCTTAAAGTTGCCAAGGTTGGAGACTCCTGGTGTAGTTGGCTTTAAAAAAAAAAACAAGTGGTGGGGAGGAACGAAACCCCGAAGTGTATTTCAGGGGTCTGGGAGGGTCTCACCTGCTCCTCCAACTTCACGTGGAGTTCATCCCTGGAGGTCAGCTCCAGGACATCGTCGTAAGGCAGAGCCAAGAATTCCTCCGACATGGAGACCTCCACGAAGTGCTGGTGGACGAAGCGGTTGGCCGCGTCGTAAAGGACGGCGCACATCATAGTCTCCGCAAACTGACGCACGCCCAAGCAGTTCTTGGGGTGAAGCCTTCAGACAGCACAGCGAGAGAGAGAGAGAGAGAGAAAGAGAAAGAGAGAAAGAGAGAGAGAGAGAAAAAGAGAGAGAGAAAAAGAGAGAGAGAGAAAAAGAGGAAAAAGAGAGAGAGAGAGAAAAAGAGAGAAAGAGAGAGAGAGAGAGAGAAAAAGAGAGAGAAAAAGAGAGAGAGAGAGAGAGAGAAAAAAGAGAGAGAAAAAGAGAGAGAGAGAGAGAGAGAAAAAGAGAGAGAGAGAGAGAAAAAGAGAGAGAGAGAGAGAAAAAGAGAAAGAGAGAGAGAGAGAGAGAAAGAGAGAGAGAGAGAGGGAGAGAAGTGAGCGGGAAACATCTGGCCCAGCTGTGTCTTTGTGTGTATGTGACCGCCAAATCGTCTTGCGCAGTGGATTGGCTTATCGTTTATTCCTAAAGGGGCACCAACATTAGTGGGGTCCCGGGTGGAAACGTCACAGCAGCAAAAATATCTTTTTGGTGGGGTGAGATTTCCTCTTGGCCTCCTTTCCCAAAGGAGCTCCTCCCTGGGATGAGCTGTTTCCCAGAGGAGCAAAGGCTGCCATCTGTTGGGATAATGCAGTGTGACATGCGAATGGCCTTGGGGGAAGGAGGGAAAAAGGATGAGGAAACGATTAGATAAGGGAGGCAGGAGCCCCCCCACCCCACCCCCCCGGTCAGAAGAAGCTAAATTAGGACAGATCTTAATGGATCAACTGGATAACGGGGGGCAGCGGCTCCCAACTCCTGGGAATCTCAAATTCCTTGTTTGATCTCTTCCTGGGCAGAGCAGAGTGGCTGGCACAAATCCCTTCGTCCTAAAGTTGCGTTTGGGAAACACAATTGTGGCAATACTGTTTCACCAAAAACCATCATTTCCATCCAGTTTTCGGCAAACCGATGGTCTGTTTAATAACCACCATGAAAAGGTCGCAAAATCTAACAGGCCTGCTTTACAACCGAAGACTCTATGAGGGTCGTAACTCGAGGGCTGCCAGCAATGTAAATTCCCTTGATATTTCTGGTCCCAGGAGGTTGGAAATTCAAAAATAAGACTGGGCCAAGGTGGTGCATATAAATTCTTCTACCTGGACCTCCAAGGTGTCTTACAGCCCTAGAATTCTATCTCCAGATTTTTTTCCCATCGGCACTCACCTCTCTTTGAGGAAGGAGCAACAGGCATCCTTAATGTTCTGCAGCTGCAGGAAACTGGCTCCCATCAAGAGGGACTGGACATTTTGCTGGTCTATGGCCAAATGCCCGTTGTAGGCAAAGTTGATCAGAGCTTCCAGTGCACTAAAATGGGGCAAAGAAGAGCCGATAGTTATCTCTACTGATTAATCAGATTCGTTTAAATGACCGCTTCATGAAAAGTGACTCCGAGCAGTGCGCAAATACCCAGTTTTAGTAACCCAAGCCATCCACAATACATCGCTACGTAATTCAGAATTCTTGATTCAAATGGGAGGCCCTTGTAGATTCTAGATCTTCGTCACATCATGCTTCTGGTCCTCAAGAAGATAGATATAAATTAGAAAATCACCATTTCTCCTATGAAACTGATACCCCAGAAAGGTCATCTTTTCTAATTGCCAGTTACCTCTTACATAAGAAATTCAGAGAGGAGGAGGAGGAGGAGGAGGGGGAGGAGGAGGAGGAGGAGGAGGAGGAGGAGAGCTTGGGTGTTTTCTTGCGAATAGAATAGAATAGGATATACATTAATCAGCATGCATTAAAATGAAATTTCATTGCATACAGTTCTCAAAGGTCACCACCTTCAATATACACTAAATAAACATGACTAAATAAATAAACAAATAGAAAATTGGTTGGCGCAGCAGACTAAAAACTGCTGTTAAAGTAGCACTTAGCTGCCAGCTGCCTGCAATTACTGCGAGTTCAAATCTCACCAGGCTCAAGGTTGACTCAGCCTTCCATCCTTCCGAGGTAGGTAAAATGAGGACCCGGATTGTGGGGGCAATAAGCTGACTTTGTATAAAAAAGAACACCAATTAGGAGGGGCCAAAAGCCCTACTAAGCAGGTATATACAAAAGTATGAAGGCTATTGCTTAACGCATTGTAAGCCTCCCTGAGTCTCCGGAGAAGGGCCGCATATAAATCGAACTAATAAATAAAGTAAATAAATAAATAAAATTATGTATATACCCACTTATATGACACAGAGAAACAACACAGTCTAATTCAGATGTGTACATGGCGAGAAAAACGAATCTTACCAGACGGATGGCGTAGAGAACAAAGACGTTTCATGACCGAATTAGTCAACATCATCAGTGCTAGAAGCAAACCATGCTCCCTTCTAGCACTGATGATGTTCCCTAGGTAGGTCATGAAACGTCTGCAAGAAAACCACCCAGCTCGGAGAGCACCAAGCACCCCACAATAAAATAGATTTGGCCCATCCCAAGGGGATTGGGGGGGGGGAGAATGGGGGAAATGTCCTCAGCCCCCAACCCACCGCTTTACCTCGGATCCATGCCCTGCATGACGATTTCATCCTGCTTGCATTCCATCATGTCATTCGTGAACATGGCGTGGAAGTAAGGGATGGAGGCCGCCAGGACGATGCGGTGGGCGCTGAATTTGTGGTCTCCCACCTAAACAGGAACAGAAGCAGACAGGAATCAATTCTTCGACTCGCAGCTAGGAAGGGGTCTCGTTTTGTCTGCAAGCTCCTCCAGTTTTTCCGTTTCTTTTTAATTATAAAATGAAATCAATTCATGGTGAATGAAAAAACGTTGGCAGGTCCATGATGTTTTTTCTCTCTCTTTTTTTGGAAAAAAATAAAAGATTGGTTGGCAATTTTGCTTTTTCTTTGTGCCTTCCCCCCCCCCCCCCCTTAATTTCTGTCTGGGTTTTTGGGCTGGGCTCTCTTCCAACTGCCGACCACGCCTGACCCAGCTTAGCTGGGGTCCAAAATGCCAAGCGTCTTCACTTTTGCTGGAGAAAGATTGCTAGCCAGATTAAATCGCTTTCTCTAATCTGCCACCCTGTATTTGAGCTACATTTGGCTTATTTAACTCCAGTTTATAGGAAGGTAAATACATTACAAAAAAAAAAAAAAGCAATAACATTTGAAATGCAAAGGTTTGTAGCCGAGTTTACAATCTGGCCCAGTCACAGATACAAAAACCCTGACATATGTATACAGGTAGTCCCTGAATTGCAACTGTTTCATTTAATGACCATTCGAAGTTACAGCAGCACTGAAAAAAAAGTGTCTTATGACCGTTTTGCACACTGACGACCGTTGCAGCCTCCCCGTGGTCACATGATCACAATCCGGACGCTTGGCAACTGACTCGTATTTATGACGGTCGCAGTATGCCCAGGGTCACCCGAACCCCCTTTACGACCTTCTGACAAGCAAAGTCAATGCGGAAAGCCAGATTCACTTAACAACCGGGTGACTGGCTTAACGACCGCAGCGATTCACTGAACAATGGAGGCGAGAAAACGGTGTAAAATGGGTGCGAAAGAAATGTCTCACTTAACATGATTTTTTTGAGCTCAATTATGGTCATAACTCGAGGACTATGGATAACTTGCCTTTTTTTTTTTTTTTCCCTTCCCTCCCCCGGTCTGATTGGCTGTATGTGGCCGAAAGAATAATTTATTCTGCAATAATTCTGATTTTTGCCTTGCAGGGGATATGTCTGGTTTTAAATGCTTGAGAATTGGCTTGTTTGTCACCTCTAGTATACTTTAATTATATTTTATTAAATCTACCCCTGGATTTTTGGCAGAAGCTCCTTCTCTCTTCTCAAGGCTTTTATATCTCAAGGCCAACACTTTGTACCAACACAAAATCACTTTTTCTAAGAAGGACCCCTTAGAGCTCATCTCAAGCTTTGGGGTTATTATATTAACGAAAGCAAAATTACATTGCCTGTTATGAGACAGTCAAAGGCATCACTGCAGCTGCAATCGTGGCCATCCCTCTCGGGAGTCCTAGGCCCCTGAGTTGCCCTGCACACCCCGTGGTGCAAACCAACACGGAGAAATTGCGATACCGGCTTGCCATGTCCTCTCTCCTTTGGAAGGAGAAAAGGAAGCGACACATCGCTCTAGGTTTTTCAACCGTGGGAAAGGGGGTGGAGGGCTCACAGAAAAGACTCAGCAGTATCAACAGAAGAGAATATTTGCAGCTCAGGGTCGAACTGTGGGGTCCTTGGTGCTCTCTGAGCTGGGTGGTTTCCTTGCAGACGTTTCATGACCCAACTAGGCAACATTATCAGTGCTGAGAGGGAGAGGAGAAGGAGGAGGACTGCAGGGACCTTGTTGCTCTCTGAGCTGGGTGATTTTCTCGCAGACGTTTCATGACCCAACTAGGTAACATCATCAGTGTTAGAAAGGAGGAGGAGGAGGAAGAGTTCTTTGTGCTGTCTGATCTTGGTGGTTTTCTTGCAGCCTAATCAAGGAACCACTAAGAACATTGACAGAGCAAGCCACTTGTTCATAAACAGAGAGCAAGCCCCACACTCCTTCTAGCACTGATGACGTTCTCTAGTTGGGTCCTGAAACGTTTCCAAGGAAACCTCCCAGCTCCGAGAGCACCCAAGGACTGTCCAATTCAACGCTGAGCTACAAACATTCTCCTAATCAAGATCGGTCACGTTTCCAGAGCAGCTGGCCTCTTCAGTTTCCTGAACCTAAAATGGGCTTCCGAAATCAGACGAATCTCTCCTGATTTTTATTCCCCCACCCACCCCCACCTCCCGGGATCTGCTGTGCCAAGCAGGCAATGCTCACCCAGGTAAAGAGTAAACGGGAATCCACCAGGAGCTATTTATTCCCGGAAAAACAAAAAAAACAAAAGATGTCTAAAATTGCCTGCTGAATCAGAATTACAGAATGTCCTCTCTCTCAAGGAGAAGTGGCCCCATTTAGTTCGGCCGGTCGTGATCTAAATAACAACAAAATGACATGCTGAGTGCACAACACAATCAAAAGCTGGTGTGTGTGTGTGGCAGGGGCCTTATTAATGGACGGGTGTGTGTGTGTAGAGAGAGAAATCTCTTTGGAGCATTGGCTGAAGCATCTGCAAAATGAGGTTGGTCTTCCAAGAAGACTGGATGAGCCTGGATAGCTCAGCAGACTAATGCATTGTAATTTAACTCCAGCTGCCTGCAATGACTGCAAGTTCGAATCTCCCCAGGCTCAGAGTTGACTCAGCCTTCCATCCTTTCTAAGGTGGGTAAATTGAGGACCCAGTTTGTGGGGGCAATAAGCTGACTTTGTATAAATATACAAAAGGATGAAGGCTATTGCTTAACGCATTGTAAGCCACCCTGAGTCTCCGGAGAAGGGCGGCATATAAAAATATAAAAATAAATATATATTTTTTTTAAAAAGGCGCACTTTCTTCCAACTCTAAAAAAACGTCCCTTGCTCAGAGGCTGCAGTTCTTGGAGCAATCAGCCAGCCTGGCTGAGTCTTTGGCAGGAGGAGAGATCGTCACAATCTGGAACACTGGACACAGCCCAGCAAGGTTATTTTGTAAAGGCAAAGTATCTGAGCCAGAGGAATCCGTGGGAACGGATGTCCGAAAAGGGGACCACACAAGGAGAGGCAGTTTGGCCTGAGGGGTGCTTGGCCCAGATACTCCCTGAACTCAGACCATCTCACAGGCCTGTTGTTGTAGGGAAAAGAGAAGAAGGAAGCGTTAGGTATGTTCTTGAGCAGACCAAAATATATAAAAGCAGGTGGGATGAACTCATCAGAGGCAGGAGCAGCAAGGCACCTGAAAAAGAACTGGATGACTCACGAGTGAAGGCTGAAGAGGAACCAAAAACATTGTGCAACTGCCAAAAAAACTAAGTAACATCCCTGTTAGCATGAGAAATATAACTCCTCTTCACACCCTGAACATCAGCACCAGTTCTTGGAAATGCGTCTTAGAAAAAAGGGACATTGAACAAAGAGGTGTCTAGTCAGAAATTAGGTATTTTTAGCCTGGAGAAAAGGGCCGACAGACATGATAATTGAACAGCTGAGACACAGAAGAAAGCACAACCTGTCCTGGGTCGTTGCAGAACACAACATACACACACACACAAAAGCCAAGCAACTAGAGGTAGTCCTCAACTTAAGACAACAATTGAGCCCAAACTTTGTCACTAAGCAGTACTGTGAATTTTTTCCTTTCTACGAGGACTACCTTTTTGAAACTAACACAATTGTAAAATTACCTTGGGGTAATACAGGGGGCATATAAATTTTATCAATAAATAAAAGAAAAAAAAAATCCCTCTGGTTTTCTGCTGTTAGAGGAATTTGACCTTTACAGGTAGCCATAGCCACAGTTGGGCCCAAATTTTTGGTCGCTAAGTGAAACATTTGATAAGTGAGTTTTGCCCCACACAAATTGTTTTTAAATTTATCATCACTGGAGATGATAAGTCAGTAACCTGGTTGTTAAGTGAATCTGGCTTCCCCCACAGACTCCGCAAAAGGGGATCACGTGATCCCCAGGATAACTGCGACCGTCGTAAAAACGAGTCAGTTGCCAAACGTCTGAATTTTGAGCATGGGGAGGCTGCAACAGACGCTAAGGGTAAGAAATGCCGTGTTTTTCAGTGCCGCCGTAACTTTGGGTGGTCATTACATGAGGCGTTATAAGTTGAGGAGTACCTGTAATAAGGTTTAAAACAGGGTGGATAAAAATCAATGATTTTTTAAAAAATATCAGATTTGTTTTTTATTTAAATCGGATTTTTTTGCTTTTTATCAAATTTATTTTAATAAAAAACTTTTGGGGTAAAAATCTATCGTAAGATAGTTTTCTATTTAAGATACATAAATAATTTAGTTTATTCAGCCTGAAATGGAGCTTAGTTATGGAGCAGGAGGTTGTATATTCTGCAACACTGGGACTATCGGTGAGTCAACGGGGTCAAAGGAGTAGCAGAGATGACAGTTGCTCTTTAAAAATCATGATTTAAATCGAGTTGATTTAAATCAAGCCTTTTTGCTAGTGATTTAAATCATGATTTAAATTGTGATTTAAATCAACTCGATTTAAATCAAATCCCCCCTGGTTTAAAATGCAAGGAAGGAGATTTCAGCCGGACAACAGGTGAATGACCAGGAAAAGCGGTAAACCACTTGGTATGAGGAATGCTGCCAGGAATTGGGGATGCCTAATTCAATGAAGAGAAGGATTAGGGGCGACATGATAGCAGTTTTCCAGTATTTGAGAGGCTGCCCCAAAGAGGAGGGAGTCAAGCTATTCTCCAAAGCACCTGAGGGCAGGAGAAGAAGCAACGGATGGAAACTAATCAAAGAGAGAAGCAACCTGGAATTAAGGAGAAACTTCCTGACAGTAAAAATAATTAATCAGTGGAACTGCTTGCCACCAGAAGTTGTGGGTGCTTCGTCACTGTTTTTAAGAAAAGACTGCCTAAAATGGTATAGAGTCTGCTGCCAGAGCAGGGGGTTGGACTAGAAGACCTCCGAGGTCCCTTCCAACTCTGGTGGAATCTCAGTTGCTGGAGGGTTCTAAGCAGAGGCTGGAGGGCTCTGTGGTGGGAATGGGGTTGGCCTAGATAAGCTCTAAGCTCCATTCCAACCCTTTTATTTTCTGATTTTAGGAAAGGGTTTATACCTCCCCTTTTTGGATAGATTGAGGTGGGGGGGGCATCGGAAACAAAATAATAGTGTAATAGCACCAAAAACATAAAATGCCTCCCCGACTAAGGATAGAAGATTTTTTGGTTCTTACAGACCATACCGCATTAAGAAGCAGTGATGAGCTACTTATATAAACAATAAATGGATTCCGGAGGCTGAAAATAAGAATTGTGGGAAATGGTCTCCTCGGAGGCTTCCTAGAAACATTTACCCGCTAGGAAGAAAATTGTTGGACTTATCCCAAGGCTAATGGGTAACGTCCCCTGGACTTGTGAACAAACTCCCTCCTCAAACTGATGATGTTACCTAGTTGGGTTGTGAAACCTGCAAGAAAACCACCAAGTTCAGAGAGCACCAAGGATCCCCACAGTTCAAGCCTAATCTCCAAATATTCTCTTCTGTCGGAAAAATAATTTTCTACATTTGGAGGATTTTAAAAAACACAATGAAAACCTTTGATAAGCATCCCAAGAGGTGCTTCCCCCCCCCCCCCCCCCCATCAAGAGGCAACTGGACTTCCTGGCTTTTCTTTGAAGACGTTTCGCTTCTCCTCCAAGAAGCTTCTTCAGCTCTTCAGTTCTTGGGTGAAAAGCGAAATGTGTCCAAAGAAAAACCAGGAAGTCCAGTTTCCTCTTAAAAAATAAATTAAAAGCACCCTTGGGACAACCATAAGGTGAGCCTGGTGGCGCAGTGGACTAAACTGCTGTTAAAGTAGCACTTAGCTGTCAGCTGCCTGCAATTACTGTGAGTTCAAATCTCGCCAGGCTCAAGGTTGACTCAGCCTTCCATCCTTCTGAGGTAGGTAAAATGAGGACCCGGTTTGTGGGGGCAATAAGCTGACTTCGTATAAACATACAAAAGGATGAAGGCTATTGCTTAGCACATTGTAAGCTGCCCTGAGTCTCCGGAGAAGGGCGGCATATAAATCAAACTAATAAATAAATAAATAAATAAATAAACAAACCACGACCTGGATGACGGAGGAACTCCACAGATCTTTGATAGACAATATTGAAAAATCGGAGAATCGGTGCCCACTCTGTCAAACCACCCCTGTTACTCTGGTGCCGTTAATAACCTGACTAACGAAAAGCATTCCTCCTTTCGTGAGTCATTCAATTCTTGGAAGAATATCTTGTGTGCAAAGTTAACATATGTGACTGGAGACAGGGTACCAGAAACTGGGCTGCAATTAAAATCTAATTTTCACAGACTTCTCCCCAAGAATATATAAAAACCAGGCGTAATTATCAGCTGGTGTTTTTTTTTTGTGTGTGTGTTTTGTTTTTTCACAGTCAAGCCTCCGTAAAGTAGCCTGCGACACATTCTTAAGAGATTGTGTGATGCACAATGCACAAGGCTATGCCAGAGGGGCTACACCCAATATTTGGGACATTAATCATCTCGAAGGTGACGTCATGCACAGAATGACATAGGGAGAGAAGATTCTGTCGGAAATAGAATTTTAATTGGCAAAGGCTGAAAAAAGGAAAACCCTTTGAATACAGCTGGCGCTATATTTACAACGGTTCATTTAGTAACCGAAGTTACAACGGCACTGAAAGAAATGACATGATCGTTTTTCACTCTTGTGACCGTTGTAGCATCCCTAGGATCATGTGATCAAAATTCAGACGTTCGGCAAATGACTCGCAGCGTCCTGGAGTTACGTGATCCCTTTTTGCGACCTTCTGACCAGTAAAGTCAATAGGGAAGCCAGATTCACTTAACAACCATGTTACTCACTTAACAACTGCAGTGATTCACTTAACAAGGTGTGGCAAGAAAGGTCGTAAAATGGGGCAAAACTCTCTCAACAAATATCTCACCTAGCAACAGATACTTTGGGCTCAATTGTGGTTGTAAGCCGAAGACTACTTGCACAGGTTATTTCTTTTATAATTTTGAGATTTTTACACGTAGCAGCATCCTAGTCACTGTAGGTAGGACGATATGTGTGTGTGTGTGTGTATATTTGTTTTCTGAGGTTTTCGCGGATATTTGTATGTAGGTCTTTGGTTATTCGGGTTTTCTCCCGTGTAAAATTGGAAGTGTCTTGGCAATGTTTTGACGAAGTCTCATTCGTCATCTTCAGGCTGGTGTTTTCGGCTTCGTGCTTCTAGGAGCAATGTGAGATCAAAGCAGTTAAAGGAAGAAACAGCTGTGATCTCACATTGCTCCTAGAAGCACGAAGCCAAAAACACCAGCCTGAAGATGACGAATGAGACTTCGTCGAAACGTCGCCAAGGCAGTTCCAATTTTACGTGGGAGAAAACCTGAATAACCAAAGACCTACACATATGTGTGTGTGTGTGTGTGTGTGTGTGTGTGTGTGTATAAATTTGATTTATATGCCGCCCTTCTCTGGAGACTCAGGGCGGCTTACAATGCGTTAAGCAATAGCTTTCATACTTTTCTATATTTATACAAAGTCAGCTTATTGCCCCCACAAACTGGGTCCTCAATTTACCTACCTTAGAAAGGATGGAAGGCTGAGTCAACCTTGAGCCTGGTGAGATTCAAACTTACAGTAATTGCAGACAGCTGGTGTTAATAACAGTGCTTTAGTCTGCTGCACTACCAGGGCTCCTATTAGTAGGCAATTGTTTAACGACCTACCGGTAATTTGTTTAATGATTGTCTCTGCACTAGAAAGAGTGCAGAAAGAGCAATAAAGATGATTACGGGACTGGAGGCTAAAACATATAAAGAACGGTTGCTGGAATTGGGAATGGCTAGTTTAATAAAAAGGACTAGGGGGAACATAATAGCAGTCTTCCAGTATTTGAGGGGCTGCTACAGAGAGGAGGGGTCAAGCTATTCTCCAGAGCACCAGAAGGCAGGACAAGAAACAACAGATGGAAATTAATCAAGGAGAGAAGCAACCTGGAACTAAGGAGAAATTTCCTAACAGTGAGGACAATTAACCAATGGAACAGCTTGCCACCAGAAATTGTAAATCCTCCAACACTGGAAGTTTTTATGAAGAGACTGGATAATCATTTGTTTGAAATGATGTAGGATTTCCTGCCTAAGCAGGGGGTTAGACTAGAAGACCTCCAAGGTCCTTTCCAACTCTGTTATGCTATGCTGTGCTATTCTTTGTGCTATTCTATTCTCTGTTTTGTTCTATTCTTTCTCTATTCCTATTCTATCCTATTCCATTCTCTTTCTCCATTCCATTCCACTCCTATTTTATTCTTTTGTTACTGCCAGATGTTTTCTACTTAAGATGCTAATGTCATGGTGTAAAAATGATCTTGTTCGTCAAGAAATTTTAAGATTTGAAGTTCAATAAATTTAAAAAGCAGCTGGTTTAAGAAATGGGGGTTCATGTTTTCAGCCCAAAGCCAATTATCCTCTTTATTTTCTATCTGCAATTATGATCTATGACATTTATACTACAGGGGGTCCTCGACGTAAAAACCATAATTGAGGCACAATTTTCCACTGCTAAGCCAGACAGCTTGTAAGTGAGCTGAGGCTCATTTTATGACCTATCTTGCCATGGTTGGTAAATGAATCATGCAGTGGTTAAAGGAATCCAGCTTCCCCACTGACTCTGCTCGTCAGAAGGTGGCAAAAGGGAATCACCTGATCCTAGGACATGCAACGATCCTAAATAGGAGTCAGTTGCTAAGCCTCTGAATTTTGGTCACGTGACCACGGGGCAAGGGTCATAAGTGTGAAAACCGGTTCACGAGTCATTTTTTTTCAGTGACGTCGTAACTTTGGTCACTAAGCAGATGGTTGTAAGTCAAGGACCACCTGTACTCTTCTATTCCTCTGCCTTTACGGACAAAACCTAGCAAGAAAAGATTGATTGATTTGGTCAATTTGTACTGCTCTCTGTTGCTTCTATGAGAGTCTGAGAAACAGGACCTGCTGAAAACTCAGCCACCATACAAACAACCTGACCCAAAATGTAATCACCAAGACCACACAAAGCCACACAGACCCCCACATACACACACACAAAAGCAGGGGGGGGGTACCTAATCTGCAATAGAAGGCAATTTTGGCAATCCTCAGCGGCAACAGTATTAAAATGAGGGGGTAGTCCTGCCCTTAAGGAATCAGGAAGGCTGCTGGGGGCACGAGCCCTTCCACAGACTTCTCTGGAGGCTAAAAGGTAACCGAGCGTCTCTCCAGTCACCCTCCATCCCTGGGGGTCTCCTCCACATCCTCCTCTTCCTCTCCGCAAACCCCCCTCCCTTCTAGCACGGATTGTCACCTAGTCACCAGAAACATCTGCAAGAAAGCAGCTGAGATCAGAAACGACCAAGGACCCCCATAGTCCTCCTCCTCCTCTCCTTCCCCTCACCCTCTCTTCCCCCTTCCCTTTCTCTTCCTCCTTCTTTTCCTCTCCTTCTCCCCCTGCCCTTCTTTCCTTCCCTCTGCTCCTTCCTCTCCCCATTTCTCCTCCTTTCCTTCCCCTCTCCTTCTTTTCCTCTCCCCCTCCGTTCTTTTCCTTTCCTTCCCCCTTTTCCTCTCCTTCTCCCCCTGCCCTCCTTTCCTCCCCTTCCTCTCCTTTCCCTCCCCCTCCTGTATTTCTCCTCCTTTCCTTTCCTCTCCCCCTCCCCACTTTTCCTTTCCCTCTGTTCCTCCTTTCCTCCCCCTCCATTTCTCCTCCTCGTCCTCCTCCTCCCCCTGCCCTCCTTTCCTCCCCCTCCTTTTCCTCTCCTTCTCCCCCTGCCCACCTTTCATCCCCCTCCCCATTTCTCCTCCTTTCCTTCCCTTCTGCTTCTTCCCTTCCTTTCCTTTCCTTTCCCACCCGCCCCCACATTTCTCCCCCTCCCCCTCTCCATAATCCCCCACCCACCCACCCAGCACTGCTGATGTTTCCTGGTTGGGTCATGGAAGCTGAGGGAGCACCCAACGACCCCAAGGGAGGCTCTATTCCCAGATATTGTACATTGATCAGGTTCTTGAGCGGGGATGGTGGGTGGGGGGAGCCTAGGAGCGCTCCAAAGGTCATCCAAACGGTCCCCCCTCCCCAATTCTCCCCCCCTTGCCCTCCCCTGATCCCTCCCTGCTCAGCCCCTCCTTCTTGCTCCCCTCCCTCCCTCCCTCAGGGTCCCCCCGCCTCCTGTCAATCACGCCCCCCCCCCCACGGGCCCACCTTGAGGGTCACGTCGCACAGCTTCCCCTGCCTCCTGATCTCGCCCATCACCCCGTAGCCGCGGCTGGGCAGGTCGCCCACCGAGAAGTGCACCAGGTCCTCCGGGTCCAACTCCGGGTCCGGCCCGGCCGCCTCCAGCATCTCGTCGGCTTCCACGCCAAACCCGGCTGTTGCCGGGACCAGCCGTCCTTCTCGCTCGCTCGCCCGTCGCGGTTTGGCTCCGCCCGGCCACCGTCGTCTCGCCGCCGGGAGATCGCCAGACCGGAAGCCAGGCAGGCCCCGCCCCCTCGTTCCGCCCACCCTCAGCGGAAGCGCCCGTCGCCTCGGCAACAGAGCCTTTCGGAAGAAGCCGTCGCCAGGGCGACGGCGTGCTCCGCGCATGCGCCGTTGCCCCTCGCTCCCTTTAGAACCGGCCCTGAGGCGGAATTTTTTTCCCCCGGCGGGCCTCCCTGCGCCGCTGCCACCGCCGCCGCCTGGGAGCTGGTCCTGCTAGGTCGCGACGGCGGATGGCGGCTCTCGACGGGAAGACCCCGAGCCAGGATAGGGTGCAGAGCCGCAGAGGCAAGGTGGATCCTCCGCGCCCGCCCCCCCTCCCTCCCCCACTCCGAGTCCCCCCAAATGAGTCTGGGGGCGCTTCGGGGGGAGAAGAAAGCGAGGCCTTACTTGGCTTCGTCCCTTTGGCCTCTGACGGAATTTCTGTTGTTCTGCCTGGTCTTCCCGCTTTTTCCTTCTCTCTGAGAGCCTTTTTTCCTTCTTTTTCTTTTTTTCCCCTTTTTTCCTTTTTCTTTCTTTTTCTTTTTTTTGGCAGCCCTTCCCTTTATCTTTATCTTTTAATTTGGGGGGTGGGGCTTTTAATTGTAAGCAGCCCAGAGTGTGTCTGTCTATCATCTATCTCTATTTATAATTATCTATTTATAATCTATCATCTATCTATTCTATCTATCTGTCATCTTCATAATCTATCATCTATTCTATCCTATCATTTCTTTTTATAATCTATCTATCTATATCTATTTATAATTATCATCTATCTATTCTATCTATTCTGTTATCTCTATATAATCTATCATCTACCTATCATCTATTCTATCTATTCTATCATTTCTTTTTATAATCTATCTATCTATATCTATTTATAATCTATCATCTATCTAATCTATCTCTACCTATCATCTATCATCTTTATCATATCATCTGTCTATCTATCATCTATCAACTATATCTGTTATCTAATCTATCCCTTTCTATAATTTCTGTCTGTCTTTATCTCTCTCTCTCTCTCTCTCCATCCATCCATCCATGCATCATACATACCTATTATTTCCATCCATCCATCCACTATATATGTCTATTCTATCTAATAACTATCCATCCATCCCTCACACATATCTATCCTATCTATCCATCATGCCTATTATCTCCATCCATCCATCCACCATATATATCTATTCCATGCGTCTACGGTAATATCCATGTATCTAATATCCATGTATGTAACATATTTTCATCCATTTTACATGCCTATTATCTCATCCATCCATTCCATCCAACCATACGTTCTTTCTTTTATCTTCTATCTATCCTGTACCTACCTACCTGCCCATCTACCAATCATTTATCTATCTTTATTAGTTATCTATATTCTGTTGTATTGATCTGTCATCTATCCATATTTATTTATGTTGCATCTATTTTCTCTATCACTCCACCTATTGCATCTATCTATCTGTTAGCTATAAAATCTGTCTTTTGCATCTGTCATTACTTCTAAATGAGATTGGCGACACATAAATCAAATAAATAAATAAAATTTATTAATTATCAATATTCTGTCATTGGTTGATCTATCATTAACATCTATCCCTACATTGCATCTATCTTTTGCATCTCTATTAATGATTTATATTCTGACTTAATGACCTATCAACTAACATGGCATCTTTTGCCTCTCAATTGCATTCTGTTTTACTGATCTAATCTGTTTATTGCATAGTTTACCTTTTGCATCTGTCATTATCTTCTACCTATCTCTATTATTTATATTTGTCTTACTGATCTATCATCTTTTGCATCTATTATCAGTTTTCTAACCATTCTGGTTAATTATCTATATTCTTGATCTATCATCTATCACATCTTTCTGATTGCATCATTCATATCTATCTGTCATTAGCATCTATCTGTTATTCATCTATATCTATCACATTTAGAAACTGCCCAACTCTCACAGGAGAACTTTGGGCAGTATACAGTTAAAATGTTAAAAACATAAAAGCTGAATATAAAAGTTAAAAGAGAGGCGAGACTAGATAAATTCAACCTTACAAGGCCAAGGAAAGACTTAATAGGGCACTCATTGGGAGTTGAGTAGCCTATAACTTACATTACTGAATAAATAAAAATATTAAATTTCCTTCCTAATTACTGTATTTTTCGGACTATACGACGCACTGGTGTATAAGACGCACCAAGATTTTGAAGAGGTAAGCAAGAAAAAAAAAGTTTTTGCCCTCCCTGGCTCCCAGAAGCACTCTGCAGGCCTCCCAAACCCTTTGCGTGTCCCGCTTTTCGCAAGAACGGGGTGCGCAAAGGGGTTGGGAGGCCTGCAGAGTGCTTCTGAAGGCTGGGGAGGGCAAAAACGCGAAGCATGGGGGGTTTGGGAGGCCAAAAATGGGGGCGTTGCCCACCCCAGCCCACAGGAGCACTCTGCAGGCCTCCCAAACCCTCTGCACACCCTGTTTTTATGAAAAACAGGCCCAGGTAGGGCTTCGGGAGGCCAAAAATGGCTGTATTCAGTGTATAAGACGCAGCAACATTTCCACCCTCTTTTTTTGGGGGGGGGGGGTGCCTCTTATACTCCAAAAAGTACAGTAATACAGATGGTCCTCACCATTTACCCCAAAATTTCCATTGTTAATTGCTGCAGCAATTCACTTAACAACTGCGGCAAGAAAGATCCTAAAATGAGATGAAACTCCTAGTAACAACCATCGTTGCTTAGCAATGGAAATTTGGGGCTCAGTTGCGATCCTACGTTGAGGACTACCTGTGTGCATTTTTCAAACCAATATAATTGTAATCCGCCTAGAATTACTTTGAGATAAGATAGGTGACGTATACATTTTATAAATAAAGGAATAAACCCTCCAATACTGTGCAGTTAGAGGAATCCAGGCTTCACAGATAGTCCTTGACTCACAGCCGCAATTGAGCCCCAATTTTTTGTTGCTAAGTGAAACATTTGTTAAGTCAATTTTGTCCCATGAATGTAATGAAATCCCTGCAGTTGTTAAGTCAGTAACACAGTTGTTCAGTGAATCTGGCTTCCCCATTGACTTTGCTTCTCAGGAGATCACAAAAAGGAATCCACATGGCCCTGGGTTACTGTGACCATCATTTTGTCTGTCTGTCTGTCTGTCTCTCCTACCCATTATCTGATCTTTCTGTCTGTCTTATCATTTATCTCTGTATGTCTGTCCATCCCTCCATCCATCTGCTTTATGGCCATCATATATATGAACCCATTGCCGAGTATCTGAATTTTGATCACCTGACCGTAGGGATGCTGCAATGGTCGTAAGAGTGAAAAATGGTCATAAATCACTTAGTCAGTGCCGTTGTCACTTCAAATGGCGACTAAACAAACTCGCAAGTCGAGGACCACCTGTATTTTTTCCCCCAGACCTCATGACCATGGACATCAATTCGAAGAAAGTGAAGGCCTTCGCACGGGTGAAGCCCACGGCCGACTTTCCTCAAGACGTCATCAAATTCGGAGCCGACAACAAGGTAAAAAAGAGGATCAAAAGTTTCTCCTCTCGGTCCTTTTTTCATTGGTGAAATGGATGCGCCTTAAAAGCGGAACTCACCTGGCTTCCCGTTCCAGACGATCGAGGTTCACGTCGAGAGGGATCTTTCCAAAGGCATCGTCAACAACAAGCTGACCGACTGGTCATTTAAGATGGACGGCGTTCTCCACAACGCATCGCAGGACGTGGTTTACGATGCAGTCGCCAAAGAGCTCGTCTCGCAGGCCCTGAACGGCTATAACGGTAAACCATCAATGATCGCCACTAACAGAATAACAGAGTGGGAAGGGACCTTAGAGGTCTTTTAATCCAACCCCCTGCCATTTCAAACAATTGACTGTCCAGTCTCTTCTTGAAAACTTCCAGTGACGGAGCATCCACAGCTTCTGGTGGCGAGCTGTTCCACTGGTTAATTGTCCTCACTGTCAGGAAATTTCTCCTTAGTTCAAGATTGCTTGTCTCCATGATGAGTTTCCACCCGTTGCTTCTTTTCCTGCCTTCAGGTGCTTTGGAGAATAGCTTGACTCCCTCTTCTTTGTGGCAGCCACTCAAATATTGGAAGACTGCTCTCATGTCACCCCAGGGGTGGGTTTCAAAACTACCAGTTTGCTTGTGGGTGCCCCATCCCCATTATAAGTCATGGTGGGAGTACAGCAGGGCCCCTTATTGTGCGCAGAAGCGTCTGTGCGGAGCCTCCCACTGCCGCCACTACCAGTTTGCCAATCGGGGGCAAATCTGTAGCAACCCACCACTGTGTCATCCTTAATCCTTCTTTTCACTAAACTAGACATACTGTCAGGTTTCGAGGTCATCTCAAATAAATTGCATTTCAAACAAAGTTTTTGATGAAAAATGATGTCAGCGCTTCAAGCTGCATTTACTCTAGTGCTGACACATACCCAGTTCCTGCCCCCGTTCTTCACCCTAGGATGGCATTTTTTGGCAGCTGTTCCATGTATCGGCATTGATACGGATTCATTGCAAGCTAGAATGAAGGAGAAAATTTCAGGACGGTGGGAACAATTAATCAGTGGAACAGCTTCCCTCCAGAAGTGGCGGCTGCTCCGTTCCTGGAGGTTTTCTTGAAAACTGGACTGGACAACCATTTTGTTTGCAAAGGGATAGGGGTCTCCTGTTTGACCAAGGGGTTGAACTAGAGCAGGGGTGTTAAACTCAAGGCCTGGGGGCTGGATCCGGCCCACGGGGCCACCCTAGAAACAACAAAGGACCAGTCCCCGGTGCCTCTGCCAGTGGAAATGGAGCTTGGGAGGGCTTCCCAAGCTCCGTTTTTGCTGGCAGAGGGCTGCAGGAGGCCATCGCAGCCAAAACGGAGCTCAGGAGCCCGTTTTCACTGGCAGACTGCTCAGGCCACCACAGGCGCCCCCAACACGAGTGACATTGAGCTGACCCCTCAAGGTCAAACACAGCCCTGATGCGGCCCTCAATGAAATCGAGTTTGACACCCCCAGACTAGAGGATCTCCAAGGTCCCTCCCAGCTATGTTATTATTCGGAACGGAGGTTGCCACCTCTAGGAAAGAGCCAGAACCGTTCTCTGTTGACCCTAAACCATCCCCTAGGGACCGTCATGTGCTACGGGCAAACTGGAGCTGGCAAGACCTTCACCATGACGGGAACCACCGGAAATTTCAAGCACAGGGGGATCATCCCTCGGGCTATCCAGCAGGTGCTTGATAATTATTTATTTATTTGTATATTTGTGAATGAATGAATGAATGAATGAATGAAAATTTGCATGCCCCCCCCCAACTCAGGGACTCCAGGCAACTTGTAACTATGAATAGAAGTTAAATTAAAAAATCAATAAGCTCCCACTCCCTCCCACCCACCCACACACCCTCCCAATGACAACAGTCAAACCCACCATTTGATAGGCTCTGTATCACCGTGTGGTCCCACTAAGGCACAAGAGCAACCTGGGGGACTTTGGGCCAATCACCAGAAGACGCTGAATTCTAGTCCTGCCTTAGGTACGAAAACCAGACTTTCCCCCTCTCTCAACCCAGCCCACCTCACAAGGTTGTTGTTGTGGGGAAAATGGGAGGAGGAAGGAGTATTAGGCATGTTCCCTACCGTGAGCTAATCAAAGAACAAAGACAGGATAGGTACGTAGGTAAGTAGATAGATAAGATTCGAATGAGCTCCCTTTTCCCTCTAGGTGTTCAAGTCCATGGAAAAGCACAGCAGCCAGTTTATCACCGCCCGGATTTCTTACCTGGAGATTCACAACGAGGTCATCTCGGACCTCCTCCCCTCCCTCCCTCTCGGCTCAGAGAGCGACCTCCCGTTGTCCATAGTGGAGAACCCCCAGGGGGTTTCCATCAAAGGCCTCTCCATCCATCCTGCTCCCAACGAAGAAATTGCCTTAAATTTCTTGTTTGAGGTAAGGGAACCACTCTCTTTATTCTTGTTATTTGTTTATTAAATTCATGGTTGCTGAGGGCCTGATTTCCAATCATCTGATTCTGGGGACATTGCAACAATTGTTAAGCGTCCAGAGCGGCCGTAACTCGCTTTTCCCAGTGCTGTCATAACGTCCAGCCATCATTAAACTGTCTATCAGGGTTCCAAGTAACACCCCCAACGAAACCAAACTCCGAGGCTTGAAATTCCCCAGAGCTAACTTTTATTGGAGGCCTCATATTGGCACAGCTGGGAAAAGCGGGATTTTCCCCACCCCAAGGACAGTCCGGGCCCCTCAGCCACCTAAGGTCTCCCACACGTCCAATCAGGCCCCGCCCGGGACAGAAGCTCTCTTCCCAATCTCCTCCGCACAGCTGCAGGGCCCCTCGGCCTTGACTTTCTCGGGAGCATTTTGTTTTAGCTACGTGTCTTCTTCCCTCTACGCTCTCCCCCCTCCCAACTCCCCTGGAGCCTGAAATCTCAAAGGTAGAAAGATGGCTTCCAGGTCTGACAGTGTCATAAATCGAGGACTAGCTGTATTGCATTTTTATGCACTTCAGGGCTATTGGATAGCGAATTCTTTTTAATTCCACTTTGGAAGCGATCCTGAATAAATGAATCTTTTTGCTGCCTCCATTCTTCCCTTTCTCTTCTAGGGCGACACCAACAGATCAGTGGGTCAGCATGCCCTGAACAAGCATTCCTCTAGGTCTCACTGCATCTTCACCATCTACATCGAGGTCAGTAATGGTGAAACTTGGCTTAATGCCCGTAGCTTCTAAAAACTCAGCAGCCTGTGATTCAAAGTGTCATTGTTTTTTTTTAAAAAAAAAACATGCCCTATCATATTTGATCTCTCGCTTCAGTGTCATTCGAGAATCCTTTCCGACGCCAGATACGTCACTTCTAAAATTAATCTGGTCGATCTCGCGGGCTCAGAGAGGCTGTCGAAGAGCAAAGTAAGACAATAAAAGTCACATTTTGAATTCACGAAGTGGCTTTTAAACCAGGGGCAGCGGGCAATCCTCCGCTTAACGACCAAACCTGAGCCCAACCTTTCCAAGATGGTTGTTAAGTGAGTTTTGCGCCATTTGACGACCTTGCCTTCCCACCGTGGTTAAGTGAATCACTGCCATTGTGGAGTTAGTGACACGGTTGTTAAACGAATCCGGCTTCCCCATTGACTTTGCTGGTCAGAAGGTCACAAAAGGGGATCGCGTGACACCCCCACCCTCCCATCTGAGGACACTGCAACCGTCATAAAAGTGAGTCAGTTGCCAAGCGCCCAAACTTTGATCACGTGACTCTGGGGGTGCTGCAATGGTCCTAAGTGTGGAAAAAGGGTCATAAGTCACCTCTTTCAGTGCCGTTGTAACTTGGAACGGTCACTCGATGAACGGTTGTAAGCCGAGGACCACCTGCACTCTTTCAGATCCATTGACCATTTTTTTTTCTTTTTAAACAGTCGGAAGGGTTTGGGCTGAAGGAAGCAACTTACATCAACAAATCGCTGTCGTTCCTGGAGCAGGTGGTCATCGCCTTGTCGGACTGCAGCCGGGACCACGTCCCCTTTCGACAGAGCAAGCTGACCTACATGTTGAAGGATTCCTTAGGTAGGGATTTAGGATTCAAACCCCTGTGAAGCTCTGACTTCCAGGGTCATAACAAAGCTGGGTTGTCATCTGAAGCCTGGTTTAACGTTAAGCGCAATTGACCTTATTGGGCTTGGGTCCAGCAGCACCTCAACAATGCCAGGATGGCAATCAACACCTATAGGAAACAAGGCAGAATGATTAAAAAGGATTCTTGGTTTCAGGTGCTTCTGATCAGGCGGTAGATTATAAGGGTGACTCCGAAATAAAATTTCATCGTATTTTATCTAGATCTTAAAATTATTGTATTTTATTCCATTTTTTTTTTTTAAATTTTTTTATTTATTTATATGCCGCCCTTCTCCGGAGACTCAGGGCGGCTTACAATGCGTTAAGCAATAGCCTTCATCCTTTTGTATATTTATACAAAGTCAGCTTATTGCCCCCACAATCAGGGTCCTCATTTCACCTACCTTAGAAAGGATGGAAGGCTGAGTCAACCTTGAGCCTGGGGAGATTAGAACCCTGCAGTAATTGCAGGCAGCTGGTCTTAATAACCAGCTTAATAACAGGGTGCCTTAAACCACTGTACTACCAAGGCTCTTTTTCATTTAGATTTTCATCTTAGATTGTATCTTATTCCAATTTCATCTTAGATTGTATTTTATTCCAATTCCATTTTAAATTGCTTTTATCAAATTTCAGTAATAATTTGTCTTTGGAACTCTGATACGGCCCAAGGGCAGTGGTGGATTTCAAAAAATTTTTGCTACCAGTTCTTTGGGTGTGGCTTGGTGGGCGTGGCAGGGAAAGGACACTAAAATCTCCATTCCCACCCCACTCCAGGGGAAGGATACTACAAAATCCCCATTTCCTCCTGATCATCTGGGACTTGGGAGGCAGAGAATAGATGGGGACGGGGCCAGTCAAAATTTTTACTACTGGTTCTCTGAACTACTCAAAATTTCCACTACCGGTTCTCCAGAACTGGTCAGAATCTGCTGAAACCCACCTCTGCCCAAGGGCTAATCAATCAATCAATCAATATGTAATAAAAGATAGAACGATTAAAAAGTGTTCTTGGTTATAGGTGGTCCTCGACTTAGATCCATGCATTTAGTGACCATTTGAAATCACAACGGCACTGAGAAAAATGATCTGTGATCTAAACTCAGAGGCTTGGCAACTGATCCATATTTATGACGGTTGCGGTGTCCCAGGGTCACATGATCCCCTTTTGCGACCTGCTGACGAGCAAAGTCAGTGGAGAAAGCCAGAGTCACTTAACAACCGTCTGACTGACTTAACAACTGCAATGGTTCTCTTAACAACTGTAGCAAGAAAGGTCGCAAAATGGGGGCAAAACTCACTTCATAGTTACCTCGCTTAGCAACAGAAATTTTGGGCCCAATTGCAGTCATAAGTTGAAGGCTACCTGTACTCTAAATGGGGCCACCCTTGAAAAGTATCCAGGGATTCAACTGGCTCAAATTTCAAAGGCCTGCATGGTTTCGTGCAAGTTTAGATTTGAACACAGGTCTCTCGCCTCCTGCAGGAGCTGCCCTTCTGCTTCAGTTCAAGGTGCTGGTTGTCACCTTCAAAGCCCTACTTGGGAGAGGGGCAGGTTGTCTGGAAGACCCTCTTTTCCCAGTTTACATCTACCCAACCGAGCAGGGAGGAAGACGATGTTAGAAATCCCCTCTTGAGATCCATCTGGTGGGACTCAGAACAAGGGCCTTCTCCGTGGTGGCTCCTTCCCTGTTATTTGGAGGATCATCTTTCCCCAGTTACATCCACCAGAGCCACCAGAGCGGGGAGGCAGGGGATGTTGTGGGTGCCCCATATCTTAAGGAGGTCCCTCTTTTTCTTGTTTCCTAGGTGGGAACTGCAACACTGTCCTTGTGGCTAACATCTGCAGTGAGTCCATTCACATCGTGGAAACGGTAAATGCCAGATCAGGGATGGATGGATGGGTGGGTGGGTGGATGCATGGACGGATGGATGGATGGAAGAAGATGGATGAGTGGATGGATGGGAGAAATGGAAGAAATATAGATGGGTGGATGGATGGAGAAATGGAAGAAGAATGAATGGATGGGTGGGTGGATGCATGGATGGATGGAAGAAGGATGGGTGGAGGGATGGAAGAAGAATGGATGGGTGGGTGGATGGATGGATGGATGGAAGAAGGATGGATGGAGTGATGGAGGAATGGAAGAAGAATGAATGGGTGGGTGGATGCATAGAAGGATGGAGGGTGGGTGGATGCATGGATGGATGGAAGAAGGATAGGTGGAGGGATGGGAGAAGAATGGATGGAGTGATGGAGGAATGGAAGAAGAATGAATGGGTGGGTGGTTGGATGCATAGAAGGATGGATGGCTGGGTGGGTGAATGGATGGATGAAAGGAGGGATGGAAGAAGGATGGGTGGAGGGAGAGGGTGGGAGGGATGGAAGAAGGATGAATAGGTGGGTGGGTGGATGCATAAAAGGATGGGTGGATGGGTGGGTGAATGGATGGAGGGATGGATGGAAGAAGAGTGGGTGGGTGAGGGGTGGATGGATAGATGGATGGATGGAGGAATGGAGGGAAGGACAGATGGAAGAAGGATGAGTGTGGGTGGGTGGAAGGAGGGAGGGAGGGAAGGATGGAGGGATGGATGGATGGAAGAAGGGTAGATGGATGGATAAGATCTATCATTTGGTCGCCACAATGTAAAAAAATGTGGAGACTCCAGAAAGACTGCAAAGAAGAGCAACAAAGACAATTAGGGGACTGGAGGCTAAAACATATGAAGAACGGTTGCAGGAACCGGGTATGTCCAGTTGAATGAAAAGAAGGACCAGGGGTGACAGGATAGCAGTCTCCCAATATTTGAGGAGCTCCTACAAAGAGGAGGGGGTCAATTTATTTTCCAAAGCACCAGAAGGCAGGACAAGGAACAATGGATGGGAATTAATGAAGCAGAGAAGCAACCTGGAACTGAGGAGAAATTTCTTGACAGCGAGGACAACTAACCAGTGGAACAGCTCACCACCAGAACTTGTGGGTGTTCCAAAACTGGAGGTTTTTAAGAAGAGGTTGGACACCCATTTGTCTGAAGGTGGTGTAGGGTTTCCTGCCTAAGCAGGGGGTTGGACTAGAAGACCTCCAAGGTCCCTTCCAACTCTGTTATAAACAAATTTTTTTAAAAAGATGAATGGAGGGATGAATAAGGTCAGATCTGTCCCCACTTAGACATTTACGAAAAAAAGGACCCACAACTCCATTTGTTTGAGTGAAAGGTTCTTACTAAAGCAGTTACAGTTGGATCCGACTATTCCTGCACAAAGGTTGCCATTTTCCCCTTCCCCTGGCCCTCCCCCCTCCCTTGACCAGTCCCTCAGTAGTGCCCAATACTGTCTCCTTCTGATGTTTTGGGAACAGCTTTGAAGGTTGGCGCTTGCCTGGAATAGTTTTGCATGTTCATCCTTGGCGGCTGGCTTATTCCGGTTTGACCTCCCAAGCTTCTTATCAGCTTGCCTCCTCCACTCCTCTGCTTTGTCTTCCCCGTCTCCATGCCTGATCCACAAATCTTGCGTTTTATGGCAGGATGCCAGCAAAGTGAAGAAGCTGGAGATGGCAGGCCTGGCATTAAGCCTCAGGCCAGATGAGCCTAGATAAGACCTGGGCATCTTCAGAGATTCAAGCTGCCATTTCAGACTTTCAAGCTACAGTCTCAGAAAAGCTAGAATGTTTGGAAACCTATTTTGGACACGGAACAAAATGTGAATCCTTCCTCCACAGGGAGCCTGGCGTTTTCCAGTGACTTCCTTTTTAAAATATATATAATAGTAGAATCTCATCTACTCGGTTCTGGGCTTTTTTCCTTTTTAACACCTAGCAAGCTCTAACTGCTATATATATTTTGGCTAGAAACCTTGCAAATCGAGTAAATAATGATAGATACTTCCTGGTTATCAGGAAATCTAAAACCACGATACAGGTAGTTCTCAGCTTACAACAGTTCACTTAGTGACTGAGGTTACAACAGCGGTAAAAAAAAGGTGACTTATGACCATTTCTCACACTTAACAACTGTTGCAACATCCCCAATGGTCACGTGATCAAAATTCAGACGCTTGGCAACTGACTCATATTTATGACTGTTGCCGTGTCCCGGGGTCACACAATCCCCTTTTCTGACTTTCTGACAAGCAAAGTCAACAAGGAAGACAGATTCACTTAACAACCAGGTTATCAGCTTCGCAACTTCAATGATTCACTTAACAATTGGCGGCAAGAAAGGTTGCAAAATGAGGCAAGCAAGCGGACAGCTGTCTCTTTTAGCAACAGAAATTCTGTGCTGAGTTGCAGTTCGTAAATCGAGGACTACCTGCAAGTAGACTTTTGTATACAGATTATCTTCTAACACAAACTGTCGGGAACCCCAAATAACTGGTAAGCGGGGTGATGCTCATATTTTTTTTCCAGCTGTCCACACTTCGTTTTGCCACCAGAATGAAGTGGGTAACTACTTCAGCAATTGTCAACGAAAAAGTCGACTCGGAGGTATGTCCTCTTGAGATCCTTCTGCTGTCTCGAAGGGGTGACCGGGTGTAAGAAAATATCAAGTACAAGGGGTGTTATCATCAATACTAGAAGGGAGTGGGATTTGCAAGGAGGAGAAAGGACTCTGGGGTCCTTGATGCTCTCTGAGCTGGGTAGTTTTCTTGCAGATGTTTCATCACCCAACTAGATAACATCATCAATACTAGAAGGGAGTGGGATTTGCAAGGAGGAGAAAGGACTCTGGGGTCCTTGATGCTCTCTGAGCTGGGTAGTTTTCTTGCAGATGTTTCATCACCCAACTAGATAACATCATCAATGCTAGAAGGGAGTGGGAGTGTGTGGAGAGGAAGAGCATTTAATTATCCTACTAGGAAACATAATCAGTGCTAGAAGGGAGTGAAGTTTGTGGAGGAGGAGGAGGAAGTGGAGAACAAAGAAGAGTGGGGGAACCTTGGTGCTCTCTGAGGCTGGCGCTTTTCTTGCAGGCATTTCACGACCCTACTCAGGAACATCATCAGTGCTAGAAGAGAGTAGGGTTTGAGGAGGAGTGGGGGGGATGACTATGGGGTTCTGGCGCACTCTGAGCTTGGTTGCTGTCTTGGAGACCTTTCATTAGGCAATGTCATCGGTGCAGTGATGATCAGGACACAGTCCCTTATCTTGGTTAGAGGAGGAAGGGTTCTAATTCTAACGAACACCTTGTATTTCCTGGGGTCTGTTAGCATCTTTGGGCAGCCCTTCACTTTGACTTTCCTACTACTCAGTCCATGCCATTCTTGTCTGCTTAGAGGATGGTGAAGAACTTGGAGAAGGAGGTCCTCTACCTGAAGGAAGAGCTGGCGATGCACAACAGTTTGGTAAGAATCAACCGCCTAGGAAGCTGCCCCCTTCATGGACTGGTGACGTCATGTGGTTCCTCCGTCACTGTCAGAGGGAGACTGGCTGAGCCAGGGGGGAGGAGTCAAGTGGGCACTTAGTCTGGCATCCTTACCTAGGGACAAAGGACCAAGATCTGACCTCTGTGGAATGCCTTTGGACTGTAGTCCCTGATGCAAACTGCCGGACTGGGAAGATTCCTGCAATATACAAATAGTCCTTCACTGCAACACTTCACTTAGTGACCATTCAAAGTTGCAACTGCACTGGAAAAAAAGAGACTCACGACCGGTTTTGCACACTTAACGGCCATTGAAGCATCTCCGTGTATCACGTAGTTCAGAATACGTAATTCCTGGGGGGTTGACCCCCTTTTGCGACCTTCTGGCAAGCAAACTCGACGGGGAATCCAGGTTCACTTCACGACCATGTGACTCATTTAACAACTCCAGGGATTCCCTTAACAGCCGTGGTGAGAAAGGTCGTAAAATGGGACAGGGCTCACTTAACGAATGTCTCGCTTAGCGACAAAGACCTTGGGCTTGGTTGTGGTCGTAAGTCGAGGACCACTGGTACACATTAAGCTATACAGCAGCCAACCAAACTCTTCACAGGTAGATCTGTTTTTTTTTTTTTCTTTTTGTGCTTGACCTTAATGTTCCCAGTATGGCAGTTTGCACCTGGGCCAGTCTAGATAAGGCTCAACGGGAAACTGGAAGCTGTGAAGAAGAGACTCGGCCACCATATTTATTCCGCATAAGTATAGGGTCTCCTGCTTGAGCAGCGGGGTTGGACTAGATGACCTCGGAGGTCCCTTCCAGCTTATCATTCTATGATTCTTTAAGGGTCTGCTGCCAGAGCAGTGGGGTTGGACTAGATGACCCCGAGGTCCCCTCCCATCCTATGATCCTGTGTTCTACTTAAGGCAATTAAAGAGAGTCGCCTGGGATCTCCTTGATTGATTCTTTGATCTTCCGCCTTCAGCTCAATCGCCCTCCGGTGACCTACGAGCCTCTGAATGAAATCCAGATCACAGAAATCAACTCTCAAGTCCGTCGGTTTCTGGAAGGCTCCATTGATGAGCTAGATGTGAGTCGGCGGATGTTTCAGTCCTTCAGAGGGTTTGGAATGGATATATGTATATCTGCCCCCACCCCATCCCACTTCTGTTCAAGCCTATCCCCTTCTGAGAGACTGCCTGGACCAGCCTCCCAGAAAAGATTTGCCATTGCTTCTTTTCTAGGGCTGAGAGAAGGTGGCTGGCTGAAGGTCACCCATTTGGCTTTGTTCCCTAGGCGGGAGTAGAATTCAGGGTCGCCCAGTTTCTAGCCTCAAATATCCAGTCTGGGAATTCTGTACAGGTTGACCTCAACTTACAACAGTTCATTTAGTGACTGTTCAAAGTTACTGCAGCACTGAAAAAAGAGTCCTATGACCATTTTTCACACTTAACGACTGTTGCAGGATCCTTGTGGTCACGTGATCAAAATTCAGACGGTTACAGCGCCCTGGGCTCAGCAATCTTCTGACCAATGAAGTTAACGGGGAAGCCAAATTCACTTAACAACCATGTGACTCACTTATGAACTGCAGTGATTCACTTAACGATGGTGGCAAAAAAGGTTGGCCAATGGGCCGAAATTCACTTAATCAATGTCTCGCTAAGCGACAGGAATTTTGGGCTCATTTGTAGTCATAAGTCAAGGACTCCCTGTATCCAGCCTGGAAAATCTATTGCCACTGAGGGAGTAAGCATCCCTGAGAAGAAGGTTGATTGATTAAATGAGTTTTGCCCCTTTACGAACTTTCTTGCCACAGTTGTTAAGTGAATCCTTGCAGTTGTTAAGTTAGTAACACAGTTAAGTGAATCTGGCTTCCGCTTTGACTTTGCTCGTCAGAAGGTCGCAAAAGGGGATTACGTGACCCCAGGACACTGCGACCATCATATCCACCTCTGTCTCCCTATCTATCATTCTATCTATCTATCATCTATCTATCTATCTATCTATCTATCTATCTATCTATCTATCTATCTATCTATCTTATATCTATTTACCTCTCTATTTCTATCTATATCTATCTGTCTGTCTGTCTGTCTCTCTCTCTCTATTTCTCTAGCTATCTATCTATTTATCTCTCTCTATTTCTGTCTGTCTCTCTATTTATCTCTCTCTGTCTTTCTCTCTCTCTCTCTCTCTCTCTCTCTTTTAAAAAAAATGATTTATATGCCGGCCTTCTCCAGAGACTCAAGGCGGCTTACAATGTGCTAAGCAATCTCTATTTCTATCTATCTGTCTGTCTGTCTCTCTCTCTATTTATCTCTCTCTATTTCTATCTGTCTCTCTCTCCCTCTCTCTCTCTCTGTCTCTCTATCTCTATCTATTTTCTCTCTCTATTTCTATCTGTCTGTCTGTCTGTGTCTCTCTCTCTCTATTTATCTCTCTATTTCTATCTCTCTCTCTCTATCTGTCTCTATTTATGTGTCTCTATTTCTATCTATGTCTCTATTTATCTCTCTGTCTCTCTATATATCTCTCTCTATTTCTATCTGTCTGTCTGTCTCTCTATTTATCTCTCTCTATTTCTATCTGTCTATCTCTCTCTATTTATCTCTCTCTCTCTATCTATCTATTTATCTCTCTCTATTTCTATCTACCTGTCTGTCTCTCTCTATTTATCTCTCTCTCTATATCTCTCTATCTCTATTTATCTCTCTATTTCTATCTGTCTGTCTCTCTCTATTTATCTCTCTCTCTATCTATCTATTTATCTCTCTCTATTTCTATCTACCTGTCTGTCTCTCTCTATTTATCTCTCTATATATATCTCTCTATCTCTATTTATCTCTCTATTTCTATCTGGCTGTCTCTCTCTATTTCTATCTGTCTGTCTCTTTCTATTTATCTTTCTATATCTCTCTCTCTCTATTTCTATCTGTCTCTCTATTTATCTCTGTCTCTCTATTTATCTATCTCTATTTCTATCACTGTCTGTCTCTCTCTCTCTCTCTCTATATATATATATATATCTATTTATCTCTCTATTTCTATCTGTCTGTCTCTATCTCTCTCTATCTCTCTATATCTGTCTCTATTTCTATCTGTCTCTCTCTATATATATTTATCTCTCTCTGTCTCTCTATATCTCTCTATATCTATTTATCTTTCTCTATTTCTAGCTGTCTGTCTGTCTCCGTCTCTCTCTCTCTCTCTCTTTCTCTCTCTCTCTCTCTCTATATATATATATATATATATATTTCTATCTATCTGTCTCTCTCTCTCTCTATATATATATATATATATATCTATTTATCTCTCTATTTCTATCTGTCTGTCTCTATCTCTCTCTATCTCTCTATATCTGTCTCTATTTCTATCTGTCTCTCTCTATATATATTTATCTCTCTCTGTCTCTCTATATCTCTCTATATCTATTTATCTTTCTCTATTTCTAGCTGTCTGTCTGTCTCCGTCTCTCTCTCTCTCTCTCTTTCTCTCTCTCTCTCTCTCTATATATATATATATATATATATTTCTATCTATCTGTCTCTCTATCTCTCTCTGTCTCTCTATATCTCTCTATCTCTATTTATCTCTATTTCTAGCTGTCAGTCTCTCTCTCTTTATTTATCTCTATATATCTATCTATATCTCTCTCTATTTCTATCTGTCTATCTATCTATATCTATTTATCTCGCTCTCTCTCTTTTTATATATATCTATTTATCTCTCTATTTCTATCTATATCTGGCAACTTTAAGAGGGGTGGGATTCCACTCCTGAAATCCCCCAGCCGGCATCCTTTAAGAGGGCTGGATTTAAAAGCCAGCTTTGTACAATAAGCTACGTTTTGTGGGTCATTCCTGGCACAAATGTTAAGGTGATCCTGAGTTCACAATGTCAACCTTTCTCCCTGCTTCTCCTTTCTCCCTACAGATCACGAGCATCCGTCAAATCCAAGAGATCTTTAACCAGTTCAAAATCATCTTAAGGTAAGGGCTTTGGGAATGCAGGTAGCCCTCGCTTAACGACCGGTCGCATAGCATCTGTTCAGGGTTATGATGGGTGCCCCAAACTAGGTACTGAACCCAATCACATGGGCGATTCACATTTAGGGCCATTTGCAGCCACCTGACCATGATTCTGAATGTTTCTAGCTGAAAAATGCCCATTGGGTAGAATGGATTTAGCAAGAAAATGCCCTCTGGAGACATCATCTATCCCTGTACGTCCAAAACTCCTGTAAGTAGAAGGAGCAGAGGGGCTCCCTTGGTCTGGGCTTCCCCTGGTAGACTAGCCTCCAGAGGCAACGCCTGACAGCTTCTCCCAGCAGCCCTAAGGCAGGAGCCAAGGCTCGTATCAAAAAGACCACGGCACCAACCTCAGCCTGTCTTTATTTTACTGGACTTTTGAACACGGTAAAAGTACGGAATGTTATTTTAAAACCCTGAAATATAAGAGGAAGAGACCGAGAGAGAGAGAGAGAAAGATAATCAATAGATAAATATAAGCTATTTAGATGGTGAATTAAGGTAGATAAAGGATATATGAGATAGATAATAGATAAATGAGAGAGAGAGAAAGAGAGTTAATGATAAATAAGTAGTAGATGAAACTAATGATAGTAATAGGTAAGTGATAGATCATAAGTAGTAGATGAAGCAAATGATAATGCCAGATAGATAATAGATAAATGATAGAGGGATAATAGACATAAAGAGATAGGTAATATAGATAAAGAATACAAGAGATAGTTAATATAGGTAGTCCTCGACTTACGATCATAATTGAGCCCAACATTTCTGGGCTCATCCGTTTAGTGAGCTTTATGATCTTCCTTGCCTCATTTGTTCAGTGAATCTCTGCCGTTGTTAAGTTAGTAACCCGGTCGTTAAGGGAATCTGGTTTTCCCCTTGACTTTCCCCTTGTCAGAAGGTCCCAAACGGGGGTCACATGAGCCCCCCATCCACCCCTGGGTACACAACAACGGTCATAAATGTGAACCAGTTGCCGAGCACCTGAATTTTGATCATGTGACTATGGGGACGCTGCGAAGGTCATAAGTGTGAAAAGTGGTCATAACTCACTTTTTTCCATGCTGTTGTAACTTTGAACACTCAGTAAGTGAACTTGTAAGTTGATGACTACCTGTATATAAATGATAGATAGGGGATATAGGGAGTAAGGGGGATGGATGGATGGAAGGAAGGGTGGATGAATGGAAGGGTGGGTGGATGGATGGATGGAAGGAAGGGTGGATGGATGAATGGAAGGATGGATGGATGGAAGGAAGGGTGGATGGATGAATGGAAGGATGGATGGATGGATGGATGGAAGGGTGGATGAATGGAAGGGTGGGTGGATGGATGGATGGAAGGGTGGATGGATGGATGGAAGGGTGGAGGGATGGATCGATGGGTGGATGGAGGGATAGATGGATGGAAGGATGAATGGATGGAAGGGTGGGTGGGTAAGTGGGTGGATGGATGGATAGAGGGATGGAAAGGTGGATGGATGGAAAGGTGGATGGATGGAAGGGTGGGTGGGTGAGTGAGTGAATGGATGAATGGATGAAAGGGTGGGTGAGTGGATGGATGGATGGAAGGGTGGAGGGATGGAGGGATGGATCGATGGGTGGATGGATGGATGGAAGAATGAATGGATGGAAGGGTGGGTGGGTGAGTGGATGGATGGATGGATAGAGGGATGGAAAGGTGGATGGATGGAAGGGTGGATGGATGGATGGATGGATGGATGGATGGATGGAAGGGTGGATGGATGGAAGGAAGGGTGGGTGGTTGAGTGAGTGAATGGATGAATGGATGAAAGAGTGGGTGAGTGGATGGATGGATGGAAGGGTGGATGGATGGATGGATGGAAGGATGGAGGGATGGATGGATGGATGGAAGGGTGAGTGGATGGATGGATGGATAGAAGGATGGAAGAGTGGATAGATGGTTGAGTGGATGGATAGAAGGATGGATGGATGGATGGATGGATGGATGGATGGAAGGGTGGATGGATGGATGGATGGAAGAAAGGGTGGGTGGGTGAGTGAGTGAATGGATGAATGGATGAAAGGGTGGGTGAGTGGATGGATGGATGGAAGGGTGGATGGATGGATGGAAGGGTGGAGGGATGGATGGATGGATGGAAGGGTGAGTGGATGGATGGATGGATAGAAGGATGGAAGAGTGGATAGATGGGTGAGTGGATGGATAGAAGGATGGATGGATGGATGGATGGAAGGGTGAGTGGGGGGAGGGAGGGAAAGAAGGAAGGAAATGGAGTGGGGGGTGTCAATCAATCAGTCAGTTCCAAAGGTAGATTTTGAAAGATGGGAACAAAGGCTATGCCAAGGAATGCCTAGCTGCTACTTGGGGCCCTAGAAGGGCAGGGATGGTTTCCTTCCATTGGTCAGTTCATGAGGTCCTGGTGCCTTTGTATTATGACATCAAAGAGGCTCCAGAGAACAAGTGGGCCATCATTGAAAGCTCCATCAAAAGGGGGAGCTTCTCCTGCCTGAGAAGCAGGAGAGGTGGGACTGCTCCCAAGACCCTTCCAGCTCCCTCCCTCCCTCCCTCCCTCCCTCCCTCCACTGGCTAAGGGATTCAGTCTACACCAGAGCGGTGGAGTTAGTACTACAGGCTCAATCAGGCTAAAATCGAGTGAGCAGCTGGAGGTTCTGCGGTGGAAGAAGCCATCTCTTCTGGCCGTAGCATATTGTATGAATTTGCCTATCCTCTCAAGCGGGGTGGGGGGGTCTCCAAACATTGGCAACTTACTGTGTGGACTTCAGCTCTCAGAGTTCCCTAGCCAACTCAACACTGACCTGATGGACTAGATGACCTCTAAGGTCCCTTCCAACTCCGTTACTGTATAGATGTCCTCTCAAGATGACGCTGTAGGGCACTGCACACCAGAACAACTAGACACAAGGACAGTTTTCTGCCCACCCCCACCCCCAAAATGCCATCACTCTGCTAAACAACCAATTCCCTCAATGCTGTCGAACTATTTAGTAAGGCTGTATTTAGCTCTTCTTCTTCTTCTTCTCTTCTTTCCTATTACCTGCCTCCTGCTCTTCTCACCACTGCAATCACTTTGTTGCTTGTGTCTTGCGATTTGTATTGTTTTATTTGGTATCCTAATGGTGATTTGTATTGATTGCTTAATTAGTATCCTATAACTATCACTGAGTGTTGTATGCACTGGAGACAAATTCCTTGTATGTCCAATCACGTTTGGCCAACAAAGTATTCAATTCTATCCTATCCTATCCTATTCTCTATTCTCCTCTTCTGTTCTGTTCTGTTCTGTTCTACTCTCTACTCTCTATTCTATTCTATTCTATTCTTTTTCTATTCTCTATTCTATTCTATTCTCTATTCCCTATTCTATTCGATTCTTTATTCTTCATTCTTCATTCTTATTCTATTCTATTCTATTCTATTCCATTCCATTCCATTCCCTTATTCTATTCTATTCTATTCTATTCTATTCTATTCTATTCTATTCTCTTTTCTCTTTTCTATTCTATTCTTCATTCTTCATTCTTCATTCTTTATTCTTTTTCTATTCTCTATTCTATTCTCTATTCTCCTCTTCTGTTCTGTTCTGTTCTGTTCTACTCTCTACTCTCTATTCTATTCTATTCTTTTTCTATTCTCTATTCTATTCTATTCTCTATTCCCTATTCTATTCGATTCTTTATTCTTCATTCTTCATTCTTATTCTATTCTATTCTATTCCATTCCATTCCCTTATTCTATTCTATTCTATTCTATTCTATTCTCTTTTCTCTTTTCTATTCTATTCTTCATTCTTCATTCTTCATTCTTTATTCTTTTTCTATTCTCTATTCTATTCTCTATTCTCTATTCTCTATTCCCTATTCTATTCAATTCTTCATTCTTCATTCTTATTCTATTCTATTCTATTCTATTCTATTCTATTCCATTCCATTCTATTCTCTATTCTCTATTCTCTATTCTCTATTCCCTATTCTATTCGATTCTTTATTCTTCATTCTTCATTCTTATTCTATTCTATTCTATTCCATTCCATTCCCTTATTCTATTCTATTCTATTCTCTATTCTCTATTCTCTATTCTCTATTCTCTTTTCTATTCTTCATTCTTCATTCTTTATTCTTTATTCTTTTTCTATTCTCTATTCTATTCTATTCTAACCTATTCTATTCTTTCTCTATTCTATTCTATTCTCTATTCATTCTCTCTTCTCTTCTCTTCTTTATTCTTTATTCTCTTCTCTCTTCTCTTCTCTTCTTTCTCTATTCCTATTCTATTCTATTTTTTTGAGTCCTTCAGGAACTGTTTTCTTGTATCTCCCGGTCTTGCCTTTGGCCCTTGGATTTCCTGGTAGTGTTCCATCCAAGCATCTATCACTGTTGATCTTACTTAGCCTTCCAGGCCTAACTAGGTCCACCTCTTGTTATTTCCTAATATGGCTAACTTTTTAGCGGACCTTGGTGCTCTCTGAGCTCAGCTGCTTTCTTGCAGACGTTTCATGACCCAACTAGGGAACAACTTCAGTGCTAGAAGGGAGGGGGATTTTGGACAGGAAGAGGAGGGTGGGTAGGGAGGAGGAGGAGGTGGACTGGGGAGTCCTTGGTGGTCTCTGAGCTTGGTTGTTTTCTTGCAGACCCAGCGAGGTAACATCATTAATGCTATATAGAGAGCTATACATTGCTCTCTCTCTATAGTATAGTTATATACAGTAACGTATATATAGACCCTTTTAGCACAGCTGATGCTAGATCTTAACTAGTTGGGTAATCAAAGATCTGTATGGAAAAAACCAAGTTCAGAGAGCAGCACATCGTTTTTCCACTCTTCTCTTCTACTCTTCTTCCTTCTCCTCCCAACACCTACCAATGAGATATCACCAGTTGGTTCATTAAATATCTGCATCAAAACCACCCAGCAGAAAGAGGGAGGATCCTACAGTTCTCCTCCTCCTCTTCTTCATCCCTCCTCCTCCTCCTACTTCTTCCCCATTTCCTTCTAGCAGTGGTGATGTTGGGTCATGAAACTTCACCCAGTAAAGAGACAAGCACCAAGGAAACCCCCCGTCCTTCTCCTCCTCCTCCTCTTCCTCTTCCTCCTTCTCCCCCTCCTCCTCCTCCTCCTCCTTCTCTTTCTCCTCCTCCTCCTCCTTCTCCTTCTCCTCCTCCTCCTCCTCCTCCTTCTCCTTCTCCTCTTCCTCTTCCTCATCCCCCTTCCCTTCTATCACTGATGAAGTTCCCTACTTGGGTCATGAAACATCTGCAAAAAAAACCCCAGTCCAGAGAGCATTGAGGAGCCCAGCTTTCAAGCCTCAGCTACAACTTTTCTCTCCTATCGGCGGCTGCTTTTGTGTGGATGATAGGCAACGTGGCTGCATTCTGTGTCCTTCGTGGTTTAGTGTCTTGTGTGAACCGGTCCAACGCGTGTTACTTTCAGCCAGCAAGATCAAGAAGTGGAAGCCCGATTGCGGAGCAAATATGCCCTCATTGACAAGAATGACTTTGCGACGCTGTCAGCCGTTCAGAAGGTGAGTGAAGAAGAAGCTCTGTTGGGGCTTCCTGTCCTAGATGATCTTCTCCCCAGGTTCAAAAATTTTAAGGCAAACCCCGGTTTGGGAAGTGGGAGTTCAGAGCTTAGCCTGAGAGATTTGGTCCAGCAAGGAGGCTGATTCACACCTGGCTCCTGCTCTTCGCTCCCCCCCTCACAGGCAGGAATAGTGGACGCTGAGGGACATCTGGTTGGAGAAATGGACGGACAAGGGTTTGGCATTGGCACGGCCCCTTTCTCCTCCAAGCCTGGCAAGAAAATAAAAGCCAAGAAGGGGAAAGAACAGACCAGGTTGGTCTCTATCTCTCCCTCCATCCCTCTTTTCCTTCCTTCCTTCCTTCCTTCCTTCCTTCCTTCCTTCTTTCCCACTCTCCCTCCCTCCCTCTCTCTCCTTCCTTCCTTCCATCCCTCTCTCTCTCACTCCTTCTTTCCCTCCCTCCCCCTCCTTCCTTCCTTCCCTTCCTCCCTCTCTCACTCTTTCCTTCCTTCCCTCCCTCTCATTCCTTCCTTTCCTTTCCTCCCTCCCTTTCTCCTTCCCTCTCACTCCTTCCTTCCTTTCCTCCCTCCCTCTCCTTCCCTCCCTCTCCTTCCTTCCTTCCCTCTCTCCTTCCTTCCCTCTCACTCCTTCCTTCCTTCCCTCCCTCCCTCTCACTCCATCCTTTCCTCCCTCCCTCTCTCCTTCCTTCCCTCCCTCCCTCCCTCTCCTTCTATCCTTCCTTCCCTCCCTTCCTCTTCTTCCTTCCTTTTCTCTCTCCCTTCCTTCCTTCTTTCCCTCTTCCTTCCTCCCTCTCTCCTTCCTTCCTTCCCTCCCTCCCTCTCCTTCCAGTCTTTCTTCCTTCCCTCTCTTCCTCCCTCTCTCCTTCCTTCTTTCCTGCTCCCTCTCTCTCCCTCCCTCCCACCCTCGTTGTAACTCACTCCTTCTCTCCCTCCCTCTCTTTCACTTCTTCCTTCCTCTCTCCCTCCTTCCTTCCGTCCCTCCCTCTCTCCCTCCCTCTCCTTCCCTCTCTTTCGCTCGTTCCTTCCTTCTTTCCTTCCCTCCCTCCCTCAGGGATGCTGTGATGGGTATAAGCCCAAGGACCTAAGTAACTTTCATGGATGTGTCAGCCCTGGAGGTCATATTTTCTTTTGGATCGTCTGGGTTGCCACACTTAATCTGTGGGAAAGTGTGAGGGGGGTTTGTATGGAGTTGCTAGAAGTTATCTAGCCATAATAAGATTCCTTTCTCTGAAAATCAAGGACATTTGCGCCTACACCTGCAGTGGCATGACTGGGGGGCATCTCCAGTGGGGACGGTGCTTTGACTGGGCCATGGGATAAACATGTGGGTGCAGGGGGGGGGGGAAGGGACTTTAATTTTCTGTTGGGTGGGGGAAACCTGGAAGCTTTCAGATTCGGGTTTTCCCAGCTGTGCCAATATGACATCTCTAATAAAGTGGAACTTTGAGGAACTTCTAGCCTCGGAGGTTATTTCGTTGGGGGCATTACTTGGAACTCTGACACAGTGCTGTTGTAATTTTGGTCACTCAATGAATGGTTGTGAGTCGAGGACTGCCTGTCCTCATCTTTCCCCCTAGCTTTTGACCTGCCTTTGATGAGGTCTGCCATCAGACCTGAGACCCTCAGGCGACCCCGCCCACTTTCCCCAAAGGGCTCACACGGGGCTCCTCAAGTGAGCTCAGCCTGCTCCCCACTCAGCCTGCTGGCACTCTGAGTTTGTCTTTGCCTTCCAGCCCCACCACTCGCAAGGAAGGCCTGGGAAGCCCTTTTTCCGGAAAGGATCTGGAAACCCTTTCGGGATCTCGCAGCCAAGTGGTGGCCACCACCAAGGACCTGGAAGGGAAAGAAGGTCTGTTCCGTGACCAGGACGTCTCCAGCCTTGACACGCATCGTTCTGACTCGGCCCCGAGGGACGACAGTAGCATCAGACCCAGGTAGCCTTTCACAGTGGTCTCCTGTCCTGGGCTGCCAGCCTGCAAGTCCCGGTCCTTCTCTGCAGGGGGCAGCGTTTCTGCCATGAACGAGCTGCAATGTGAGAAAGTCCTTGGGAGACCGAGCGAAGAGACGCTGCTTAGGGAATGGTCAGATAAGAGACTTCAGAGCCCACGGCTGTTTAATGGGCAGAGCAAGAGGCTCAGAAGAGACCAGCCCTAGTTTCTGAGGCTGTAAAGGAGACAGATTTAATAGTAGGTTTCCCCCCTTGAGCGACAGGTTGGACTAGGACAGGGGTCTCCAACCTTGCTCTCTTTAAGATTTGTGGACTTTTAACTTCCAGAATTCTGGGAGGTTGGAGACCTCTGGACTAGAAGACCTCCAAGGTCCCTTCCAACTCATTCTGGTATGTGAGAAAGACCTTGGGAGGCTGAGCAAAGAGATACTGCCCAGGGAACAGTCTGATAAGAGGCTGCAGACGGAGAGAGAGGTGCAGAAGGGCATCTGTCTAAATTTTTTATCACTCTTTTAAAAAAAAAGAGATAGTGGGCGATTCGTTCTTTCAGACAGCAGCGAAAGGTCTCACTGCACCTTCACTATCTACCTCAAGGTCAGTACCAGTGTGAAACTTAGCTTAATAGCAGTTAGCTGTGAGAGGGAGCCACCCATGTGGTGCAGTTGCCAAAAAGGCCAATGCCATCCCTAGGTCGCATTGACAGACGGATAGGCTCAAGATGACATGAAGTGTCAGTATCATTTTATAAGGCCTTGTTAAGGCCACCCTTGGAATATTATATCTAGTTTTCATTGCCATGATACAGAAAAAGGATGTGGAGACTCTGGAAAGAGCTCAGAGAAGAGCAGCCAAGATGGTTAGGGGGCTGGAGGCTGAAACGTATAAAGAACAATTGCAGGAACTGGGTATGTCTAGTTTAATGAAAAGAAGGACATGGGGTGACACGGTAGAAGTTTTAAAATATCTAAGGGATATTGAGAGGGAAGAGGAGGGTCAAGCTATACTCCAAAGCCCCTGAAGGCAGGACAAGAAACAGCGGACGGAAACTAAGCAAGGAGAGAAGCAACCTGGAATTAGAGGAGAAACTTCCTGACAGTGAGACCAATTAACCAGTGGAATGACTTGCCACCAGAAGTTGTGGGTGCTCCACAGTGGTGAAATGTAAAATTTGTTACTACCGGTTCTGTGGGTATGGCTTGGTTGGGAGCGGGGGGGTGTAATATGACTGAGTGGGCATAGCCAACTTTTTTTTTTTTAACTTTTAAAACCATTTTTAAAATAGTTGAAGAGGTTGTAAAAAAAATGCTTTTAAAGCCTGTGACTATCCCAGCTGACTTGCCTGATCGGCAGAGGCTTTTTTTTCCTTTTAAAAACATTTTTTCTATCACCTCTTCGGCCGAAGAGGTTGTAGAAAAAATGCTTTTAAAAGCCTCTGATGATCCCAGCTGAGCCACATGATCATCAGAGGCTTTTTTAAAAAAAACTTTTAAAAGCATTTTTTCGGCCAAAGAGGTTGTAGAAAAAATGCTTTTAAGAATAAAAAAATCAGCCTCTGATGATCGCGCGGCTCAGCTGGGCAATGGGGGAGGGCAGGGATTTTTGCTACCGGTTCTCCGAACCACCCACCGCCATCGCTACCAGATCAGGCGATCCGATCCGAACTGGGAGCATTTCACCCCTGGTGCTCCATCACTGGCGGTTTTTAAGAAAAGACTGGACAGCCATTTGTCTGAAATGGTCTAAGGTCTCCTGTCTGAGCAGGGGGTTAGACTAGAAGACCTCCAGGGTCCCTTCAAACTATTATTCTATGTCTTGCAAGATTCCGTCAACGTAGCCTTAAAGTAGAATTCGTTCATCTGGTCCTGTTTCCTGTCTGTCTGCTTGGGAAGACCGACAATAACAGGGCAAACAGCGCAGATCTGTGGCCAAAAGACCCTTGTTGTAAACTGACAAGCGTCACATTGGTCAGATGGGTGGTCTAGAAATCAAACCGATCCATTACAGGTAGTCCTCGCACGACAACCACAGCCGAGTCCAAAGTTTGCTAAGCGAGACAGTCATTAAGTGAGTGAGTTTTCCCTCATTTGAAGGCCTGCAGTCGTTAAGTGAATCCAGCTTCCCCTTTGACTTGGCTTGCTTGTCCGAAGGTCGCAAAAGGGGACCCTGCAACTGTCATAAATACGAGTCAGCTGCCAAGCATCTGGATTTTGTTGACGTGACCAGGGGGATGCTGCAACGGTCATAAGTGTGTGTGAAAAACAGTCACAAGTCCCTTTTTTTCCCCATGCCGTTGTAACTTCAAACGGTCACTAAACAAATGGTTGTAACTCGAGGATTATGCGTAACCAATAACCTTCCCTCTCCTCCTCGGGACAGCTCCCCTCCGGCCAGGACATCGGCCTTCGAGGACTTCAAGAGCGAGCGAGGCAGTGAGATTAACCGCATCTTCAAGGAGAACAAAACCATCCTGAACGACCGCAAGAGGAAACTCGGGGAGGTGACCCAGAGGATCAGCCTGGTCAAGCAGGAGATGGACACCACCCGCCAGGCCCTCGAGGTCCAGAAATTGGAGCGGGAGCAGCAAGGTGAGCAGGGGGGACTTCGGAAGGAGAGGGGTTTACTCACTTTCCCGGTTTGGCAGCCGATGGAACTCCTGGCCACCAGAACCGGCTGAGCTGGGTTTTTGCCCTGGCTCAGAGTGTAGTTTTATTTTCTGTATTGATTCATATTATTTTTTTTGAGACCACTCTAGTGGCGATGCATGGGAGGGTTTGAAAAGTACAGTTGGTCCTTGTCTTATAACAGTTCATTTACTGACCTTCAAAGTTCAGAGAACTGAAAAAGTGACTTAGGGACCGTTTTTCACACTTAGGACCATTGCAACATCCCCCGGGGTCTCACAGGGCCAAAATTCTTATGTTTGGCAACTGACTCGTATTTATGACAATTTCAGTGATCCAGGCAGTGGTGAAATCCATTTTTTTTTTACTACCGGTTCTGTGGGCGTGGCTTGGTGGGCATGGTTTGGTAGGCCTGGCAGGGGAAGGATACTGCAAAATCCCCATTCCCACCCCACTCCGGGGCCAGCCAGAGGTGGTATTTGCCAGTTCTCCAAACTGCTCAAAATTTCTGCTACTGGTTCTCCAGAACCTGTCAGAACCTGCTGGATTTCACCCCTAGATCCAGGGTCATGCAATCCCCTTTTGCGACCGTCTGGGAAAGCCCCAAAGTCCATGGGGAAGCTGGATTCACTTAACAACCATATTACTGGCTTAGCAATGGCAGTGATTTGCTTAACAATTGTACCAAGAACGGTCGTAAAAAAGAGCAAAATTGATTTTACCAACTGCCTCGCTTAGCAACAGAAATTTTGGGCTCCGTTGTGGTCGTAAGTTTAAGGACTACCCAAGCACTAAATGGGCCTGATGTTTTGAAATCTCCATTATGGACATTCTTCAACTTATGACTTGTTCACTTAATCTGCCTGTGACAGCCATATGTCATGACGATCAAAAGCCGGGTTCGTTACACGACTGATCTGATTTGAACAACATTTTTGCAGCGGTTGTTAAGCGAAGATGGCAGCTGTAAAGTGAACCCCACGCTCCTTAAGCAAATATTGCAGTGAACCAGTGAGTTGTGAAAGGTGTAGTTTTGCAAAAAAAGAACCCAGAAGGAATAGGTTCAGGCAAAACCGTCATAAAACATAGTCACAACTACGGATGCTGCAAATGGAGGTAAACACATATGTGTTGCCGAACATCACAGGACTGCAGTCTGGGGAGGGGCCCACCATCAGAACTTCAGACCGGGATCAGAAGTTCTCTTTTTCGGATCCATGGTAACGTTGAACAATCTCCAAGCGACCGGTCGTAAGTCAAGGACCACCTGTGGATGACTCCATTTAGTTCCTGAATCGCCTTTGGTCTTCTCTGAGCTGGATAGTTTCCTTGTAGATGTTCCAGATTATATTATCAGGGCTACAGAGAAGTGGGATGTGTACAAAGGAGGAGGAGGAAGACTGGGGGGTGGGGGGGAGGATCCTTGGTGGTCTCTGAGCTTGGAGGTTTTCTTGCAGACGTCTCGTGACCCAACTAGGCAACATCATCAGTGCTAGAAGGGAGTGGATATTATGCTCTCTGTTTATGTTCTAGGCCAGGGGCTCATCTACGGAGGAACTCATAGAGGCCCTTTGGTTCCTTGGTTAAGAACAGAATAAGAGAGTCGGGAAGGGCCTGGGAGGTCATCTAGTCCGACGCCCCGTTCAAGCAGGAGACCCTATACCAGGGGTGTCAAACTCGATTTCATTGAGGGCTGTATTAGGGTTGTGTTTGACCTTGGGGGGCCGGGGGGGCACTTGTGTCAGGGGCGTCTGTGGTGGCCCGAGTTCACTGCCAGCAAAAGTGGGATCCTGAGCTCCGTTTTCAGCTGCGATGGCCTCCTGCAACCCTCCGCTAGCCAAAACGGGGTTCCGTTTTCACTGGCAGAGGCACCGCAGGCTGGTCTCTCTCTGTTTCCAGGGTAGCCCTGCGGGCCAGATCTAAACACTCCGCAGGCCGGATCTGGCCCCCGGGTCTTGAGTCTGACACCCCTGCCCTATCCCATTTGAGACAAGTGACTGTCCAGTCTCTTCTAAAAAGCCTCCAGGGACAGAGAACCCACGACTTCTGGTGGCAAGTTGTTCCTCTGTCAGGAGGTTGCTTCTCTCCTGGATTAGTTCCCACCTGTTGCTCCTTGTCCTGCCTTCAGGTGCTTTGGAGAATAGCTTGACTCCCTCTTCTTTGTGGGCAGCCCCTGGGAGATTGAGCCCCAGCACCCCCTCCTTTAAACCCTGAGCTGCAGATATTCTCCTTTATTGAATTCTCCCTGTGGAAACAGCAATCTAAGGCCCCAACACGGGGGCAACCATGTTGCTGTGCTTGCGTCTTCTGCTGGGCGCCCCTCCATCTCAGGATGCCTCCTTCTCACCCAGGGGAGTACCTGAACGACGAAGGGCAGATCATCATCGACGAAGAAGAGTTCCTCCTCATTATGAAACTGAAGGATCTCAGGAAGCAATACCGCGATGATTACAGCGAGCTGAGGGATCTCCGCTCCGAGGTCCAGTACTGTCAAAACCTGGTGGATCAGTGCCGCAATCGGCTGCTCACAGGTGAGGCCAGGTGCTGGATGTGGAACCAGAGGTTCTGCCCCACCTGGGGGAGGGTGGTGGACGTGGCGTGCGATGGTCCTGCTTTGTGGGTGGGTGGTTCTCCCAGCCTGCCTGTTGGAGACCCCCATCGTCTCTTCCTCTCCACCCCCAGAGTTCGACATCTGGTATAACGAATCCTTCCTGATCCCCGAAGAGGTCAAGGAAGCCCTGCGGCCAGGAGGATCCATCCGGCTCGGCATGATTCCCATAAACAGGGTCCTCACTCTGGTAAGTCACCTGCCCTCCCCCATGCCGGCATCGGAGCAGCTCTAAATGAACCAAAACCCAGAAGTAAGAGGAGAAGCTTCCTGACGGGGAGAACAATTAATCGGTGGAACAACTTGCCTGCAGAACTTGTGAATGCTCCAACACCAGAGGTTTTGAAGAAGAGGTTGGACCCCCATTTGTCTGAAGGGGTAAAGGGCCGTGATTGCAAACCTATGGCACAGGTGCCAGAGCTGGTACGCAGTGCCCTCTCTTATGGCACACCAGCCATCACCCCACTTCACTTCTGCTGGACATGCGTGCATGGCCTTCAGGTCTCTGCCATGCATGGGGGCCACACACATATGCGCGGGGGAGGGACACATGCACTGGGGCTGCACACACATTGCATTTGGGGGGGTTTGGGCATGTGGGAATTCTCCCATTCACGTGCCCGCTTTGGGCACTCAGTCCGGAAAAGGTTAGCCGTTGGCTCTTACTGCAGATCTGGTCAGGCAGGAACCAGGCTGGGTTCCCTTTTGGTGTGGGGATTGTGCACGTGTGAAGAGTCGCACACTGACGGCTTCTCATGCTCGTTCCTAAATGCTTGCTCATGACCGAGACACCTTAAAGCAGCGACTCTCAACATCGGCATCTTTTAAGGTTTGTGGTCTCCAAATTGGTGTAGCCAATTTATGTTATGTATGTTGACGTTTTGGGACAGTCAGAATGTCTTCAGACGGATGGACTTCAACTCCTTCAATTCCCCAGCCAGCCTGGAATTCCTCCTCCTTTTCCTCTCTGTAAATCCCTCTTCCTTCTACCACGGATGATGTTCCCTGGTTGGGTCATGAGATGTATGCAAGAAAGGTTCACAAAACTCAGAGAGCACCAAAGATCCAAATATTCCTCCTTCTCCTCCTCCTCCTCCTCTTCTCCACAAACCTCACTCCCTTCTACACTGATGATGTTCATGTTATGGTCATGAAATGTCTGTGAGAAAGCTACCAAGCACCGAGAGCAACAAGGACCCTACAGTTGTCCTCCTCCTCCTCCTCCTCCTCCCCTCCTTCTCCTCCTCCTCCCCTCCTCCTCTTTCTCCTCCTCCTCCTCCTCTTCCTTCTCTTCTTCCTCCTTCTCCTCCCCTCCTCCTCTTTCTCCTCCTCCTCCTCTTCCTTCTCTTCTTCCTCCTCCTCCTCCTCTTCCTCCTCTCCTCCTACCCTCCTTCTCCTCCTCCTCTTCCTCCTCTCCTCCTACCCTCCTTCTCCTCCTCCTCTTCCTCCTCCTCCTCCTCCTCCCCTCCTCCTCCTCCCCTCCTTCTCCTCCTCCCCTCCTTCTCCTCCTCCTCCCCTCTTCCTCTTTCTCCTCCTCCTCCCCTCCTTCTCCTCCTCCTCCCCTCTTCCTCTTTCTCCTCCTCCTCCTCCTCTTCCTTCTCTTCCTCCTCCTCCTCCTCCTCCTCTTCCTCCTCTCCTCCTCCCCTCCTCCTCCTCCTCCCCTCCTCCCCTCCTCTTTCTCCTCCTCCTTCTCCTCCTCTTCCTCCTTCTCCTCCCCTCCTCCTCCTCTTCCTCCTCCCCCTCTTCCTCCTCCCCCTCTTTCTCCTCCTCCTCCTCTTCTCCACAATGCTCACTCCCTTCTAACACTGATGATGTTACTTAATAGGGTCATGAAATGTCTGTGAAAAAGCCACCAATCACAGAGAGCAACAAGGACCCTACAGTTGTTTTCCTCCTCCTCCTCTTCTTCTTCTCCCCAAACTCTCTCCCTTCCAGCAGTGATGACCTTACCTACTGGGGTCATGAAATGTATGGAAGAAAACCAGCAAGCACCCAGGGGGCACCAAGGACCTTACAGTTGCCCAGCTTCAACCAATCCTCACAGGATTCCCACACCGCAAGCAGAAATACCCCCACCCCAAATGTCTGTGCTGTTGCTCCCAGGAAGCCCGCGGCTCGTTCAGCCTGTCCTTCTCTCCTCCGAACAGGATGAAGATGAGCAAGAGAGATTCGACCGAATGCAACAAGAAGTTTTGCCTTTCTGCCCAGCTTCTGTTTCCTTCTATAACGCCAAAGCCAAGGTGGACCGTAAGGTAAATTGTACAGGTGGCCCCAAAATTGGCCCTTGTTCAAAGAGCCCTCTGGATAGTCCTCTACTTACAACACCAATGGGCCCCAGTGTTGTTAACGGGATGGTTATTAAGTGAATTTTGCCCCGTTTTAAGACCTTCCTTGCCATGGTCTTAAAAGTCACTGCTGCTTTTAATTTAGCAGCATGGTTATTAAGTGAATCTGGCTTCCCCGTTGACTTTGCTTGTCAGAAGGTCGCAAAAGAGAATTACGTGACCTCCGGGAGGCTGAAACCGTCATAAATACCAGCCAGTTGCCAAGCATCTCTTGAGCTTTGGTTAGGTCCCCAAGGGGGATGGTGCAGCGGTCGTGAAAAATCAGCCTGAATCCCTTTTCTCAGTGCTGTTGCAACTTCAGTCACTAAACAAATGGTCGTAAGTCGAGGACTACCTGTAATACAAAAATCCCATCTCCCTCTCTCTTTCTCTCTCTTTTCTTCTTTGAAAGCACAAGTATTCTCGAGCCATGAGCGCCTTTGAGCAAATGAGGAAGAAGCCGGGATACGTCCAAGCTGCAGTGAAGAACAAGCCTCCATCCGTCCTGGACATTGTGTAGCCGAGCGAGAAAGACGCCTGTCTCCTTTCTTACGAGTAAAACCATTGGCACAGCTCACAAGTCACAACTTTACTTTCTGCCCCACCCCCACCCCCACCCCTTCAATGTTCAGAATTTACAGTATAATAAATATTTGAGGATTTTTACGTATGACGAACATTCATAAACACACCAGGGGCCAAGGCGACTTCACCTAGGTGTAGTAATGATGAACAGTGAGTCGTCAAATTTGCAAACGACAACCAAGCTGGGGAAATTACCAACACTTTTGGAAGTCAGGCTTAAAATTTCAGATTTGACAGATTTGAATACTGGGACATGTTCAAGAAAATGCAGCAAAGTCAGGGGTGAGTTGCTGGGGGTTCGCAGGGGTTCAGGAGAATCTCTAGCTAAGATTCTGTGCACTTTGGAGAACCCCCAAATCGCACTCCTGGCTGGCCCCGTCCACCCTACCCCTCCCCTCCCAGGACTCCCCACGCAGCCCTTTTTGGATCCAAGCAGTGGTGGGATTCCGCCAGTTCGCACCCCTTCGGGAGAACCGGTTGTTAACTTTCTGAACAGTTTGGCAAGCTGGTTGTTGGAAGAAATCATTAGGGCAGAGAATCGGTTGTTAAATTACTTGAATCCCGCCACTGGATGCAGGTAAGTGCAGGGAGCACGTGGAGGCTTGGGGAGGGCGAAAAACAGGCCCGTTTTTGCCTCCAGAGGGCCTCCGGAGCCTGGGGAGGCTGCTTTCGCTCTCCCGGAGACTCAAGGAAAGCTTCTGGAGCCTGGGGAGGGCAAAAAACGCCCCCCCCCCCCATGGCTCAGGAGGCCAACTAGGCCACGCCCACCATGACCACGACCACCCCAGCAACCGGGCAGAGAACCCCTTGCTAAAATTTTTTGCAGCCCACCCCTGAGTGCAGTGGTGAGAAAAGTAAGGAGTTACACTTAGGCAGGGAAAACCAAATGTACATGGATAGAATCGGAGGTACCTGACTCAATACAGACAGTCGTTGACTTACAACAGTCCATTTACTGACTGTTTAAAAGTTACAGTGGCACTGAAAAATGTGACTTATGACTGTTTTTCACACTTATGACCATTGCGGCATCCCCACCTGTCATATGATCAGAATTCAGACTTTTGGCCACTGGGATGAACTTATGGTGGTCGCAGTGTCCCAGGGTTACGAGATCCCCTTTTGCGACCTTCTGCAAAAGCAAAGTCAACGGGGGAACCCAGATTCGCTTAACAACCACGTGACTAACTTAGTAACTTCAGTGATTCACTTAACGACTGCAGCAAGAAAGGTCATAAAATGGGGGCAAAACTGACTTGACAAATGTCTCACTTTAGCAACAGAAATTTTGGGCTCAATTGGGTTCGTAAGTCAAGAACTACCTGCAGTGGCCGGTTATATCCTGTTCAGGCAAACCGGTAGTGGCAACTGCAGGAGGCTCCGCCCACCTGCCCGGATGTAATCATGTCCCATTTATCCACGTTTTTGACACTCTGCACATGCGCAGAAGGCCCTGAGCGCTCACATTTGCAAACCTGTAGCAAAGGTAAGTGAATACCACCAGTGGTGAAATCTAAAATTTGTTACTACTGGTTCTGTGAGCGTGGATTGGTGATGGTGGGGTAATGTGACTGGGTGGGTGTGGCCAAATTTTTATTTATTTTTTTTTTACCTCTTTCAGTGAAGAGGTTGTAAAAAAAAAAATGCTTTCAAAAGGCTCTGACGATCCCAGCTGAGTTGCCTGATCGTCAGAGGCTTTTTTTTCTTTTAGTTTTAAAAGCATTTTTTCGGTCGAAGAGGTCGTAGAAAAAATGCTTTTAAAAATTAAAAAAAAAGCCTCTGATGATTGTGCGGCTCAGCTGGGCCGGGAGGGCGGGGGCAGGGATTTTTGCTACCACCCTCCTCCATAGCTACCAGATCAGGTGATCCGGTCCAAACTGGGAGCATTTCACCCCTGAATACCACCCCTGCAACAGATGGATAGAATCAAGATCAAGTAAAGTACTATAATACCACATTATGAGGCCTTGGTAAAGCCACACTTGGAATATTTGCATCCAGTTTTGGTCACCACGATGTAAAAAAGACTCTAGAAAGAGTGCAGAGAAGAGCAACAAAGAGGATCAGGGGATTGGAGGCCAAAACATATGAAGAACGGTTGCTGGAATTGGGTATGTCTGGTCTCTTAAGGATTAGGAGGGACAAGATAGCAGTCTTCCCATATTTTTTTTTTATTATTATTTGATTTCTATGCCGCCCTTCTCCGGAGACTCAGGGCGGCTTACAATGCACTAAGCAATAGCCTTCATCCTTTTGTATATTTATACAAAGTCAGCTTATTGCCCCCCACAAACTGGGTCCTCATTTGAGGGCTGCCCCAAAGAAGAGAGAGTCAAGCTACTTTCTAAAGCACCTGAAAGCAGGACAAGAAGCAACGGATGGAAACTCATCAGGGAGAGAAGCAACCTGGAACTAAGGAGAAACTTTCCTGACAGTACCCTGTTTCCCCCAAAATAAGACATTATCCCCTGATAATAAGCCCAATCGGGCTTTTGAGCGCATGGCAATAAGGCCAAGAACTTATTTCAGGGTTCAAAAAAATATAAAACAGGGTCTTATTTTCAGGGAAAAATTATTCGGTATGAATAATTACAACAGTTCAATTTAATGACTGTTAAAGCATCACTGAAAAAAGTGACTTATGACCGTTTTTCACAGTGGCAGCATCCTCATGGTCATGTGATCAAAATTCAGACGCTTGGCAAATGATTCGCACTTATGACCGTTGCAGAATCTTCGGCAGCCTTCTGGTGGGCAGAGTCAACGGGGAAGCCAGGTTCACTTGATAACCGTGTTACTAATATAACAACAGCAGTGATTCAACTTAACAACTGCATCAAGAGTCACTTAGCAAATGTCCCACTTTAACGACAGAAAGTTTGGGCTCCATCATGGTCGTAAGTCGAGGACTGATTGTAATCAGTGGGACAGCTTGCCTCCAGAAGAGCTGTGGGTGCTTCAAGACTGGAGGTTTTCAAAATTCAGAATGCTTGGCCTTTGGGGTGCATTTTTGATGGTTTTGGCATCTCAGGCATCTCCATTTCCGACCTTCCCATCTGGCTTCCGAAAAGCGAAGTCAACGGGGGAAGCCAGATTCACTTAAGGACTGCAGTGTGATTCGCTTAAGGACTGCAGTGATTCGCTTTGCACCAATGGCATAAAATCAGGGTTGACTTATTTAACATCCACTTTGCTTTTACAACACAAATTCAGTTCCCAAAGTTGTTCGTTAAGTCGAGGACTCTCTGTATTAAAAAGCTTAGGTGGCACTTTTCGCCCCCAAACCCCTTTTTTCCAAATAAACTACGGTTAAAGCTCTTGTATGGTGGTTTTATGAAAACCCTACGCAATCTTTCTGGATATGCTTGGTATTCTTTCCAACTTTTCCATATTTCTTTTTCCTCCTTCAAAGTAAAACTGTTCTTAAAGAGATGAGAAAAAGACCATTTTAATTGTCAGCTCTGGGCTCATGGTCAGTTCCTAAATTCTTGCCTGGAAGCCAAAACCACTGCCTCGCCCTTCATTCCTGGCTTATCATCGGACAGAAACCTTGTTTCCCACACTCCAAAGGGAGAGAGAGAGAGAGAGAAAAGGAATCCACAGTATCTTCCTCTGAGCTCCACAAAGTCTGAAGATACTAAGGTTAAGAGATTAAGGAAGTAAAATATTCCCACAAAGAATGTAAAACAAACCGAAGATAAAAAGCGGGAAGAATGAAGCAGGATAAGAGAAAGCAAAAGGGAGATAAGGTTGGGTCAGTTCTGAAAAAGAAAAAAAACTCCGGAGACACAATTGCACAACCTGTAAAATGAGGCCCTTAACTCGGGTTAGGAGAAATTCAGGTAAAAAGTGAGGCTGATTTAGAGGTTATGAGAAACTGCAAGATCTGAGCTCCAAGGTGGGGCAGGTATACCTCTGAAATATCTCAGGTGCCTCTCGAGCAGGGGGTGGGGGTGGGGAATGACGTCAGACCTACCTGAAGATGGTATCCTTCAGGTAGACTGCGATTCTCTGTCACTGCGATTTGCATGCTGTGGCCACTCAATGGCCACTCAATTAGGAAAGTCATCAATAAAATATTCATAGCTCAGGGTTGAACTGTGGGGTCCTTGGTGCTCTCTGAGCTAGGTGATTTCCTTGTAGACGTTTCACGACCCAACTATGGAACATCATCAGTGCTAAAAGGGAGGAAGGTTTGCAGCGGGGAGGAAGAGGAGGAGGAGGAAGGAGGAAGGACTGTGGGATCCTTGGTGCTTGGTGGGGTCAAAATGGCCCTGCCAGGAGGTTTTTTTTGTAGACGTCTCATGACCCAACTAGGGATCGCCATCAGTGCTAAGATGGTCACACATGCTCAAAATTCAGAAGCTTAGCAATTCATTTAGTGTCCCATTCAAAGTTACAACAGCACTGGAAAAGAAAGTACCCTTATATGACCCTTTTTCACACTTAACGACCATTGCAGCATCCTCCTGGTCACGTGATCAAAATTCAGGCCTTTGGCCATGGACTCATATTTATGACGGTCGCAGTGTCCCCGGGAGTCACGTGACTTTCTGATGAGCAAAGTCCGTGGGGAAAGTCCAAATCCACTTAACAACTGCAGGGGCTCGCTTAGCAACTCTGGCAAGGTTGCAAAACGGGGCAACACCCATCTGACATCTGTCTTGCCTAGCAACCGGAAGCATTTTTGGGCTCGATCTTTGGTCACAAGTCGAGGACTTCCTCTCAATCAAAGAAGCCCCAGAACCTAAGAAGCTACTAGACAGGACCCATGAATCATTTCTTGGCTTTAGGGAGACACCTTGTGGCCACACCAATTGCAACAGGATCACAAGGGATCTAGAGAAGGATCTGCTGAAGTCTGTTTCCAGAGATTTGGAAGGGTCGGGATCCTCAGGAATGGCACAAGATTGACAGTTAGCCCTCAACTTACAAGCATTCGCTTAACGACTGTTCGAAGTTACAACAGTACTGAAAAAGGGGACCGTTTTTTCACACTTAACAACTGTTGAGGCATTCCCGCGCCCCCCATGAACGAAATTCAAAGGCATGGCAACCTGATTTATAGGTATGACGGCTGCTGTAGCACCTTGGGGTCGCGGGATCCCTTTTGTGGCCTTCTGAACAAGCAAAGTCAATGGGGAAGCATTGGTTCGCTTTACGATGGAGGAGGAGGAGGAGGGGGAGGAGGAGGAGGAAGGAAAAGAGGAGGAGGAAGACGGTGCTGTTCTTTGGTGCGTGCTCCTCTGAGGTTGTTTGCAGACATTTCATTACCCAGCTGGGTAGCATCATCAGTGCTAGAAGGGAGGGCTTTATGTACAAGAGGTTTTTCACTGTCATTGTTGGTGAGGGAGACTCTTTCCTTCCTTCCTTCCTTCCTTCCTTCCTTCCTTCCTTCCTTCCTTCCTTCTTTCTTCCTTCCTCTTTCCTTCCTCCTTCCTTCCTTCCTTCCTTCCTCCTTCCTGCCTTTCCATCCTATCCCTCCTTCCTTCCTTTCTCATTCCCTTCCTCCTTCCTGTCTTTCCTTCCTTCCTTCCCTTCCTCTTTTCCCTCCCCTTCCTTCCTCCTCCTGTCTTTCCATCCTCTCCCTTCCTTCCCTTCCCCTCCTTTCTCCTTCTTTCCTCCTTCCTGTGTTTCCTTCCTTCCTTCCTTCCTGTCTTTACTTCTTTCCTCCTTCCTGTCTTTCCATCCTCTCCTTCCTTCCTTCCCTCCCTTTCTCCTTCTTTCCTCCTTCCTGTGTTTC